>CM035818.1:1466471-1881471 GCA_020458035.1 Magallana ariakensis | reverse complement strand
TTCTATATATTCCTATGTAAAAATTCGACCTCCAATTGTGACCCCACCGTACCCCCGGGGATCATGATTTGAACAAACTTGAATCAACACCACCTGAGGATGCTTCCATGCAAGTTACAGCTTTTCTGACCAATTGGTTCTAGAGAAGAAGATTTTTAAAATACACCATTAATTTTTCACTAATTCCTAATTATCTCCCCCTGAAAGAGGGCGTGGCTCTTCATTTAAAAAACCTGAATCCCCTTCACCTAAGGATACTTTATGGCAAGTTTGGTTGAAATTGGTCCAGTGGTTCTTGATCATGAGAAGAAGATGAAAATGTGAAAAGTTTACAACAACGACGACAACGACGACAACGACAGACACGGACAAATTGTGATCAGAAAAGCTCACTTGAACCTTTGGCTCAGGTAATCTAAAAACAACATTCATACGTTATCGATTATTTGTTAATCAACAAAATATCTCACTTTCTTGTGTCTGAAGCTTCCTTCTGATGAGATATATCAATAATCCAATCACGAGTAAACACACGATCGAAATTAGTATGATGTACTGGACTTTTAAGCCTTGTTCAGGGACGGGAAGGTCACTACCACCTACAAAACTAAAAGAAACTAAAATAAAATCCACGAGAATAACGTTCCTGTACTTTTAGAACATAGACAATAAAACAATTGGTAAAATATTTAGGCAGTCACGTTTAAATAAAATGTTATTATTTAGGTTCAGACTATATGAATACATTATTAAAGAAATTGAAAAATTCTTTTTGGAAAGACACATTAATAGCCTTCCAAAATATACAAGAGAAAACTGAAATAACAACATAGAATGAATTTATCAACTAGCCAATATGGTATAATAAAAATATAAAAATAGGAAACAAGTCTCTTTTCTATGAACAATGGTTTAAGAAAAAATATTACTTATATCTGATATTTTGGATGAAAACGGTATAATATACAGTAGTGCCGAACTTAAAACAAAATTTGACCTGAAAACTAATTTCCTCAATCATGCAAGTTTACATAAAGCCATTAAAGGTGCAATGAAAAATTTAAATATCAAACCCGGCAGTGAGAATTCTAAACCCAGTATACCATCTAATATTGTACCATTTTGTTCTTCAAAGAAAGGAACCAAACCTATGTACAACATTCTATGTAAAGGACAAGTTATACCATTTGGACAATGTAAATGGGGAAAACATTTTGTAATTAATGATTATCAATGGAAAAAAATTTATGATATACCTTTTCAGTGTACAAAAAGCTCTAAACTTCTATGGTTACAATACAGAATTAATCAGTTCATACTGACAACCAATACCACTCTTTATAAATATGGTAAAAAGGACACAAAACTATGCTCATTTTGCAACCTAGAAGATGAAACTATAAAACATTTGATGTGGGATTGTACCAAATCACAAGAACTTCTATCCATATTTGAAAATCATTGCTTAGATAACAGCGCACACTATGCCACAAACAGTTTTACATTTCTTTTAGGAAATCTTGCACCAGATGCCAAAGAAGAAAATATTATATCAATGGTCATTAAATCATATATCTATAGAAAACGCTGTTTAAATGAAACCCTAACAATTCAAGGACTACTTTCAGATATTAGAACACATCTCACCACTGTAAAATACCTTGATACAAAGAAGGGTAAATATGAAAACTTTAACAGAAAATGGGAGAAATGGTTATTTTTTTTTAAGTAATAAGCTGGTCAAACATTTAGATTTTTTTTTTCTTCTTTTTTTCTACCTCTCCTTTTGAAAATTCTGATAGTTTTTATCACAATTAATAGAAACCCCAGACAGGAACACATACCACACTTGTCGTTATGTTTTTAGTTACAATTATTCAGCCTTTCCATCTCTGGCCTCAGTCTCTTATTTGATATTAAGTAAATACACTGCACTTTCCTTTTTTCACATATCTTTACAAATGTTGATTAGTTTTATACCAAGTACAGCAAAGTTATTTCATTTCAGGTGCAATCTTTCCTCTCTTCATACCCTTTACCTATCTGACTTCTCTTCTTTTCAATGAATTTTGTACAAAATGTTCATGAGAAAGAAGATTTATATTTTATTGTTCTCAAATATCAAAACTATCTCATGACCATCAAAAATGTTTATATATACATATATTGTTTGTATTACTTTGTTTATAAAAAAAAATGTTATTCCTATTAGAACATTAACAAATTAAGAAAGGAAGTAGGCTATTGTATACTGCTTCATCATTTTATGGTAATATCGAAACCATGAACAATCAATATTCTCTATCAAAAACATATTGAAAATAATCTCTCTCTCTCTCTCTCTCTCTCTCTCTCTCTCTCTCTCTCTCTCTCTCTACCTTGCCGTTGTAGTCTCCAAACTTATTTTTCCACTGCAGGTAGGATCTGGAAAATATAAATACATTGGCAGACGAATAAAAATAACAATAGTTGATCCTACATTACTACTAAATGCCAATGGTCATACCATTCACTTAACTGAATATCAAACTTAAACTTAGATTTTTGTAATTTAGAACTTTATGAAATCAAATACAATTAAAACAATTATATATATATATATATATATATATATATATATATATATATATATATATATATATATATATATATATAAAGATCAAGTAAACAGTTTCTATTTTTATATATACTCAGTACAGAAACAATGTAGTTTATGATCTTTACATTGAAAATTATAGTAAACGCTATGATCCTTGTTTCATACGCATAAATACTTTTAACACTGAAAACAATCTTTAGCGACTTAAAAAAATAGTTTTTCTGATAAATACAACTTCATGATTGAAAAACTACAAAATGTAGTATACGAATAGTTAACCGTAGCTGATGATTATCAAGTGTGAAACTATATAAAATCGCAGTATTTCAATTTATAAAAATGGTAAATCTTACTGATTATAAAAAAACACCAAAACGTTTTGGGTTTTTTTTTTAACTTTTTTTTATTTTAAAGTACGCTATTGCTCTTACCTTTCCCATTTGTAGCTCTTCTAGAACATGAAATAGGTCATGGTAAAACTATCTCAATTTTTTTTATAAACCTGCTTGCATTTACAAACATTAACCTCCTTCAGAAGATAAAATCAAAGAAGTGAAACTCCTTAATTGTAGGTCTTTTGAGCACTCGCAGTTCTGTAATATTTTACCTACAGTGATTTGTAGTACTTGCAAAATATTAATTTCTGAGGGTTTTTTTATATCTAATAATATTCTTGAGAGACAGTCTGGCCCTTTATATGGACAAACTTATAAAAAACAGTAAAGTTTATTTTGGCCAGGTTTGGCTAACATTGGCTCAAATGTTTGTAACTAACTCTGTCATTAAAGTGTAGTTACTGTAGAGTTTATATTTTAACTTTTCACTTTTTAACTTTTTCTTTTCATGTTGATAAACGGTATTTGTTAAAAAAAATACTTACATTTGTATACTTCGTTTGACCAATATATCTTCGCCGGACAGCCTTGGGAGCCCTTGCACGAAGAAACGTCTATTTTACTGACCTTTGAATTGTATTCTGGACACATCCCTGAAATTATACAGATCAGTGTGATGATCGAATTTCTCAAAAGGCTTAATTTGTTGGTACATAGTTTTTCGATTTTAAAAGAAAAATGTGGATCCTACAAGATTATATATACAAGCCGACGATTTATAACTTTCTATGTTTTATATTTCAAACAATATCCCCAAAAATCAATCCTCACTACAACCCATTTTTATTTTGTTTCATTTTATCATTATTATTATTATTTATTTGCCAATCGTTTCCTCTTAAGCCTCAGTCAAAATTGTTGGTACTTATTTTTCGGGTGCTCTGCGGAAATATTTTGATAGAAATCTTGCCAGAAACGCAAGGGCATCTTACGATTTTGGGAGGACGTAGTCTACGCCTCCCGTAAGGTGGTGTTGGTCATTCACAACAATCAATACGGTTTCCTTACAAGATCTGAAAACATACATTGCAGTTGCGCTTCACCGATAACCGTACGATTTAACATGCACGAATGCCGTAAGGATATCTCGCTTGTCCCGTACGATACACGTACTTTGCTTCCACTGCAAGTCGCTTGTGCTCATTATCAACATATAAATTGAACGCACAGTACACGTACGTCATATTAACGCCATGCGTACACTAATTGCTAGTAGCGCGTGCGTATCACCCATTAACAAGATATATAAAAAAAATATTTATGAAAAAAAACCTTATAAGGTAAACAGAAATGACAATTTTACATGTCCCATTTTATCAAATTCATATCAAAGCTTCTAGAAAAAAACAATGTCTTTTTCTACAAAATTGTGGGAGGCAAAAAGGAAAATGCAGTACAAGAAGAAACTAGAGATTAAAGATGATTGTAGAGAAAAGACAGAAGATTCCCCAAGCACTTCGACTTACAAGCGTCGCCTGTTAAGGTTCCCGACATCAGTGTACTGAAATGTATTGTAAAACAAACAACAACCATACGATCATCGGAAGCGCTTCGTTCAAAAGACAGCACCGTTTAAGTAGCGAACAATTTAAAACTAATATATAGGAAACGTATTGGAAGCTCTCTAAACCGTTTTTTGAACGGCAGTTTTGTACATGGACCGGGATGATAAACGCCTGCCTAGTGTATCATTTTAACGACCGGTAGTTGTTCGTTAAATTTTTTATTCGCTTTCAATTAACATCAACGAACTAAATTATGAGATATAGTAGTAATTAATCGCAACCAATACGATATCAGGTATCAGCGTTACGATATATTTACTTCCAGCAGAACAGAAAGATTATGACTAGTCAAGCAGGGGATTAGGAAAAAGGTTTCCTGAGGTAAAAAAGATGATATCAATTATTTGATTAACCACCACCCCCCACCCCACCCACCTTCCTGGATCCAGACTTTGCCCAGACACTGCTCTGTTTCCCTGCCATCCTCCGTGTGCAGACAGTGGTAACTGTTAGGGTCCACACACTGTAACTTCTGGGAAGCGGTGTCCCACTCACTCTTGTTCTGAGGACATTGATGTACATTCATTTTTACATATTATTCCTTAAAATTCCTACTTTCGGTTTAATTTTGAACAGGTCAAATCATGCAAATCCAAATGCCTTTAAAGAATGAACAGGTGATCAATTACAAAATCAATATTTCAGTGCACATGGTTTAAATAGATTTAGCATACCATTCACCACATATTCTTTGACGAAAGAACATTGTGACTTTAAATTAACTTTTCAATACCACTTCTTTGACTTAATAAGATGCATGATTTCTTCTCTTGTTTAGATGGGCTGAGTAGCAGGTAAATTTTACATCGGATGTTTTTAGTATTGTTTTATTTAAAAAAAAAACCTGATAAAAAACCGATAGAAGTACACATGTAGTAAAATGGTGAAAAGAAACATGATTAATATATATTGCAATAGGAAACAAATAGGGGGTATTTTAGTGATAATTTCCATGTGTTTTTGATTTTTTAAATAATTTTAAATGATCTTCGTAACTCACCACCAATTTAGGATCTCTAATCTTTATGTAGAAAGATGTCAATTACAAAATGCCGGTTATACAACATGATTTTGGTTAATAACATACTCTATTTGCATCATTTTTGTTGTTTTCTAAATCCATTTTTCTATCAAAATATTTTTCAAGTTGCAGTTGTTCATAATTTCAAACTTGGCGAAATATTGGCCCTTTCCTCTTTTTCTAGAAACAAAAACAATGTATATCCATAGGAAACTGGTATTTATGATAACCAATAAACACCTGCGCTGGCTCGGGATATGTTCACACGCAATTTATCAGTATATATAACTTTTGTTAAACATATTGGACAGCCATCCTGATTTTACAGATATGTATTATAATTTCTATTATAAAATCAAAGATTGAAATGAACTTGAGCAGATCACTTTCCAGTGATTTTTCAATAATATGTACGTTTTATAAATACAAATAAAATGTACAATTTTTAATTATCAAGAAAAAATATAAATGACAAATATCACGAATTATGGTTTTTATTACGCCCAAATATTCGCAAAATACAATTTCTAGGTTTGCATAGCTGAAAAATTGTTCCACGAACAAGACATCTTTCTTAAATTAAAGGGATTTGGACATGATTTGAGCTAAAAAAGAAAATTAAATGTTTCCATGTTTAATATGTGGAATGGTTAATATGGCTATTTTTAATAATTCGTCAACATTTGGAAGTCAAATATCAATCAAGAAAAAGAGTTTGTTATGCAAACAATACTCGAGTCTTGTTAATGTTTACATATGTGTTATATTGGTACAAGTTTCAATCAAATGTTGCATTTTTGTTAATAATATTTTTGATGAACATTTTGAATCAGTTTATCTTCCTTACCTTGTTTACATAAGAGTGATATTGATATAACCTCTGTATTTCGCGCGCTTGTAACTTGACTTCTCATATTTAAATTTTGGCCAATTACTCAAAATACTCACATAAACCATTATAAACATAAAAATTGAAATTTGATCTCAAATCGTGTCTAGGCCCCTTTAACACAAATTAGTACTTTGAATTCTCAGACAAAGAAATATGTTGATCACAAAATAGAGGAATTTTTTGAAGATATTTCTTATGTTCTGTCCACAATGTTAGCGGTATTTCTAAAATAAACAAGGAAAGTGGTTGTTGGCCCGCCGCTAAGTAGATGTCATCTAACGCACCCCGCATCTTCTCTATATCCGAGATGTGTATCACGTGGCAGAATATATCCTGGATAAAATACACTTTGGTCCAACTATCCACCTTAAACTCTTTCATATCCTTCACAAACTGACGTATCTGGTTTCGTACACTATGCGTTCGTAGCGTTCGTAGACCACAGCAATCACTGTGATTTTATCTTTGGGGGAGGGGGAGGGAGCGGAGACATCTTAACGGTGGTCTGTAAACAGAATTTAAATTAAAAGGTAATATTTTCAATATCCATATATATTTTTCTATATCATGTTTCATGTAAAAATAAAACGTTTTACCTATGAACGGGCGTTTTTCAACATACAAAGAGTCACTCTTCTTTAGATTAGTGTCATTCACTGCATCTGTTACATTAAAAATTCATTAATTTAGTCGTGCAATTAATAAAATCATCATTTAGATTGTGTTCTCTCTTTGTGTATTCAATCTTGATTTCATTTCTTTATTTTTCAAAGAAAAAAAATCAGTATAACTGGCAATGTAACTTAATTAAATAAATATATTTTACTAAAGGCCACAAAGGTGTTTTACGTGATTTGAAGGTTTGCATACTGAATAAGTAGATGCAATACAACTAACCTCTGTGTCTTGATCTCTTTCTTCTACACAGTATGCATATCAACACCACCACATATACCAGTGTTATAAATATGACCCATCCTATGATATAGAGCAGTAAGGTCTTTATTCATGGCCTGTGTGTGGCCATTGTGCTCTTAGGTGATCTGTGAAAGGTACACAACGAACGATATGAAATTTGAATAATGTGTAGTATATGTACCTAAAGCTTCCTTAAAATACATTTAATTTCTACAAAACTGAATTTTAATACCAACGATTTGAATGATTTATATTACATGTACTGATAAATTGGATAGAATACAGTTGACTTATGTGGAACTGAATTCAATACGTACATGGTTGTTTGCATGTCTTTTTTTGTTTTTCCAAAAATGATCTCACAATCTGGATTTTATGTGCTGGGGCGTTGTCATAAAGGAGACGAATGTTGCGAATTTCAGACTTTGGTCTCTTCCTTTCGTAATGTCTCTTAACT
Source organism: Magallana ariakensis (assembly GCA_020458035.1). Classification (NCBI taxonomy): domain Eukaryota; kingdom Metazoa; phylum Mollusca; class Bivalvia; order Ostreida; family Ostreidae; genus Magallana; species Magallana ariakensis. The sequence continues at coordinate 1,873,624 of CM035818.1, read as the reverse complement.
TCAGCACATAACTTTTGTATACGTGTTCGGTGATTGATCGGCCTTTTGGAATACCAACTTAAACTACAGGACCTTCAGAATTAAAGAAAATTGTGTATAATTCCTTCTTTGTACTTGTCTCAAAGACATATACTTGTTTCCATACACATCTCACAGTTCCTTGAAAACTTCTTTCGAGTCTTTACCTAGTCTGACACGTGCTTTTATGTAGCCACTAATTTCCGCTTTATTAGATGATGACTTACCAGTCATATTTTCATACAGTGTCTCAAGTAGGTTTTATATATCAGCTTCTCAAATGAGTATTTGATGATGAAACGTAGTCAGAAAAACGACCATAAATAGAATATAGACCAAACCATGCGTGAAAAAAAATTCAAAGGTCAATTGAACCCTGTATTTTATGCATCTGATAAGTGACATTATTTATTGAACGCCCCTTGTTATAAATGGCAAGGTATGCATTAATTACACAAAATTATTTGATAAAAGGACATAACTCGCAAAAAAACTTCCTGCAAATATGCACATATATTCCTTTGTCTTTAACAACTGAAAACAAGAGGCCCATGGGCCACATCGCTCACCTGAGGAACAATAGGTATGATAAATTTAGCTTAATGGAGTCATAATAAAAACTATCTGGACAATGTAGTATAATACATGTACCGGTAGATCCTGTATAAATAAAAATCAATTTTTTTCCACTGGATATCCTTATGTTTATTATCATTAGTCCCTTTTCTAACAGATGATTTTATAGTAATATCACATGTTGAGCATTGCAGCTCTCAGAAAGATCCTAAACAATTGTTTATAAATGGGATATAAACCTACATCAAACTCTGAACCCCTTGTGAGACCCAATCGCCCAGGAATCATCCAGAAGCCAAAATCTAAACAATATTAAATAATCACCTGGCTGATTAGTTTCTGAGAAGAAGATTTGTAAAGATTTACTCTTCATATTTCTATGTAAAAATTCCACCCCATTGTGGCCCTACTCTACCCCCAGGAATCATGATTTTTACAACTTTGAATCTACTCTACCTGAGGATGCCTCCAAACAAGTTTCAGCTTTCCTAACTTATTAGTTTCTAAGAAGACGATTTTTAAAAGATTTACTCTATATATTTCTATATAGAAATTCGATCCCCAATTGTGGCCCCACTCTACCCCTGGGGGAAATGATTTTCACAACTTTAAATATACACTAGGATGCTTCCACATAAGTTTCAGCTTTCCTGGCCAAATGGTTCTTGAGAAGAAGATTTTTAAAGATTTACTCTATATATTCTTATGTAAAAAGTCGACCCTCCGTTGTAGCCCCATCCTAACCCCGGGGGTCATGATTTTCATAACTTTGAATCTACACTACCTGAGGATGCTTTTACATCAGTTTCAGCTTTCCTGGCCAAATGGTTCTTGAGAAGAAGATTTTTGAAGATTTACTCTATATATTCCTATGTAAAAAATCGATCCCCCATTGTGGCCCCACCCTACCCCCAGGGGTAATGATTTTCACAACTCTGAATCTACACTACCTGAGGATGCTTCCACAAAAGTTTCAGCTTTCCTGGCCTAACGGTTTTTGAGAAGAAGATTTTTAAAGATTTACTCTATATATTCCTATGTAAAAAGTCGACCCCCCATGGTGGCCACACCCTACCCCCGGGGGTCATGATTTTCATAACTTTGAATCTACACTACCTGAGGATGCTTTTACATCAGTTTCAGCTTTCCTGGCCAAATGGTTCTTGAGAAGATTTTTAAAGATTTACTCTATATATTCCTATGTAAAAAGTCGACCCCCCCCCATTTTGTCCCCGCCCTACCCTACCCCAGGGGGTCATGATTTTTTTAGAACTTTGAATCTATTCTACCTGAGGATGCTTCCACATAAGTTTCAGCTTTCCTGGCCTAACAGTTCTTGAGAAGAAGATTTTTAAAGATTTACTCTATATATTCCTATGTAAAAAGTCGACCCCCCATTGTGGCCCCACCCTACCCCCGGGGGTCATGGTTTTCACAACTTTGAATCTACACTACCTGAGGATGCTTCCATACAAGTTTCAGCTTTCCTGGCCAAATGGTTCTTGAGAAGAAGATTTTTAAAGATTTACTCTATATATTCATATGTAAAAAATCGACCCTCCGTTGTAGCCCCATCCTAACCCCGGGGGTCATGATTTTCATAACTTTGAATCTACACTACCTGAGGATGCTTCCATACAAGTTTCAGCTTTCCTGGCCTAACAGTTCTTGGGAAGAAGATTTTTAAAGATTTACTCTATATATTCCTATGTAAAAAGTCGACCCCCCATTGTGGCCCCACCCTACCCCCGGGGGTCATGATTTTCACAACTTTGAATCTACTCTACCTGAGGATGCTTCCACATAAGTTTCAGCTTTCCTGGCCTAACGGTTTTTGAGAAGAAGATTTTTAAAGATTTACTCTATATATTCCTATGAAAAAGTCGACCCCCCATTGTGGCCCCACCCTACCCCTGGGGGTCATGATTTTCACAACTTTGAATCTACACTACCTGAGGATGCTTCCATACAAGTTTCAGCTTTCCTGGCCAAATGGTTCTTGAGAAGAAGATTTTTAAAGATTTACTCTATATATTCCTATGTAAAAAGTCGACCCCCCCCCCATTTTGGCCCCACCTTACCCCCGGGGGTCATGATTTTCACAACTTTGAATCTACTCTACCTGAGGATGCTTCCACATAAGTTTCAGCTTTCCTGGCCTAACAGTTCTTGAGAAGAAGATTTTTAAAGATTTACTCTATATATTCCTATGTAAAAAGTCGACCCCCCATTGTGGCCCCACCCTACCCCCGGGGGTCATGATTTTCACAACTTTGAATCTACACTACCTGAGGATGCTTCCATACAAGTTTCAGCTTTCCTGGCCTAACAGTTCTTGAGAAGAAGATTTTTAAAGATTTACTCTATATATTCCTATGTAAAAAGTCGACCCCCCATTGTGGCCCCACCCTACCCCCGGGGGTCATGATTTTCACAACTTTGAATCTACACTACCTGAGGATGCTTCCATACAAGTTTCAGCATTCCTGGCCAAATGGTTCTTGAGAAGAAGATTTTTAAAGATTTACTCTATATATTCCTATGTAAAAAGTCGACCCCCCCCCCCATTTTGGCCCCACCCTACCCCAGGGGGTCATGATTTTCACAACTTTGAATCTACTCTACCTGAGGATGCTTCCACATAAGTTTCAGCTTTCCTGGCGTAACGGTTCTTGAGAAGAAGATTTTTAAAGATTTACTCTATATATTCCTATGTAAAAAGTCGACCCCCCATTATGGCCCCACCCTACCCCTGGGGGTCATGATTTTCACAACTTTGAATCTACACTACCTGAGGATGCTTCCATACAAGTTTCAGCTTTCCTGGCCAAATGGTTCTTGAGAAGAAGATTTTTAAAGATTTACTCTATATATTCCTATGTAAAAAGTCGACCCCCCATTGTGGCCCCACCCTACCCCCGGGGGTCATGATTTTCACAACCTTGAATCTACACTACCTGAGGATGCTTCCACACAAGTTTCAGCTTTCCTGGCCAAATGGTTCTTGAGAAGAAGATTTTTGAAAAATTCGCGAAAATTTTCATTAATTCCTAATTATCTCCCCTTGTAAGAGGGCTTGGTCCTTAATTTTCACAACTTTGAATCCCCTTAGGCTAAGGATGCTATGTGCCAAGTTTGGTTGAAATTGGCCCAGTGGTTCTTGAGAAGATGTTGAAAATGTGAAAAGTTTACAGACGGACAGACAGACGGACGGACAGACGGACGGACAGACGGACAGACGGACAGACAGACGACAGACAAAATGTGATCAGAATAGCTCACTTGAGCTTTCAGCTCAGGTGAGCTAAAAATTCTAAGTTAAAAAGGGCCGAAATATTCAGGAAAAACAAAGGAATCAGAATTTCCTGGTAATATGCACATCTACACATTGTGTCCTTAGCTAAATACATACAAAGTTCTACGAAATTCCGTGCAGCGGTTTAGGAGGAGTTGCGCTTACAAAATAAAACCCAGGACTGACGGACTGCCTGACGGTCGCCCTTGAAGCCATGTAATATATGCATAATAATCCATTTTTGTATTTTTTATCCTTCTTTTTGAATCACAAATTACGAATAATTCCTTTGGACATTTTTCTGACAAATTTTAAAATTATATTCTTCACTTATTCAAACTAATCTCTCTAGCATTCGACCTCCCACTTCTTGATTAAAGTCGATAAAATTAAACCTTAACAACCTGGGGAAAAATTCTTGCATCTGAGCATGACCTCCTGTTACCTTTCACCTTTTAAACTATATTTAAAAGAAAATCAGCAGTCTTCTTTGTCTTCTTTAATTTAAGACGTAGATTAATTACAATAATACATGATACATAAATAACAACCCGACCACCGTCCTCGATCCAGACTTTTCTCAGACACTGCTTCGTTTCCCCGCCATCCTCCGTCCGCAGACAGTGGTAACTGTTAGGGTTCACACACTGTAACCTCTGGTAGGCGGTATCCAAGTCGTTCTTGTTCTGAGGACTGTGATGTACATTCATTTTCACATATTATACCTTAAAATCGATACTTTCGCTTTGATTTGAGTACATGCCAAATCCTGCAACTGAAAAGACCTTTAAAACTCAATCATAATTACAAAATCGATATGTCACGCACGTGGTTTTAAATAATAGCATATCATTAAGGAAGTACGTGTCACCCGCGAAATGCTTTTCTTGAAATATATTCAAAAATACCGAACAAAACTTTGGCATAATTCTTTGTAAAAGTTTATGTCAATCTGTTATCTTAAAGGGGCATGGTCACGATTTTGGTCAGATTCTATTTTTCTGTTTTTATTATTTTCAATGCTTAAGGAATGCATTTCCAATGACCAAGAGAGTCAGTATAAAAGTTATAAGCAAGATAGAGGGTTCACAATTCTATGCCAAGTAAACAAGGCTCGTGTCCTGTTTTTGTCTACATAAGGTCAATTTAGTGGTGAAAGTTCTTTTTCAAGCTGATTTTTCCATCTTCATATTCATTTTAAGCATAAATAAACAGTTCCTAACGTTTTAACTTTCAATCATTATAATACCTGTAACCTTTTTTCTTTTCATACAGAGATATTTTTAATAACTGGGTCGTGACAACAATGCTTACATGCATAGTAAATTCTAATAATGACTATTATTCTATTTTACACTCCACTGAATGGAGATTCAAATCGTAGGTTTGAGGAAACGTGGGAAAGTGTGCGGACAAATTTCATTCAAATTTTATACATATACAGGTTTTATTAAAAAAAACACAATAATAAGTTTTCAGAAAAAAATACTAAAATTATGTACTAAATTAACACATTTTTCGAAAAGAAATTGACACACTGACTTTAACTTAACTTTATAAATACCCCTTTCTTTGGCTAAAAATGATTGGGGTATGTATTTACATAAAATGTATGTTATTATGAAGTCTCCGAGAATTGAAAGTATAGAACTAATTACTGATGGAAGAATTGTTAAAATTGTATTCATACGAACTACAGATTGGTTGTTTGAGTCTTCCGTGTTATGTGTAAATGTCACTCAAATCAAAGAATTGGTTTAATAGAGGATAGAAAGTGAATGTAAGCATACAATCATGTATATTGTATCATAGCACAATAGTAATAATGGTAAAATTAAACTTGAGTCATACACATGTATAACACGTTAAATATATATATATATATATATATATATATATATATATATATATATATATATATATATATATATATATATATACTAGCGGAAAAAAGAAACTGTGCATTATTTAATATATGAAAAAACATTTAAAAATTGCAATGAACAAATTTTATTTTTTGTAATACTGTTAACATATGTATTCGTAACAACATCTCATAACACATTAATGTCAACGTCGAATAACGTCAATTTCAGCACACTCGAAAGTCACTGTTATTTGAAATTGAATTAACAAAATTAATAACGCGTGTGACCACCATTTGCGTTCACGCATGCTTGACAGCGACGCCTCATTAATGACACTAAAGTGTTCAGAAATGCTTGAAGGATGTTGTTCCAGAAGTTGGTTAAAGCCTGGCCTAAATCAGCCAATGTCACTGGCTGATTTGGTAAACGGCGTAAACGTCTTTCCATTTTATCCCAGACGTGCTCGATCGGCGACAAATCGGGGGAAACAGCTGGCCAAGGCAAGACATCGACATTCTGTTGAACAAACAAGTGCCTGACTACACATGCAACGTGTGGCCTTGCGTTGTCTTGCTGCAGAGTGATGTGATTTTGATGTCTCTGTATGAAGGGTACCACATGACGCTGAATAATTTCATCTCGATAGCGTACGCCGGTGAGATTTCCATTGACAATTTGTTGAGGGGTCCTTCCACGTGCTGATATTTCACCCCACACCATAACGCTACCTCCAGCAAATTGTCGACGTTGCACAGCACAAGCGTCCTGGTTACGCTCCCCAACGCGACGATACACCCTAAAACGGCCGTCACTGCTATCCAAATGAAATCTGGATTCGTCAGTGAATAGAATATTGGCCCAGTCCTGTATTCTGACGATGATGTCGAGTGCACCACGCTTCTCTGGCGATACACCGACGTTGAAGCAGTACTAGGCGCACCGCTGGACGTCTTGGTATGATGTTTTGCTCGCGCAGACGATTACGCACAGTTCTTGGACTAATTGGTCGAAGCCCTGGAATGCTACGGGCAGTCAAACTTGCTGTCTGGAAACGATTTCTCAGATGCACAAGTCTAATATGGTTGTCCTGTTGACGTGACGTCACACGAGGTCGCCACGAGCGCGGTCGATCCTGGGTGTTGCCAGATTGTTGAAAACTCCATAATGACTGGATGGTGTTCCGATGAACTCCAAAGTGTCTTGTTACAGAATTGTGTGCCAATTCAGCTTGCAGCATCCCAACAGCACGATTACGTTGGTTTTCGTTGAGTCGTGGCATGACATAGGGGTAAATTTTGTTGAAACTAAAGTGATTTCCTTAACAAAAAAAGTTTAAACAAATCCGTTACAGTTCTTATTCGAAACAGTATTGGCCCGTAAAACTCGGGCGTACAAATTCTTCAATAAACAACAGGTGCTCACTAACCATGAAAAAGTCCGTGCACCCGGACGGTTACTATCCGATATTGTCAAAAACAATACCATTATCGACTGTTTAAATTTTATAAATACAAACAATAGATATAGCAAAATTATACTAAATTTTATAATGCACAGTTTCTTTTTCCCGCTAGTATATATATATATATATATATAGAGAGAGAGAGAGAGAGAGAGAGAGAGAGAGAGAGAGAGGTAATATTTCTCTCATTAACTGTTTAACTTTTCCTTAAAGGGGCATGGTCACGATTTTGGTCAAAAATTATTTTTTCCGATTTTAATGTTTACAATGCTTCAGTAAGGCATTTTTAATAGCTACCAAAATGTTAAGTGTTATTCGTTGAGTTATAAGTGTCACGACAGCCGTCGTGTGTCCAATCAGTCGAGCAATAACTGAACATTAATAAGTATTTGCAATCTTTATCTATATTTAAAATCAATAAATTTACAAATATACATATTCACACAAACAAATATTAACAAAATACAAATGTTTATGATATCCGATCAATTATATCCTCCTCTGGTGGTAAGGTTGTCCGTAGCGTCTGATCCTCCGATGTGTCCTCCTTCGGTGCAACGTCCTACGATGATGGCTTCCAGCGTAGTAAGTGAATACAAGAAGGAGGTTACACAGGTGGTAAGATTTAGAATACCGGAACACTGGTGACTATTGTTGGACCATCACTGAGACATCGATGGAACTTTTCTGGAACCTTGCTGGTACCTTTTAATTTAACATAAATAACAATATTTTCAATTAAACGGGTCACTTTAACAATATACTTATTTACCTAATTACCATAACTGCACACCATTCAACCGCAACGAACATTACTCGCTCTACAAAACCGTTAAGGGTGTTGTTTACTCAGGGTTTGTTGTCCAATTCGGATTGTTATAAAGTTCAATGTAATGAGTAAAATTTGTTCTAAACAAAAAAAAGTATTTATGAAATGAATTATTATTGACAAAACATTCGATATTTTTACTTTATTATGGAATTAGGCTCAAACAAAAATAGATGTTTAGCCAAACAGAGGAAATTCGGACTAAATTTTGCAGATTTTGTTTTCTGCTAAAACATTTTTGGCAGTACTTTCATGTTAAAAGTTTTGATTTTATATTTTAGTCTATATAATTTTTTATATTTTCTGTTGGTTTTACCTCACTTAGTCATTAAAATAATCATATGGCATGAAGTGCAAAAATATTGAAAAATGCTTAAAAATTTTGATCATTGACCTCATTTAAATTTTATGCCAACAGAATAAGGTCAATATAAGTAGTTCAATACTATAAATGTTTTAGTATTATCATCATTCAATTTTTTGTAAAATTGGATCAAAAATGGTTATGGATTTGAAAACTGATACAGGAAATTCGGACTGGAGTATTTTTTTAAATTGTTGCTGAAATCTTAATGTTTTGTACCTATTTAGTGCCACTACCATTCATAAACTGTATTTCATTTTTTAAAGTGTTTTATTATTTGTAATATATTTACAATTAAGAAAATTTCAATCAATAATGTAAAATTTTATGGGATTTTTCCTGATTTTTCAAAAAATATTCAATGACCATTAACTCATTTTTTGAAAGTGAAAAAATAACACTACAATCAAAGGTCTATAACATGCAATAGATGGTTTTTCATTATCATCAGTGGATTTTTTTTTCACTCTGAGTAAACGTCATCCTTAAGTGTATCAGATCCCTTAACGTTATAAAACACTGTCACAGTTAAGCATATAAGACCTCTAACATTCAATATCATAGTTAAGTGTATAAGACCCCATAACATTACAAAACAGTCAATGTATTGACCAATAACACCGTATAAGACTACAAAATATAAACTCACTTATAAACTAGCAAACCACGCTTGTCACACAAACGCACCATAACTCTACGGTAAATAAACAAGTATGTAAAACGTTAACCCGAAAATACTATCGAACACGTATACAAAAACAGATACCTAAAGTCTTACTTAAATATTACAAACAAGACTAAAGTCTAAAGAAAAACCGAACTTACCGCTAACGGAGATTGGTTACCGTAAAAATACACTCAGCTACACATCGTGCTGTTACTGCAGTGCGTGCTAATGGACCTCGGCTCACTGATCAAAAACATGGGTATATATAGTATCATAGTAAACAAATAGAACATCCCGAGTATAGTCCATTATTGACCAATACCTGAAGTGACAAAATTGAGCCACCAAAAAGGATATAAACATAAAATAAAAATCAGAGGTACCCTACAGGGAAATGTACACATTATACTGAATCTATTGATTGTGACAATAAGCGAGTTACAGAGCTTATACAGAAAGCTTTTCATAAAATTGTTTACATTTTGAATGTTGAAGTGAAAATTCCAGTTTAAAGGGACCTGGACACGATTTCAGATGAAAATTTTATTTTTGATTTTTATGTATTAAATAGTTTACTTGTGTATTTTGAATGATTTACCAAAATTTGAATGTTAGAAGTCGTGTCACAAGCGAGATACAGAAGATAGAAGTCGTTGTTATGTAAACAAAGCTCGAGTCTTATAATTGTTTACAAAAAAAGTAAAGTAAAGAAATTGCCATTTCTTTGACAAAATAACTTGTGGAAACAAGATAAACTTGTTAAATGTGTTCATAAATAAGTTTATCAACAACAAAATGCAACATCAGATTGAACATTTTACCAATTCAAGACATATGTAAACAATAACAGGACTCGAGCTTTGTTTAAAAAACAACGAATTTTAACCTCTGTAACTCGCTTGTAACTCGATATTTGACTTTCAAATTTTGACAGAGCATTAAAAACATCCATATTGACCATTCTAGACATTAAAAGTGAAAAAATAGATTTTGAAAAAAATTAGCTCAAATCGTGTCCAAGTCCCTTTAAGACCCAAAATGATTGTGTTAAACGTTAATAACTGTTTAGTTATGCTTAATCTGAATAAGATGATATATAAATCAGCTTGAAAAAGATTTTTATACTGGTATATTGAACCTATGTAAACAAGAACAGGACACGAGCTTTGTTTACATGACAAAAATAATGAGCTCTGTATCTTGCTGATAACTCTACGACTGACTCTCAATTTGATCATTAGAATTGCATTCCTAAAGCATTGAAAATGTTAAAAACAGAAAAATAGAATTTGACCAAAATCGTGACCATGAAATCTTGCTTTAACCGTTTTGTATGGAATCCCGATATGGCCAATTAGTGCACAACGTATCATCGTACCATCATAAAAAATAACAATTTTATATAATTATGATATTCGGGATTTTCATAAACTGGAGTTATCGTTCGTAACACGAGTTATATCTTCTTTAGAGCAGGTATTATAGTGCTATGTAACCAGTATAAACAAATGGTTGAAATAAACTTTTTTTATCTTGTTTAATCGGTTAACTTATTGATTTAAATTGTCGTTGTAAAAAGACGCTTGTGCAATTAAAGGATGCTGTAATACTAAAAAAAAACAGTAGGGATATTTGACGAGTGCGTTTAATTGTACCATCCAGACTCGTACCATGGTTATCGTGATTGAAAGTGGATGGGAGGGAGTTGCTATTCATTTCCTGCTTTTCACAGATTCACAATTTTTACTTGATCACAAAAAAGTGGTAGGGGACAACTTCATGCTTATCCACTTTTTATATGTTATTTTATGAAAAATAACTGCTGCAAGAAGAAGTGGTCGGGGGGGGGGGGGGGGGGGGGGAACCCCTCATTGATGCTACGCGCCTGTCATCTACCTATAATTAATGCAGTTGCTGGTGGTGAAGTGCGTGGTTTCAGGAGAGCGCAGCTGATACATGTACATGACGTACATGTTCATTGTATTATCAAGAGAAGTGGACATGCAAAGCAGCCATAAAGACATGGATGGTTTTGTCTGTTTTATTTTATCAGTAGGTCGGGGTACAAATATATATGCATTATACCTACGTATCTGCACTAATCATTGGTGGACGTTACTATACTTCCTTTTGATGGATTTAGTTTTGATTAATTAATGACTAATTTCAATTTCATCATCATGGGAATTTAAGAAATAATGGATTAAAACATTTGCAACCTAGCTTTTGCGTAATTTAATTTTTCGCATGTGACATGCAATCATGTTTTCATTCAAAGTTGCGTTGCGATTTTGATTAACAACATTCACGTTTATATTTATATAGTTCATTCCATTCTTAAGTTTTCATGAAATGTTTATTCCCTGACATGGTGTTTGCTATATATGGTACGTAAATAAAGTACACTTCAATTATATAATGGGCGCTGAGATAAATGATAAACTTAATAAAGGTACTAAAAGTAAAACGAGCTAACAAACATACATGTACTACAAAAATGTGTTTAAGCAGTCTCATGAAATCTATATTATAAAGCACTGATCTCTAATTTCAACGCCGTCATTCCTCTTAACCCTATAATATATATTTTATACAACTAATATGTTTTGTTTAGAAATTCAAATGGTTCTCATTGATTAAATATCCTGCATGACAGGTACAGCTGCCTGAATTATTGCCCGTCGGTGCTTGGTTAGATACGAATAGTATACCCACTGCGTGTATATTTATTTTTTCAAACCATTTCAAACAGCTAACGCAAACAGAGTGCGGGGGGGGGAGCGGACCGACCAAAAATCATGACGAAATACAATTAAAACGTTCAATTAATCACTTCATAAATTCCCAAAATCCCAGTCCGTGAAGTTGGTATATATATATATATATATATGTGTGTGTGTGTGTGTGTGTGTGTGTGTGTGTGTGTGTGTGTGTGTATACTTTCCCTATATTGTTTTCGCGTTGTCCTTAGAAAAAGGATAGGGACAGTTCGTTACGAATTTATATTTCTATATTTGATTTTTAGAAAAGAAAAAAGTCCGCTTTTCAACTCCAGCCATCTTTCATATCTGCGTAAAGGAAGGGTTCATTTTATCAGAGAAATCACTATACCACCATCCATCCGCTAGCTCTGAAATTGACAAAAGGAGTGATTGTCCCAAAAATAAGAATCCAAATGTCTTACACTCATGTACATCATGTTATATCCATGTTATTTATTGTAATCAAACGCATTCTTTGCGTTCACTTTGATTTTCATGTAATTCTAGATAACTTTTGATGTTTTTGTTAGGTAATTCAAATATTATCAAATGTTTTTGTTGTAATAAAAGTCGTTATTAAGGAAGTATGGGACTCATGATTTTGAATCTACCGCGCAACTCCGAATGACGTAAACCAATTCGCGGTCGTTAAATCTGTTGGTTCAATTCTAAGGTATTTAACAATAAAATTAATTGTGGAAAGGATTTCATAGTTTCTTTTTAAAATAAAACGGGAACATAAATGATAATAAAAGTTAATTTAACCCCAAAATCTTATTTTACGACATAAATATCGGTTCGGTTTTCGGCAATGCGGAGGAAACGTGGATTTGATTTTGAACGCTGAAATGACATAAAGGTTGCTAAAGCTCAGAAAAAGGATGGTCTAGTCACATAGTGCGAACGTGGATGCTCTCTTGGGTAGACCAATCACATATTTGGATGTTACAGCTGAATAATTATCATCACAGATGGAGGAAGATGACTCGACACCAGCAAAAGCGATCTGTCCAGGTTTGACTTACATTCATTGACAGAGTAAAAGTATTTTGTAATCTCAGCGAGGTTAAGTTCGTCGAGACTGAAAATTTTTGACAGACGTTTCATCAGTTTTGGCAAATCTTGCTGAGATTAGAGTAAAAGTAAAATTGGTATGGGCATCATCGAATTTTTCTTATGCTATGTGGGTGTAATGCACTGGTGCTTGCATGTATTGGTCTCTGCTCATGGATGTGTAAGATACCTATACCTATATAAGTAGGCATCGTACATATTCGTGAGTAAAGCCCCAAGCACCTGAGGTGTAATTTCATAATAAAAAAAATAATTATAATCATGTATACAAGTTTTTGACAGTATGGTTCAATACACATATCAGAACCCAGTAGAATTATTAATGTCTTTCATTATTAATAGTTAATTCTAAAATATATCAGAATTTGTATCGTCTCTATGCATAGCCATTAGTCAAATTATGTGGCATCCAGTTTATATTTTAGTTACAAGTAGAAACTGCATATAATGACAACTAACTTTGATTTTATATCAGTAATTTCAGATGCTATGTCTGAGTGAGGTTAAAAATGATTCAGTTTAAATAAAAATTGTTAACTGACAGCCATTATGTGTGGCGTTAGGTGTTAAACTATCGGAAACCCATGACGTCAGGAGATGTATTTTAAAATAGGAAGACAGATTGAACACTTTAGGTAATGATATTTGTTATGGTTTACACATATTGACAGCAAAATAAATTTCAAATAGGTGTGAAATAGGTGTCAAATTCAATTTTTTTTTTTATTTAAAACTCAACCTCAGATGGTGTCTTTTTTCAGTTAAAACAGTGTCTGGATCTTTTGTGTGACTTTCAGTCTTTCACAATAATGCTCCCTCAAAATTTACTTTTCACAGCCCCATGCATGCCCTTCTTCATGTGGAAAGATTTGCATGTACATATTTATGTATCGATTGGAGAACAACTAATTTAAAAGTGAAGATTTTAAAAAGTCAGTGTCTAATAATAACTATCCCTCTCCCAGTAAATATTAATATGTTTGTTAAATCTGAGTTAACCTCTGTTTATGCCTTTATAATATCAAGTACATATGCATATATTTTTATTACTGATCAACTTGGCAACCAATTGGTGTTCCAATTAATATTCTCTCATATGGTGCAAAAATTCCTGATTATGTAACTTAATATTACAGATGTTGACCATGAAGAAGTTGTCAAAATGTCTGATTGTGGTTGGAGACAGTGGAGGAGTTTGGTGGAATTAGGGATGTAAGCAGATATGCATTTAAGAGAGCTCAATGGTCGTGGCCATTTTTAGACTGTATTGATCTCCTAAGGAAGAAGAGCTATATATAAAAATATGCTGGTTGGCAGAAGAGAGAGAGAGTTGGAAGTCATGACAATTTGTCAGGTATTTGATAAATTACATAAACTACGTCCGATTGGTATCTCTGTGATTGGTTTAATTTTAATGGATTTCAAGGGTATACTCTTTCATATCAACAAATTAAAACCCCCACAAAAAACCCCTCAAAAAACCACCAAAAATTCTTCATTAACTGTGCAAAATAATCCATGAAATTGCATCCCAATGAACCTTTAATGAATGGTAACAATTCCCCAAACTTAGACCTCACAAAATTCAATGATTTGACAGTAGGGTAAAAGTTAACTGTAATATTCCATATATTGTTGTCCGAAATCTATAGTCCCAGAGATTATCACTGTGCCATTTATTTTCATTGATTTTATTCTGTTTAATACTCTAAGCATGAGTGTGCCAATTGAAAATCTGTCATTTATTAAAAAAGTTTGTTTATTTTATAAGTAAATTCTAAATTATGTAATTTTTTTATGAATTTTTTGTTTGTTATCCTTAAGTAAAGGAATCTACAAGATAAAGATTAGTACCGGTATTTCATTTATAATGAGAAATATTAGCTTAAGGCTTATCTTGATTTAATCGAATCGGAAAAAAAATAAATTGTAGCATTTTGAATAGAAATCGAACCAATTGAATAAACCCTGAATTGTCCCACACCCAATCTTAATGAACCATAAATTGTACATCCTAAAAAATCCTTGTGTTTGAATGTCACAACAGTTTTTGTTTAGATATTTTTCTATGTATAAGTATTTTAGTTGATGCTATTTCCCATCTTTCAGGTCATTCATCTATGATCAAAACATTTTCTGGAAAAATAGAAAACTTTTCAACAAGATCGAAATCCTGTCGCACATGTACTTTGTCTCTTAATTCCAAATCAACACCTCCTCCACATGATTGCAGTATCAAGTGGAACGGAACTACGAAGGCCATGGAGAGTGACATGATAGAAGAGATGGTCAATGTGAATGAATAATGGGTCTGTTTGTATAAAGACAATAGTTGGTGATGAAGATAGCACAATAATTTCCAAACTTCGGACAAACATTGTCACAAATATTGGTAAAACATTGGATGCTAATCGTGTGAAAAAAATCTTAAGGAACCATCTATACTTTGTGAAAAAATAACACATAACTTTAACTTTCAAAGTCATACAGTATCTCAAAAGATGTTTATACTACATCCTTGCCCAAGGAAAAAGGGGTGTTGTAAGGATAAGCCAAGGACTTGTGTTCTTGTCCATTTCAATATTTATGTTAGATATGAGATAAAAATGTTGAAAGGGTTGTTCATTCTGTAGCGGTAATTGTCAGCTTCATTATTCATGCTAGATTGGTAATACCTGTAATAATGTTGGGAGGGCTTTTGATTTGGGTGCATTATTTGTATAAGTTTGTTAATCTATTACATGTACATGTGGGGAGTTAAATGTCCAGTATAAACTTGATGAGTACATGTATAAAAAAGAATTCATACCATAATATATGGTTGTAACAGTAATGGATGTTGTTCTACCAAATGGCTTAAAATTAAATTCGCCCTTTGTACTGTGCATAATGTACATGATGTAATGCTGATTTCGATCCTTTTATATGTTTCAGAGTTGAAAAAAATAATTATGAGATACATGTAGCAAATCATAAATTAAATATTTAGTCGTTTATACCTACTAGAATTATTTTGTTCCTACCTGGTATCTTGTTATAAGGTGCAAATAGTTTAAAAAATTGTACTTTAACAGAAGAATTTCAAGTTAAACAGAGGAAATTTGGGATTTAAATGAATATTTTTACTTTTTTTTGGTGAATTTAAAAAAGTACTAGCATTGTAATAAAGATATTATTAATTGACTGAGTGTTTATTGAACAAAAAGTTGGTATTGATTATTTTATCTACACTAGAATTGTGTTTAAGTGAAAATGGCGCGAAATTGAAAAAAAAGACCAGAGGAAATTCAGACTGCAATATCTTTTTATCTAAGTCATTGACATATGAGTTTCTCATTCTCCAGTGAAAGCATAACGTTTGAACATTTTATTTCAGTTCAAAAATAAAACTTTTAATTATATTAAAATATATTTTTTGACCATTTTGTATTGAAGGTCAACACAAAAAGCAACAAATTTGAACTATGCAGAGGAAATTCGGTTGCAGTTTGTAAAATACTGAGGAGGCGTTGACAAAATATTTTTGTAAAAAATGATCGTTCTGTTAATGTGTTATGAATAGCATATAAGAAAAATGAAATCAAGTAATTGCAAACTCTGTAGCATTGCTTCATTTATGTTGCAAGCGGTGTATTTTAATGAGCAGGAGTATTTCCAACAAGGGTATGTTTGGGTACCGTTACCATGGAAACAAACATATTAACCTATCAATTTTTTTTTATATTCTGTTAGAGGAAATACAGTGCTAACCGTTGAACCAAGTTTTATAATTTTTTAATTACTTTGGTGAGTGTCCCATACTTCCTTAAGCGTCGTATATATGTAATCTCCCGCACTGCTTACTCTTCTTCGAATAACCGGAAGTTTTGCATACCTGCTATAAGGGGAAGATAACTCTTTCAGTAACGATAACTCTAGTTTATGGGAATACCTAATAAAGAACACAAAACACGAATTATGATTTATATTACGACTAAAAATTTACAAAATTAAATTTCTAACTTTGCACTGCTTAAAAAATACCTCACACGAACACAGCATCTTTTTTAACACAAAGTAGTATTTTCTCAGACAAAAGAAATATGTTGATCATGAAATAGAGGCATTTCTTGAAGATATTTCTTATGCTCTGTCCACAATGTTAGCGGCATCTCTAAAATAAACAAGGAAAGTGGTTGTTGGCCCGCCGCTAAGTAGATGTCATCCAACGCACCCCGCATCTTATCTATATCCGATGAGTGTATCACGTGACGGAATATATCCTGGATAAAGTAAACTTTGGTCCATCTATCCACCTTAAACTCGTTCATATCCTTCACAAATTGACACTTGTCGTATCTGTTTTCGTACACTAGATGTTCGTAGGCGACAGCGATCTTGTCGGGGTCGTCTCCTACATACACGGTGATGTTACCCTTGGGGGCGGGGGAGGGGGCAGATACATTTGAAAAATGTTCTATGAAAAAAAGTCAAACATAAAGCTTTCAATATTTTTATAGTTTTATGTCATGTTTCACGTAATAAGGAAACGTCGACGTCTTACCTATAAATGGGCGGTTTTCAGAATCTAAAGAGTCGATGTTCTTTGGACTAGTACCATTCAATGCATCTGGTGAAAACATGCATTTATTAAGTCATAAGTACAAAGACAAACTTCAAAGTAAAAAATTGCAAGTGATACATCGTATCCATAATTGTAATAAGTTGAGAATGCGAAGAATGTGAAGTTGTGTTTTAATGAAACATTGGTTTTAATGTAATTTAATTGTTTTTACAAACATCAATATGCCTTTCATAAGTAAAGATAAAAACAAAAATATTTTTCTTTAAATTTGAATACTCGAATATGAGCAGGAGAAGAGTTCGGACGTGAAAATACATGTATCCTACAAATAGGTTTCATTGGATTAAAATTGAAAATCTCGAATCCCCGGAAATATCGATGTTTGTTACCCCCTCCCCCAATTTCGAGATATCGCTATTTACTGTATCGATAAATATCTATATTTTCCTGAGAAATTACCTTGGTTAATGAGGTCATCATTTAGATTGTATTCTTTCTTTGTGTATTCAATCTTGATTTCATGTCTATATTCTTTAAAGAAAAAAAGCATCTACAGTATAACTGTCAAAGATACTTTCATATGATTTATTTTCAAAGTTGTACATGCATGCAGAATTATTAATTGCAATACAACTAACCATTGTGTCTCGATCTCTTTCTTCTATACAGTATGCATATCAGCACCACAACAATCACTAGTGCTATAAGTATGATCCCTCCAATGATATAAGGCAGTAGGGTCTGTATGTCGGGGCCTGAACTGTTAGGGGTGGTCGATGTATCGTTACATGAAGAAAATCTGTGAAAGGTACATTAACGTGTTTTTCTAACAATAATAAGTAAAGGTTCTTTTTTCAGGGATATATAATTTTCCTAAGATACTCTGTCTGAGTATTTTGACTGATTATGATATAAAGATTTTCCTTTTATTACTCATCCTGAGTTTTAATGATTCGCTAATGTTAAATTGATTTTACCAGAGACTTTACCGGGTATACTATAGACCGGGTAAACTGTCACCGCAGACTTCCCGGTACAGGGTTCCTATTAATATTGGGAACCAGGTGCCTCAATCTTATGCAGATCTACTACGTCCTGATTCCCAAATTTATTCCCCAGATACCAATACTGCTGGTGAAACTTTATCTTATTCCTACCCTAGCCTTTCCTGACGTTTACCTTCTTAATTCTTTCCTTCTCCGTACTCTTTGAGCTTCTCAGGCAGACTGCCTCAGCTGCAGGCTGCGCTCACTTATATACCCTTAGGGCAGTTCATTCTAAGGGGTGTCAGGTTATTCCATTTTTTTTATAGGTGCGTTCAATTTGTTTCATACATAAACGAACTACATGTATATGAAACATAAATGTTGTGCATGCGCTTATAGCTGTATTGGATGGATTATATTTCAACGGAACTGAATTTATTAATCAATCAAACAACGATTTGAACTATACCTATATAATAATATGTTATGATGCAAGTACTGATAAACGCAATGAATAGAATACACTTGACTTCTATCGAACTGATTTCAATACGTACATGGTTGTTTGCATGTCTACTACTATTATGTTGTTAGAATCCTGTGTCTGGTTTGTTTTCTGTAGACAGGTTGGATCTAAGTAAAAAAATTATCAATGTTGTAATTAATTAAATTCAATGTGATTGTAAATACAAAAAGAAGAAACGGTACACAAACTTACACAGATATACGTCGTTTGACCAGTAGATAACATCCGGGCATTCAGTGTTTGTACCTTGACATGCATCAACGTTCAGCATCTTTAAATTTGTATTATACTCCGGACACATGCCTGCAAATATATGGAGCTTAATTTTAACAAAACCAAAACATAGTGTTTTCATTGGTGAAAAAACAAACATTTGCAACTACTACATGATAAACAATTTTATAGTCTGTCCCAAGTTATTGCTTCCATCACTTTTTAATGATTTTTAATAAAAATACATATACCTGTGAAAGAAGTACAGTTAAAATATGAAATGGAAAATATCCAAGATATCTTCATTGACAAATTATCCCTTTTCACTCATAAAAGTTTACAGGAACGAAAACAAATTTCTTACGTAGATTTATAATGGGAAATGTTTACATCTTTTCTCCATTCGGGAGTACTCGGAACACCTCGCACAATTTTTTAACGTTATCATCCGGGCTTATTAATGGCTGAATATTATGCAAAATCCCCGTAGACTTTCTATTTTAGGATTAGCTGCAGGTCTGTAGCTCCCGGTCTGAAAAAATTTGGATGGACGACCTGGGAGCTACAGTGCCTCCCATAGTAAAAATCTGCAATTTACGGCGCACAAAAATTTGCGCTAGTTTTGGATTGATTAACCTTATTTTCACACAAATTCTGTGGAAAAAATTAGTACCATTAAATTCTTCTGTCAATTTACTACTGATATCGGTATTTTATTTGCCTTAAACTTTCTATTAAACACGCTAACCGACCTCGGAAATTGAAGTATGTTAAATTAACGTCGAGATCGATAGTCGCCATTTTTACATGTAAACAAACTGCACCACTTCACATTACCGGGCTTGTGATGTTGTTTAAAAGAATATCAGAGGCAAGTAAAGTGTTCATCTCTGTAGTAAAATATCCGAGGAATTTTTTGGAATTAAATATTTGTATAGAATGTGTTCGGAAATAAGGTTAATCAGTCCAAAACTAGCGCACATTTTTGTGCGCCGTAAATTGCAGATTTTTACTATGGAAGGCACTGTAGCTCCCAGGTCGTCCATCCGAATTTTTTCAGACCGGGAGCTACAGAGTACAGACCTGAGCTATTTTGGAGCTGAAGCGGTAGAGGGAGCGTTTCAAAACAGATAATCTGGACATTTTTCATATTAGTGGATGAACGTAGTTTGAACACAAAGGTATTTATGATTATCGAAATATCAAGCGAAAAGTGGTGGAAGCAAAAACTCTGAACAGAGTATAGTAGCTACCGTAATATGATATAATTACTTAAGATACCTGGCTGAATCAATGTTTTCTCCATGCACGTTTCTATGAACTGTCCGCTCGATGTTTTTAGACAGTGGTACACGTTTGGTGCGACGCACTTCGCGGAGGTGGAGGTTTTGTTCCAGCTGTGTACATTCTGGGGACATGTCAGGTTCTGACCCTGTAGAACAACGCAACGCTCTTATAACATGGTACGTAAAAAAAATAGATATCTCATGTTAAGGAATACAGCCCATTCGAATATTAGAGAGGTTAAGCATTTGAACGTGTATGTGTACGAGTACGTGTAACTAGGGGAATCCCCTAATTTTATGTGTATTACGTCATAATTTCTGTATACCGCGTAATTCTACAAGTTGAATCAAAAGTACACGGAGGTGAATACTTGTAGCATTTTTCAAAAGAAATGCAGACTTTTTGCTTATCCAACATTGTTTTATGTAAAGCAGACGATAAGTTGAGGACGACTGTGTTTTTGGTTTCATCAAATTCATAGATTATTTCATAAACAGTGAGAGTAAACTGAACATGTTGAAAATGCTAAATCTAATTGTTTTACAAGTTTACTTACACGTACAGTTTATTAATAAACCAAATGTTGGTACGTGTACGTGTAAACATACTGTACTTGTAGCTCCACACGTACCCGTTGACGTACACGTTCAAATGCTTAACCTCTCTATTGATAATGATTATACGTGTAATGAACGGTCCTTGCTGATGAAAGAAACTATAAAAGTTTCCTGATGATTTGTTATATGAATGCGCATCAATTAATGTACCTGTATGTGTACCCGGGATATATATACATCGTGGGGACGGGTCAGGTTGTGAACCTGTGGAACAATGCAGCAACGATAAATACATGAAACATGGTAGGTGAAAGAAAATACTAGATATTGCAGGTTCAGGAAAACAGTGCCTGTACATTGAAATGTATTAATGTGTATCTATATAGGTATGTGTACTCGGGGTGTATTTACAATAGCTTTCTCAGTAATTTTACATTTACCTACTTGTTTATCCAGATTAATTACAAACATCTTCCACTCCTTGAATTGATTAAAGTGTAAATGTTCCAAAATATACGTTACTATTTATATTTCGTTGTATGAATCGTAATAGTGAAGAATCGTTTAATGCGTAGCAGTTTTTATAATTATTGCATTCGTTATTTGTTTTTTTATCATGATATGAAATTCATTTACTGTTTTCAATGTTTTGCGTCTGAATGTTCTTGATATGTAAATAAACACAATGGCCTTTATTTCACGACTTCAATACAACAACCTCTAAGCTTATTATACTTATAGAACATGAATACACACGAATTGTTCACTGACATTCCCTAAAGGTATTCTACAAACATGAAAACTGATAAATAAAATCACTCACCGTTAAGTTACGCGATGACTATTTACACTAAAACAATGACAGTGAAAGTGATGAAAGACAGACACCGGCAATAATTATTTTCAAACACACGATGATAAACATTGTAAAAAACTAAGTATAAATCTACCTACCAGGTACACCGCCATTTTCTTAATCAATAATTCAGAATGTTTAAATGCCCACTGTCGAATGTGTCGTTCAACCATGGAAATTGAATACATGACTGTCGGTGTCTATTTATAGATTTGGGGGTTTTTTTTTTAACTACGCAAATTGAATTTAGCATTGACCAAATCCGTTATCAAGCTTTTAGCTATTAGACTGATTATGTTCAACGCATCAATACATAGAAGGAAAGTGACGAATATCAAACATTAAACTAACTATACTTATATACAGGTAATGATAATTTTGTAATTGTTTATTAATATTGGCAATATATATTTTCCTCCACAGACACCAATCAAAGATACAATAAATAATGTTAGAAAAACAGTCAGCAATGGTAACACTCTCAAAGGTTATCGTTTCAAAAGCCTTTCTCCTGTGTATTTCAATCGTGAATACTCCTTGAGTTATTTTTTATGAATTGGCTTTTTGTTTAAGGACCAAAATCCATTAACGATTGGAAAAGGTTTGTAGACAGTATCCCATTAGGTCGCGCTAGGATGTATTGTTGTCTTTCTGCAGAGGTTCCAACTTTCCATCTCATTTAGTATTTTATTTTCTGTCCAAACCTTGAACGGGAACACAAGAACAAATTTAGTTTTTCTCCTTTCGACGGCTTGTAGGATTTCCCGCTGTGTTTTATGCAAGTCATTTTCATCGTATTTTTTATCTGATTGAATCCAGTCTTGAAAAACATAACTTTCCTCTGTCTTGTTGCGTGCCCATTTTCGGAAACTATTACTAAAATCAACTGCTACAGTAAGTTCGTCCCAGGCTTTTTTTTTCACTGTGTCTTCATCTATAACTGCATTTCTCATCAATACCAAAATCAGAATATATTTACCATATACCTCTTTTAACTTCATGATCATATCTGTAATCAAAGAAAGCATTTAATAATATTTACATCAATTATTTAATGCAATGATTTGACGCTTTGCAACGCATGTATAGAAATAACTCTATATCAGAAATATAAAAATATTGGAGAGAGAGAGAGAGAGAGAGAGAGAGAGAGAGAGAATGCCGTCTGTTATTTTTTTTACCTCTCTACAAATATCACACAAAACCTAAACATTGGCAAAGATAACATTAAAATCCTTTAATCTAAGATACAATATTGTAAGATACACTAATGTAATTGAAATAATTCAATACCACAAAGTTTCTCTTTTTCTTTATTTTCCCTTCTGTGTTCAGAATGGTGTGTCCGAGTGTCTCTAGAGATTTCATTCGTTCCCAAATCATCTTAATAAAAAAAAGTTGTTGTTAATACACATATTCAAATGTGTTATCTACAATAATCAAAAAGCTTTTAATGGTCAACATTCATTTATTAAATTTTACCACTGATCAGTTTTTCTTGTTCTGTGTTCTTTCTTATTTGCGCAGATTGCCACGTTTGTCCGTCTCTTTGACTTATATTTGTTTGTGTTTTATCTGAAATGAAAAACGCTTTCGATTATAAACGACTATTACAATTTTTTATATAAGTAAATATTTACATTTTCAACTGTCTTTGTCTGTGATAACATTACAAATCAATGTTGAACCCTAAAACCCAATAACTTCCTAAAACATGATTGACACAAAATGGGTGTGTCTTAAAGCATAACCGAAAAATGGTAGTGGCTGCGCCGCGTAGTAATACATAGCATGTGCTACATTAAAAAAATAGTGGTTTTAAGATAATGTTGTTTTGACGTGTACAAATTGGAAATAATATAAATATAAGTAATAAGGAATCATTCTTTAAATATTATGAGGTGATAATTTCGGTCGGAGCGTGGTCAAATCTATCATAAAGCCCTTAGGGTTTTATTGGATTTGACCACGCCCCGACCGAAATTATCACCTCATGATACTCAAAGAATGATAACTTATTCCTTAAATAGTTCAATAGGTACCAAACTTGTAAAAGTTTAAACTGGAATGGACAGTTTACGCATACTAAAACACTGTGCCGGATTATTATGCCAGTGCTAAGGTGGCTTTTTGTACACGCTTAAGATGTAGTTTTGTAACAAGTTTTCCTTTTAAAAGGAATGATCGGCATGTAATATAATAGTATCATTGGCCAACTCTCGTAATTAAATGCGAAAGTATTACGATACATACAATAAACATGATGAGTAGGCGAATTTGTACTTCCGGTTAATATTCTTAAGCATGTAAAGAAAATTTTATGATTTTTATCATCATGTAAATGTGTAGATGTTTAATTTACTATCAAGGCGCAAAAACATTAGAATACTGTTTTTTAGTAATTTACATGTAATTAAAGATTTACATAAAGCCCTCACTGCATAGTTAATTAACTAGTGCAAGGCCCAATGCGTGCGCAAATAGTTAAATTTGCCGGATGCCTCATATGGACACAACTGTGATCTGTCGAAGCCGATCACAAAAATCCATTTATTTCAATTGATAGACCATTGTCTAGAGAGTATATTACCACTTTTGTTTTTAGAGTGTCTCACCTGACGGGTAATACTTACCTTCAAAAATCAATACCCAATAGGAAAATAATAATTCTCAGAGGGGAAATAATTTTCCTCCAGGAAATATTGAAAATCCTACAATTTTTTGGGAAAATCCTATAGGAATAATATTATATTTCCTACAGGAGAAAAGTATTTTCTGCAGGAATTTTGATTCAGACAGGTAGTTTTTCTATAGAAAATTTATACATCCTTTCGGATCAAATCATATCGGAATTTAAATTTCTAAAGGAAGTTATTTATTCTGGTAGAAAATTATCAAAATGCTATAGGAAAATTGAATTTTCCTATGGGAAAATTATTTTTCTGTAGGAATTTATTTTTTAAAGGAAAATTTCTCACCTGACAGATAAGATACATTTATAACAAAGGTGGTTATAAACTCCTTAGGCAATGCTCTGTCATATGGCATATTTGAATTTTTCGATACATGTACATGCAGCTTAGACGGGTGCAAAGATGTCACATTGGCCCTGACATAATTATCCGGCAGAGTGTTTAAACCACAACGCGGTTTATAGAAATAAAACCGTTAACTGTTAAAACCAAGTTTATCAGAGTATACATTAAAAAAAAACTATTAAATTCATTCCTACATATTTAATATTTTGCTATTTAGTGTAAAATGGAAAGCCATTTGACTTTTAAAATTGTGATACGTTTTTGATTTTAGATTTTAGATTACAGTAAATGTAAGCAACTTTCATTTTATGTATATATATATATATATATACAAAATTTTCAGGCAAACAAATAGCGCGGTGTTACCGTAATAAACTTATACAATTCTGATTTAAATTTGTCAAAAAAATTTAGAACAAAACTTGAATAAATTACTACTTCATGTACCGATCAATTTATCCACTTCGATGCTCTCCATTCTGTGTTCAGATTGCTGAGTTTGAATGTTTTCCGATATTTTATTCCTGTGCTCTTCATCTGAAATAAACAACATCAACTAACTGTAAATAACACACATAGCTTCACTGTGTACAATATTTTTTATTGACAAGAAGTTACATAAAGTTATTTAATGGAGGATTGCAACATCATCTTTGTTCACTATTAAACGTTTTATCCTCAACTAAATTCATTCAATTATATTTTAAAACGGTTATGTTAATAATCTGAACGATTATGAACGATTTGCTTTTTCAAACGTAACAATAAGTAATAACAAGAGGCCCAGGGGCCACATCGCTCACCTCAGGAACAATAGCTTTACCCTGATCAAATTAGCATTACAGTATCAAAATCAAAATATCTTGACAACTAAGTACAGTAGATATTGCTAAAAAAAATTTAAAATATCTGCCGATTTTTATCCACATATTTTTATGGTAAATACCAAGCCCCCTTTGTTGTTGTACCTGTAAGATTTTTCTCTATTCCTATATAACCCCCTCCCCCCTCTTTGAGGCCCGACTTTTCTCTAGGGAATCATGGTTTCATCAAACTTTAATCTACACAACCCGTGCTTTCACACAAGTTACTGCTTTTTGGACTGAAAACTTTCCGAGAATATTTTTAAAGATTTTCTCTATATATTCCTATGTAAAAATTCATCTCCACATTGTGGCACCACCCTACCCCCGGGGACCATGATTTAAACAAACTTAAATCTACACTATCTGAGGATGCCTCCACACAAGTTTGAGTTTTTCTGGCCAAATAGTTTTTAAGAAGAAGATTTTAAAAGATTTTCTCTATATATTCCTATGTAAAAATTCATCCCCCCATTGTGGCCCCACCATACCCCTGGGGACCATGATTTAAATAAACTTGAATCTCCACTATCTGTGGATGCTTCCGCTCCAATTTTAGCTTTTTTGGACTAATAGTTTTTAAGAAGAAGATTTTTAAAGATTTTCTCAATATATTCCTATGTAAAAATTCATCCCCCATTGTGGCCCCATCCTACCCCTGGGGACCATGATTTAAACAAACTTGAATCTACACTATCTGTGGATGCTTCCACTCCAATTTGAGCCTTCCTGGCCTAATAGTTTTTGAGAAGAAGATTTTTAAAGATTTTCTCAATAAATTTCTATGTAAAAATTTATCCCCCCATTGCGGCCCCACCCTACCCCCGGGGACCATGATTTAAACAAACTTAAATCTACACTATCTGAGGATGCATCCACTCCAATTTGAGCTTTCCTGGCCTAATAGTTTTTGAAAAGATTTTTTAAAGATTTTCTCTATATATTCTTATGTAAAAATTCATCCCTCATTGTGGCCCCACCCTACCCCTGGGGACCATGATTTAACCAAAATTGAATCTACACTATCTGAGGATGCTTTCATTCCAATTTGAACTTTTCTAGTTAATAGTTGAGAAGAAGAGGATTTTTATAAATTTTCTCTATATATTCCTATGTAAAAATTCATCCCCCATTGTGGCCCCAACCTACCCCCGGGGACCATGATTTAAACAAACTTGAATCTACACTATCTGAGAATGCTTCCGCTCAAATTGGAGCATTTCTGGCCTAATAGTTTTGGAGAAGAAGATTTTTAAAGATTTTCTCAATATATTCCTATGTAAAAATTCATCCCTCATTGTGGCCCCACCCTACCCCCGGGGACCATGATTTAAAGAAACTTGAATCTACCCTATCTGAGGATGCTTCCACTCCAATTTGAGCTTTTCTGGCCTAATAGTTTTGGGGAAGAAGATTTTTAAAGATTTTCTCAATATATTCCTATGTAAAAATTCATCCCTCATTGTGGCCCCACCCTACCCCCGGAGACCATGATTTAAACAAACTTAAATCTACACTATCTGAGGATGCTTTCACTCCAATTTGAGCTTTTCTGGATTAATAGTTTTTGAGAAGAAGATTTTTAAAGATTTTCTCTATATATTCCTATGTAAAAATTCATCCCCCTATTGTGGCCCCACCCTACCCCTGGGGACCATGATTTAAACAAACTTGAATCTACACTATCCGAGGATGCTTCCACTCCAATTTGAGCTTTCCTGGCCTAATAGTTTTTAAGAAGAATATTTTTTAAAGATTTTCTCAATATATTCCTTTGTAAAAATTCATCCCCATTGTGGCCCCAAACTACCCCCCGAGGACCATGATTTGAACAAACTTGAATCTACACTACCTAAGGATGCTTCCATGCAAGTTTCAGCTTTTCTGACTTTATAGATTTTGTGAAGAAGATTTTTGAAAAATACCTACAAATTTTCAGTAATTCTAAATTATCTCCCCTTTAAAGAGGGTGTGCCCTTCATTTGAACAGTGATGTTTTGTGCCAAGTTTGGTTGAAATCTGCCCAGTGGTTCTGGAGAAGAAGATGAAAATGTGAAAAGTTTACAACGACAACAACGCCAACGCCAACGACAGACAACGGACAAATTTTGATCAGAAAAGCCCACTTGAGCTTTCAGCTCAGGTGAGCTAAAAAGCAATGTTAAAAATTCACCGGGATATGAACTTGCATTGGTTGGTATGGGATCAAATCTTCACATGATTTGATCACGTGACCAACCAAGTTTATGTCCCGTTAAACTTTTTTACATGATGTTTATTTTCTTAATTTTCTTACGATTCTTTCAACGTTTTGTTTGAATTTAAAGAGAATAATTAAACATAGTTTTAGCTGCTTGGTCCATTATTATATGAAATTTTATGTAAGCCTTTAAACGATGGTATTGTTTAGAATGCTAAAAAATAGGCATTAAAGTAGTTTTCTCGGTGATATACACAACTTGTTTGCAAAACAAACTTTACATAAAAAGGTACCACGTTATTTCGACCCTTATTAAGAGTTGCCCCAAACGTCGAAGCAGATATACTTGTATTACGACTTTGAAATTCGCAATAAATAAAGGAGATAAGATTTCAACCGATACATAACATGCAGGTAAAATAAAACCGATCAATCGGGAAACGAAACCAAACGGTCCCCTTTTCTTACCACGCCTATGATGCATTATTTGCTTTGCTTTGCTCTGTGTGTGTGTGTGTGTGTGTGTGTGTGTGTGTGTGTGTGTGTGTGTGTGTGTGTGTGTGTGTGTGTGTGTGTGTGTGTGTGTGTGCGCGCGTGCGTGTGTGTGTGTGTGTGTAGGTGTGTGGGTGTTCCCATACATAATTTCATTTCTATACTTGAAATTGGCGTAAATAGGTGAAAGTCTTTAAATTTTTTAAAATAGCCAAAACAATTGAACCAAACAGTTTTTATTATCTAATTATCACCACATGTTACTGTAGAGATTTTTTTTTAAAAACCCTAACACTACTGTTTAATTCTTTAATAAAATTATTCTTACCACTTTTACCTCCATTGGGTTTCTTTCGTCTTAGATATACAACCACGATACCTAAAACCACGGCGACAACCACAATGGAAATCACTATTGCTAATACTTTAATATCCAGAGTTTTCTGATTTATACTTCCAGAAGAAGTAGTGTTTTCAGACGTTCTGTAATAAACAGTGACAAAGAATTACCTATATTTTAAAATGTCAAATATGATACGATTTAAGAGATATGACCAATTACTTACGTTGATGAGAAAGTTGTTGTTGTAATAACTGTATATGATGATGTTAGTGGTGTCTTATCATAGCATGTAGGATCTTCAATGATATATATATCGCTATTAAAAAGCATGCATACATATTTATTTTATTTTTTTGAAGTAACATCACTCGTTTCTATAATTGTCCTCAATTACAAAATAGACAACGACTTTTCTTTAAGGTGGTATGGGACATTTGCCATTATAAATGTGGGCTAAAGAACATTATAATTAAAAAACTTTCACTGGTTTAGAATTTACAAATTTTACAATCTTTAACCCAAAAATACGTTTTAAAAAATTTTGGATGGTTAAAAATTTTAAAATCCCAACGGGATTCAAACTCATGACTTACAGATTCGTAGTGAACCCTCTAACCCACTGCGCTATGCTGTTAGCTTATAAATTTAGGAAATAAAGTATTTTTAAAACTACACTTGATTTTATTTTTATTTCGATAAATACATTGTAGAACGTCACAACATGAAGGTGTCCCATACCACGTTAAAATCTTAATATTTGGACTGAGCCTGAGTTTTAACAAAGGTTTTTCTACATGTTCACTTTGTTGGATAATGAACTCACAAGCTAGTTATTAAGCTGCATTTGATATGCCTCAATAATCAGCTGTGCTTATGAAAAGACAGACAATTTACTGTTTGAAATCAAAGCTATAGACGAAAGAGTAATTTCAAATGTAAATATTCGTACATATGTACACTGCATTTGACCAAAATATTGTGTTGGGACAGCCGTTCTCATCAGATTGGCACCTAAACACGTCTATCCGACGGACTCTGCTGTTGAACTCTGGACACATTCCTTGAAATGCAAAATATGAAATAAGAAAGCTAACCAATAAGTATATGCATTTATACATTTACTGCATGGACGTTCAGAAGATAAAGCATTTTTTTTTATTTTCAAAGAAAAAAATTAAATTTGGTTATCCTGAGGAAATTTCTTTATTTCTCTTCACATTTCCCTTCAACGTTCTTTAGGGTTAGGATAAATAACCATTTATTGATAAATCAATTTCGAAAAAATTATAATATAGTGTTGAATGTTATGTATAAAATAGAAGAATTAATTTTAAAGATGTCATCAAATTCCCATTACACCTGTTTTCATTGCCATCATATGCATCTAAAATTATCTGAATATGATGTATTAGTAATGATGTACCATTTTGGATCCATACTCTCTGAAGGCATTGCTGTATCAAATTGCCATTTTCGTCTCTCAAGCAATGATAATAATTTGGTTCCTGGCACTGCAGAGAAGCACTTGCCTTGTTCCATTCATCCTGCGTGCGTGCACATTGAAATGCATGGACATACGCAATGTGACAAAGAAACAACACAGGGACGCACTGGTGCACAGTACTGAATATGTGTTTACGAAACATTAACATAATATTGATTTATACTTGGCCTGTAAAGAATATTTTAAAATACATATTAGAACATATAGAGTTATTTATAAAAAGTTAAGTCTACGGAGTAGTGTTATCTGTTACATTCTCAACGCAAAAACAAAGGTTACATATCATGAACTTGTGTAATCTTTACAACACCATGTCAAATCTTTGCTGTGTTTAAACTGAAACGTGTTAAAACAAAACCATTCTTAGGATCGATAAATCAGTCTTCTATCTAATTTTAATCTCTGTTAACCAATATGATACAGCATCATTTTGATAATATTTTGATATCAGTGAAATCCAGAATAAGTTTTCGGTTGTTAACAGTGTAGATTAGCTAGAGAAAATACCAGATGACAATCAACAGATAGGTAAATGAATATGTAAATACCAGAAAAGTTCATTTTTATGGTTAAATATGGTGTTTTGGGAGGCCTTGTCGAAACTGCCGGCCGTATGAAAAAATATGTATAATCATTAACTCCTGTCTCTGAAATTTTAATTTCGTCTAGATTGAGTTACAATATGATTTGTTAGGTTACCTGAGTAACTCAGGTGACCTATTGCAATTGATCTTCGTCCGTCATTACGCGTCGTCCTTCGTCCGTTAACAATTTTACATTTTTAACTTCTTGAAAACCTAAAGGCCAATTATTAAGATTTTCGACTTGAAGCCTCTCCAAAGTAGGAAGAATCTAAATTGTGAAATGCATGGCTCTACTACCCTAAGAGTCCCATTGGCGGACTAAATACGTCGGAAAAGCCATTTTTTAAAAATCTTCCTCTCTACTCCCTTTCATGTGGGGTGAAACTAAATACATGGTTATGTTGTCCATGAAACCCTCTAACACGATTTGGAAATTAATGACCTCTGGGTCAGGGCTTCAGACCTCAGGGTGGGGCTTATATGGTCATATAGTGAAAATGTATTAAATCTTTAAAAATAGTCTTTTATACTCCCATACAAAAACTATAACATATTTTAGAAAAATAAATCCATAAACCTAAATTGTTAAATTCATGGCCTATGGGACAGGACTTCAGGGCAATAAAGCCGTATAGTGAAAATGTATTAAATTTTAAATCTTCTTACTCCCCTACATATTTGAAAAACACTAATTGCATGGTTGTAATGTCCATGAAGTTTTTTAACCTAATTTATGGAATTTATGGCCCCTGGGTCAGGAGTGAGGCCGTAGGAGGAGGCCAATATGGCCATATGGTGACAATGTATTGATTAAATCATATTTTCTTCTGTACTATCAAAGTCGTGGGAAATAAGGTCATCCTATTGTTATTATGTTCATAATATCCTGACGTTAAATTGTGAAATTCACTTCCCAGGCCAATGGGGCAGAAGTTGAGGCTTTTTTATGAGGGGTGATAAAAATGGCCATACATTGTACATGTATTTTGACGTAGGGTTATTCATTAACAATTTTAACTTCATCCTAGAAACAAAATGGTAAATTCTCGCTTGGCAATATTGTATTTATTTAGATATTTGTTCTATTTTAGGAAATCTTGATAAATATCTTGTGCATTGAATACTTGTAGAAACAAGTTGTATGCATTTTGAGTGCAATATAAATGAAACTCTGAACATTATAAAAAATTGATTGTTACAGGGATGCAGGTCTCTTATTACCAAGAGTTTCCAATTTTTGGTCCCTGGAGAGATAATTCGAAATTCCTCCGGCTTCCGACTCTTCCACTCCCACCCCACACCACCCCCAATTTCAGCTTTATTTTTTATGAATGAATATTTTTGAAACATAAAATAAGGAAGCGGGATTACAGTTAGAGGAGTCTCAGATTAGGGTTTAGACTTCACAATGAAGCTTAAGACTCTCTGACAATCTCTGTCAATCTAAACGTTATGGTACTAAGATGACCTTTAAGGCCTGTGGGCCTCTTGTTATTACACATGTGCATTCCTATCCTTGTAACTGTGTTTGATCATTTAAATAACTTGTTAAGCTATCGATGTTAATAAGGTTATTAACCAGTAAGAAAACGTTATATTTAGGTCACTTAAATAATTATTTATACATCATTCATAAAACTTGCAAAAATCGAATAAATGTAGTTAGATCAACCAAATTAACAAAAGGAATGTTTTATCTGGCTTACCTATTACGCGGTTTAATACACAAATCCAAATGTTGAATAAGTTTAAACTTGTTTATCGAACTAAACATAGCAATTGCAAAATGAATAGTGGCTGCTTATTTTATCGATTTTTGAATCCGAAACTGAAACCAAGCTTTAACAGTAAGGGATTTAAATCAATTGAATATTCTGTCCTTACTACGTACATGTACCTTGACATTTATCCAACTGATACGTGGTGTATTTAAAGAGGTTCGTTCCTCTCTTTTTGGGTAACTATTATATGTCACCTCTAGTCTAAAAACTCTGCTTTATATATTAAATCTATACTGTATACAGAGTTATTTTCGCCCTGTGTAATTTTCGCCCTTTTACACTTGCAAACAGTTTCGCCCCGTCTTGAATTCGACCATA
The DNA here is from genome assembly GCA_020458035.1 of Magallana ariakensis. Taxonomy (NCBI): domain Eukaryota; kingdom Metazoa; phylum Mollusca; class Bivalvia; order Ostreida; family Ostreidae; genus Magallana; species Magallana ariakensis. Next base: position 1,840,597 of record CM035818.1, on the reverse strand, counting down.
CATAGTTGGGTTTACAGAGAGATGATTTGAAACATTGAAACTGTCTTAAATTCGCCCTATGACAACGAGGGCGAAGGGGGCGAAAATAAAACGGGGGCAAATATTTCCCTGTATACAGTATGTATAGTTATATCTTACAACCATATTGAATAAAATTGTTAAAAGAAAATTACAACTACAGAGTTTAGAAAGGGACTATATTTATAAGAAGAAAATGGACAATTTTCATAACTCTATAGTTTAGGAGTACTGTTACTTTGGCTTCCTAATTTATAGCGCAGACCAACTTCTGGACGGTTTGTGTATTACAATATATTCATGTTGTTCTAAAAATATATTTGAACAATATTTTGATATTTCTATATTTAGCTTATATTTTATAGAAATCAAGAAAAAATAACTCCAATTTTGCTTAAAATTAACTTATTTCATGCCATGTGTCATTTTTTTTTTTAGATGTGACCCCTACTTTTTTTACTTTTTTTTCTTTTACATGAGACATTATATGTATGGCTATTTGTATGCAAAGTTTTGGAAAGATGGCATTACTAATAATTTTTATTTGCGTTATAATATGTTTTATTCAAAATTTTGTAACTATCTGAACATCTGCTGTTGTGTTCTTTATGTACTGGCATTTGAAGCCATCAGTAAAGCAAGGTTTTTTAAAACTTTGACTTAGATATTACTTTTATAGTCACTACATATGTTTAACTTCATACTGTATTGAAATCATAATCAAATAATAGTTCAAACTATAAATATTTATGTGACTTCTTCATATAATCAATATAAGTGCCAAATTTGAGCAGTAATTTTAGAAAAATTATTATTTCTGTTTGAGGCCCAATATTTTCAAAAAATGGCATGTGACATGGGTAACAAATAAAACAAATGAACATTTTAGGTCCCCGTCTTTATATCCAAGGGTTTTTCGATGATTGACATTACTAGTATTTCAGATGCCAACCTCCTTAAGTAGAGAGGTTGTTTTTAATTAACCGAATTAAAATCACGGAAGTTGATGAAATCATAAGAGTACTTTAACGGCTAGGAGTTGTGTTGTTTATGATCTCAAATAATAAAACGATATCTCATTTTTTAAAAGATACATACCATAAAGCAATGGCATTTGTTATCTGGGAATCTTTTGACAAAAATTACAATAACCTTATCTTATAGTAGCAAAAATTTAATTTAACTATCCAACTCTATTTCTTGTATAGTACATCTCCCTTCCCCTTAATTATCTTTCAAACGTAAAAAAGAGAAATAATGTTTGAGAGCATGCTACCTACAAAATTCTACATGGAATATCTTCCAGTGTACATAAACATTGCTTACTAAATGCAAAAACCTGTTTGAACAAGAGTAGAATTCCTGGGTCCCCCGCCGTTCAAGCAGTATACTAGTATACTGTACTGTGGAATCATTAAATTTCATGGGGGCCAATTTTCATGGATTGCTTAAATTTTACAGGTTCGTGGGGACGTAATTTCGTGTATTCTCTAAAACCTACAAAGGAAATATGATTTTATTACCCTTATTTATTAATTCGTGTAGGATGATAAATCGTGGATGAGAGGTACCCATGAATTCCACAAAAATTGAACCACCACGAAATCTAATGATTTCACAGTATATGAAATTGCAATATTTTCAAACATTCAGGGCTGTTCCAGAATTAAATGTGTGGGGAGGTTGGGAAGAACATTTTTTTACCCCGACCACCCATTTTTTCCAAAATTTGTAGGCATGAGAGCGCTTACAAGGTCAATTTTTGGATAAAACGGAGTCATTATTGTGGTCAGAGTCCCATAACTCCAGCAAAAAGTATCGACCAATGCTGATTTTCGAACTTGACCAAGGTAATAGGTGTATAAACATTTGGTATAAATTTAATGAAAATCCGTCAAAATTTGTAGGCATGAGAGCGCTTACAAGGTCAATTTTTGGATAAAACGGAGTCATTATCGTGGTCAGAGTCCCATAACTCCAGCAAAAAGTATCGACCAATGCTGATTTTCGAACTTGACCAAGGTAAAAGGTGTATAAACATTTGGTATAAATTTAATGAAAATCCGTCAAAATTTGTAGGCATGAGAGCGCTTACAAGGTCAATTTTTGGATAAAACGGAGTCATTATTGTGGTCAGAGTCCCATAACTCCAACAAAAAGTATCGACCAATGCTGATTTTCGAACTTGACCAAGGTAATAGGTGTATAAACATTTGGTATAAATGTAATGAAAATCTGTCAAAATTTGTAGGCATGAGAGCGCTTACAAAAAAGTGTGACGGACGGACGCACGGACACACGGACCCACGGACACACGGACCCACGGACACACGGACACACGGACGGACGCCCGGCATTTCTTTCTATGTCCCCGCTCCGCGTTGCGGCGGGGGACAAAAATGATTGCTGGCTTCGCGTCAGTTAACAATGGTTTCCTCGGGATGTCAATTTCAACTGTAACCCTCCCAAACAGGCACTATTTATATAGTGGCAATTAAAAACATTGGGAAGGGGCCGGGGGAGAGGAAGTGCTCAACTTAATTATACTGTATTGTGAAGTTGTTTGAATTTCCTTTTGCAAATATCCTTCGAGCCATCGTATCTTAATTAACATTTTTCTAATCCATGCTTTATCTTTGTAAATAGGATTCGTTCTAACGAAGTGGCCTTGAATATTGTTTTCAGTCTGCAAATTTTTCAACTTCTCATCTCATTTAACAATGTATTTTTGTCCAAACATTTCACGGAAAAACAAACACAAATTTTGTTCTGTACTTTTTGATGGTTTGCATGATCGCTGTTTTTGAAGCAAGTCATCCTCATCGATTCTTAATTAGACCTAATCCAGTATCTAAATACCATAACTTCCCTCTGTCTTGTTATAAGCCCATCTTTGAAAATTATTTTCCATATCAACTGTATCAACTGCTATGTTATGTTCTCTGATGGCTGCTTTTTCACGATGCTCTCATCTAAATCTGCATTTTTAAATATACCAAATAAGATTATAAATTCCATTTATCTCCATCGAATTCATGGTCCAATCTGTAATTATATTAAAGTCATTTATATAAAAAAATAAAATAATTTTGTGGGTTTATGTTATTAATAACTGTGTCATATTACTGAGAGAGAGAGAGAGAGAGAGAGAGAGAGAGAGAGAGAGAGAGAGAGAGAGAGAGAGAGAGAGAGAGAGAGATCGTTTACTAGTATTATATTTCTAGACTTTTCTCGAAACACCACATCACCAAATATATACAAGTACATTGACAAAATAAACTGCTTTTTCTAAAATAAGTTCATGTATACATTTTCTTTTCATGTAATTGAATGGCCTCAAAACGTATCAGTTTTTTGTGCATTGGTCTGTCCTCGCATTTATTCCAAAAATCATTTTGTTATTATTTCAAATAAGATAGAAAGAACTGCCATTTGATCTTCAATTTTGCTTCAAATTGTTATAACGATAAATTCAATCGAAAAGTAATAGGACATATATAATATATTTTTTATAATTATACGACGTCTTGATAGTTTTTCAAATGAATTGTGACGTATTTTGTTCTGGGTTTTCAGGGATAATATATTCAATCAAACTTTTCTAACTCTACCTAAGATAATAATGATTGTTATAATAATTTTTCTCTAATTCGGACATGTTTAAATCACTTATAATCAATTGGTATAATTTATAAGGTGGGATTACTGTTACGTGTTTCTACACCCGGTTCCTTTTGAGAGAGAGGTACTTGGTATCTCATTACTTGTCACTAGTTCCTACTTATCCCTATCTCTGAATTCTTCTATATATCTTCTATATATCTTCTTTTTATTTAGTTCTTTCTTTCTATCCACACCTATTGTCTCTGCTGTTTGCTGACGCTTCTCTTAAATTCCACAGCACAGCTGTTTAAGGGATATGCTCATGATTTGGGTCAAAAATATTTTTTTTCGTTTTTAATGTTTACAATGCTTCAGTAAGTCATTTCTATTAGTTGATCAAAATTTGAGTGCCAGTCGTCGTGTTATAAGCGAGATACAGAGCTCACAATTATGTCATTTAAACAAAGCTACTTTTTAAGTTTTTGAATGTTTTGTTGAAAATCCCTGTTTTGGATCTCTCAAAGTGAAATCACGGTCATGATTTTTTTCTCTATGTAACTAAACATTTATTACTCTTAATCTATCTCTCGAACTCCGATCTCTCGAAGTTCTTGCTTTTGTTACGGTCAGACCGGTTCAAATACCGGCACCACCGCGCCAGATAGCTCAGTTGGTAGAGCACCTGACTAGAGATTCAGGGGGGGCCCGGGTTCGAATCCCGGTCTGGTCCGTCATTATTTCTCCCATCCCGTTGCGTTTGGTGCCGTGACCAGGATAATGAAGTAGTTGGGGCTATATGGACCGTGGATATCGGCCTGGGTAGCTCAGTGGTAGAGCTCCTGACTAGAGTTGCAGGGGTTCTGGGTTCGATTTCCGGTCCAGCCATATGTTTTCAGCCATCTTTTCAGATGTTCATTCGTCCTTTCCCATTACATTTGGTGCCGTGCCAACCCCTGGAACTGACAGGTTAACTCCTGCCAGGGGAAGAGCCTGGGGTAATTTTCGAGGGCGAAGATCATTTAAGGGGGAGAGGAATGTGACGGTCAGACCGGTTCGAATACCGGCGCCAGATAGCTCAGTTGTTAGAGCACCTGACTAGAGATGCAGGGGGCCCGGGTTCGAATCCCGGTCTGGTCCGTCATTATTTCTCCCATCCCATTACACTTATAACTCTATGACTGACACTCAAATATCGGTTGATCTATAAAAATACCTTCCTAAATCATTACTATCAATAAATATAAAAAAAAAATAAAATTTGATCAAAATCGTGACCATGACCCTTTAAATAAGAAATACGTAAAATGCTAATACATTGTTAAATACATGTATGCCTGTTAATTGCCGTGTAAACCAAATTTCTTTTGAGAGTCGAATGAGCTTTCCCGGGGCCCTCTCTTGACCAAATATAAAGGCTTAAACAAGTAATGCGTATTCTTTGGGAGCTCCTTGAATACTATTCCCATTATAACTGTATATGATGTTTTACTTACATGTACACTCTCACAGGGTACCTAATTATGTCAATGTTTAGGTCATTTCAGCAAGGGACTTTTTTTTTACTGTATCACTGTTACTTTTGATAATATAAGGAAGTTATCTGGATTTTAAATTTAGGTTAATCGTAAATACTTACAGTATTTTGAACAATGAACCGACCACAGAATACCATTCGCTATTCGAATAGTGAAAAGCGATTACTGTATACAGGGAAATATTCGCCCACGTTTTATTTTCGCCCCTTTGGTCCTCGTTGTCAGAGGGCGAATTTAAGACTAGGCGAAGTCTATGATGCAAATAATCTGTTAACACAACTGCATCTGGGCGAATTCAAGAAGGGGCGAAACCGTTTGCAAGTAATTTTAAGGCTAAATACTGCATCGATTTTTTTTCACTCCATAATGACATTGACATATTTTAACTCAAAAGGATCATTTATTCATTGCATGTCGTTCCTTGCTTCTGTGCATTATTGGTTGAGTTTCTCATTTTGTTTCTAATGTTATCATCACATTAAAGCCATGGCAACAAATCGTAAGAGCCTTATCGGCATTAAGAAACCGCCTTTTTTTGCACTTTTTTGCAAATTTATGCATACCAAAGACCTTCTTTTTTTTGCTTGTCAAGATTTTTGATAAAACTTTCAATTTGCTTCCGACGCCACTGAGAGAGGTAATTCTACTCAAGTGATCAAGGACTTAAATACATCCTAATGTGTATTTTACCAATAATGTGTGGTAAGGTAAACTATTACAACAACCAGTCAAATTACTAAGTTCTGCCTCGATTATCCCACGCTGACAGATAAGCTAAGTAAGCTACTTCTGCTTTGTCTAAGGAGGAAAGCATTTTTTTTATTAATTCATTAAATTTATAGCGCAATAATTTTACTAACGGTAAAAACTTGTTTTACTCCCAAGTAAAACAGTAAGTAATTTGCACCTGGAACAGAGAACACAATCCTCTACCACAATGATATCTAATCATCACACGTACATGTACGTCGGAAGATGGTCTGATTGTCAATGGACAAGTTACAAAAACCTTTCAATATGATGTTAAGCATTTTAAACAAAACAAACAATAATATTTTCACAGGTTTATTTTCTGAATTAAAAATCATTAAAGAGCAGATATGCATGAACAAAAATATATAAACATAAAATATGACATACAACATCGTGTATAGCTCTGCTACAATTTGACTTTTGTGAAAAAAGTACTTATACAGTCGACGACTAACTTCAACATTAGGACAATATAAGGTGGTTCTATTTTGTGAGACCAAAGTACTGTAATGGACGGCTATTATCATGTTGCCTCTGTATGTAAAAGTCAACATTTCTCTTTAAAATCTTCTGGTACTGGTAAATACATTTTATATATAGTAAAATGACAATATTTGAGGTCAAAGTAAATTTACTACTTATATACGCAAAGGTAAAGTAAAATCTGGAAAAAAAACAGTTAAAAAGTTAAAACGTAAAATTGAACACATGAAACTCATCCTCAAACATAAAACTCAAGATACTTTTATGTAAACCCAAGCTAAAAAAACATCGTTTTTGATTTTCAAAGAACACATTACGCCATTAAATAACAACCGTCGTTAAACTTACATATGTAGCTATATCGAAAACTTATATTACTAAACAAACGCTGTCTTTAAGATTAACTTTCCATTGCCATCTACAATTTTAGCAATATTTTCTCTATTGAGTGACCACGTCTCCAGTGGCATGGCCACAACGAATGCCACTCTAGTCTCAACGACAGCAACAACGCCAAGTAACTTCTCCAGAATTTCCTCTACTTTAGCAATCTTAAAATCGAAGTTTTTCAACAACATCGAAGCCTGCTCCTCTTGTTTATGTTTCTGGTAGTACAACATTGTCGAGCAATACAAATACTTTGAGCCAAAAGTTTTCTTAGCATATTCGTCAATCTGTATTTCCTCTAAAGGATTCTTTCGCACTAACAGTAGTATCTGTGGAGCATCACTTTGCTCATCCTTTCGTGGTAGGTTAGGTCCACCGGCAACATAGACTAGAATACAATTGAATTATATATGCTATAAATAGTTATGTCTTTTACTAGCGTACATGTAGATGAAAACCTTAATTTTTTTCATTTTATTAGATAAGAGGAACATGGATCATATTAACAAACATCACCTTTGACCTAACTCAGATCAATGTAAACTTTTCTTATATACCTCCCAGGACAATAATTACAGAAGAGATTTTAAACTCGCTTAATATGGCAAATACCATGCAGTCATTCAAAGACTTTTCTGCAGTGAACAAGCTTTTTGTTTTTTAATGTGGGATAATTCCACTAATAAGAGTTTATCATTGTTAAAAGAGTGAAAACAGAGGTTAACTTTGTGTCTTTCACAGCCTCCATGAAATTATTTTGAATATTTTCAAAAATAGAGAAAAAGAAGTTATAAACTCGTAACTCCAAGTTTTGATTTAGATAACAAGGATGGGGTAATCAGTACTCTTAATCAGCTGTAATCAATTACAGGTTGCTGAGTAATCGGTGTGTTCTCCGAACACCTACTCCTCAATTAAAAATAATAATTGGTCAAGGCAATTATGGGGCCCTCTAAGGGGACACAGGTAGACTTTACCTGTATATACTTTGGGACACAGGTAGATTTTACCTGTATATACTTTTAATTTAATATACTTTTAATTGTCTTATTTTTAATTTAAAAAAATAAAAAAATGCAATAAATAGTGCTAATGGCTGCATGTACCTGACATTAGGCGTTCGGAGAATCAGCCGAGTAATCATGACAAATGAGTAATTATACATTTTTCTAATTACAGTACAAGTAATTGTTATGTAATTTAATTGATGACTCTGAAAATGCTAATCTTCTAATGAGCCTAGTGAAAAGTTAACATCAACTCTTCTTAATATTTATTTATATACTTATTGTATGTATGTAGGGATAAAGAATCTTTGAGTATTATGAGGTGATAATTTTGGTCGAGGCGTGATCAATTCCAATAATGCCTGAAGGGCTTTATGTTTACTTAGATTTGATCACGCCTCGACCAAAGTTAGTACCTTATAATATTCAAAGAATGATTTCTTATTTCACACACACACACACACACACACACACACACATATATATCAGGTATATGTCAATTTGAGAGTTATTGCAATGTTTGTGCTTATTATATACGTATATATCTAAGCAATGTGTATTGTTCCGATCCTCTCAAATTGTCGTTTAACTGTATTCCACCTGTATCTCAAACGACCGTGTTGTGCGTGGCCAGCGCGCTAGGTTCCGTTCATCATCGAAAGCAAGATTTTTGTCTTGCCTAGATGGCAGAGTGGTTAGCGCGGTGGCCGCTAACTGCTAGGAGAATGGGTTCCAGAGGTCGTGAGTTCAAGCCTCGGTCGGGGCGGAGGTGGAGCTCCAATAAAAAGTTAATTTCCCTGTGCTTTATATATATATATATATATTTATTCATATATATTCATTCAATTCTCTTTCTGAAGGAGATTAATATAATCTAGAAATGGGCATGACCATACATTCCTCTTGAATGTCAGGGTTATTTATTATTTCTCCAATATTTCAAATGTCATTGGGACCTCTTCCTTACCTGATTGGATCATGATTTTTAAAAAAAAATTGAATCTACCATAAACATGTATAGGTAGGTTGTGTGAAAAAATTTCAAATTACTTTACAATTGGTTCTTGAAAAACAATTTTTTTAAAACCTATTTAAAAGCCTATTTTTATTCTTATAATATACCTCTGATAGGCATCTTTGGTGGTTCAAGAGAAGTCAAAAAGGTAAAATTTACAGACTAGTAGGCCCACACAAATAAGCATCAGTCTCGAGCTTAGCTGTGCTTACAAACTCAAAAATTCATATTTAAAAAATCATTATTTAATCACTCATAAGAATTATACATGTAAACTGAGGTTTCATCATTAATTTTGAACATCAATTTTAAATGCCTTCATTGTTAATCTGATCAAGGAATCAAATTTTCATAGCATAAGAGATTATGGCAGCAATTTCAGTAGATAGGATCCTTAACCATGAATTCATGCAAGTATGAAAAATGTGTATATATTTTTAATCTACAAATATTAATGTCCACAAATATAAGGAAGATTTTATATGTTGATATTTAATGACTATTTTTTTTAATGTATCTGTGAAAACCAATTACCTTCACATGTGCATTTTGCCGACTTTTCTCCCTCTCCAGAAATACCACTACCTGTCAAATCAAACCACATCAAAACTGCAATCAAAATCTAAATTCATTTCAATGGGAAATACAGAGTAATATATTTACATTTTTCAGCTGTCATGATGATACATACATTGAATTTGATTTCAACTAGTACTATATAGTTGGCATGTGTCCTGAAAGGGGCGTGTTCAATAACATCATGTGATTGCACTGTATGAGTGATAATACACAGACTGCATCACATAAAAAGAATTTTATATTTTGTGTCAAATGATTAAACTCAAGATACATATTAAGCAGCATTCGCATAATTTTAGATAACGAAAATAGTGTGTAATGTCAATACCGATTACATGTGTATTGGTACAATAAATAAAAAATAATCATGATAATGTTAATGTAAGCAGAAAGGAATCATTCCTTGATTTTTCCGGGGGAATATTACAAGTAAAGGACAGGTCAGAGAAGCTGCAATTGGAGTCAGTATGTGAATAAATCTGCCATACATCCCTTCAGATTATAAAAAAAAATCATTCTAATAAATTCATAGACCTAAAGGTAGTACGAAACACCCGTGAAATCAAAATTTTGAAATATTTTCTCAAATATGCAAAATAATGGCTTGATATTTTGTAAAAGTTAATTTCAATCCATTACCTTAAGAAAATAATGTTAATCATACCCATCAATCACTCATAGCATAAAAAAATTAGGTATAGAGGATTTTGATAATTTCGAAACCTACATTTGAATTGAATTTCATCGTAAAGATCTGAAATTTGGTCACAACTATCCCTAGTGTTAAGACTTTATACCCAATAAATTTCAAAGTCATACCAAAAGGTCAAATGTCAAATATGATGATGTCATCTAGGATTTTTATTAATTTTAACCTCGGTTAAATATTCTTAAACCTCAATTAATCTAAAACCAATGGTCAAATTTTTATTATTTTGATATATTTTAATTACGGGGTCATGGCAATCATACTGTTAAATTTTAATTTAATTTGAATTATACAATTTCTTTTTAGAGACTGATAAGTGATGCAAATTATCGTCTTAAAAGAGAATTAACGAGCGCTAGTTTTATAACATATTACATCAGAAGTTACCTTGAATTGCCAGTAAAAATTTATTTCAGTGTCTTTAAGTAACAAAAAGATCTCCTGTATAAAAGGCAGCACAGACATTTGTAATATCTTGAAAAGTAACTTATTCGCATAGTAAATTATAACAATCACTATTTTATTTTACTGTCCACTCAAAGGAGGTTCAATTGGTAGGTTTGGGGTGATGTAGGCAAACATTGCCAGGTCGGATTTTTTTCAAATTTGAAATATTTATAGATTTTATTCAAAAGAACAAATTATTAAATTTTTAGAAAAATTGAATGATAGGATAAAATTAGCTTATCTGTTTTGTACTACCTTAAAAAAATATCTTTTTCTTAAGATTTATAAACAAAACATCTCATCATTTGAACAACACACAACATACCTGTATGTTTGAGATGAACATACCTGTATGTTTGAGATGAACATACCTGTATGTTTGAGATGATGCCTAACATTACATTTAGTGTCTTCCAAATGTGGTTGTCTTGATTCTTCAGAACACTCCTTGCCTAAAATATATAAATATTGAATATGTGCAATGAGACATAACTATGATATGGGTACATATACAGTACAGTACAGTGACCTGTGCTAGCGAGGAATGTACATGTACATGCATGTATATCATTTATTATGTCTAATACCGGGGGAAAAAACTTAGAAAACAATTTTGAATGTTGTATACATGTGTAAACATGGCACAAAAAATTACTCACTCATAAGGCTAGACTTTTCTGTAGAAGCATTTAGAACTTTTCCATCTGAAAAAAGTAAATGTTACAAAATATAGAAGGAAACAACATCAGATAACTTCTTTAGCTCATTCAGTAATAAGAAATTAAAGCTTTCAAACCTGCATGCAGGCGTGTAGAACATTAAGATCTTTACTTTTTAACTTTTAATATACAATAACTAAAAAGCTTTTCAAAATTTGATAAATATGGTTTCCAATGCAAGTTCATAATTTTACCAGGAGGTGGAATACTTTTAAACAAGAAGCCCATGGGCCACATCGCTCACCCGAGGAACAATGGGTATGATGAAATCAGCTTAATGGAGTCATAATACAAACTATCTGGACAATGTAGTATAATACATGTAGATCCTGTATAAATAAAAATCAATTTTTTCCACTGGATATTCTTATGTTTATTATCATTAGTCCCTGTTCTAACAGGATGATTTTATAGTAATATCACATGATGAGCATTGCAGTTCTCAAAAAGATCCTAAACAATTGTTTATGTATGGGATATAAACCTACATCAACTTCTGAACCCCTTGTTAGGCCCAAGAATCATCAAGGGGCCAAAGTCTAAACAATTTTAAAGAATCACCTGGCTGATTAGTTTTTGAGAAGAAGATTTATAAAGATTCAAACCCAATTGTGGCCCCACCCTACCCCCGGGGGTCATGATTTTCACAACTTTGAATCTACACTACCAGAGGACAATTCCACACAAGTTTCATCTTTCCATGCTAATTAGTTTCTGAGAAGATTTTTAAAGATTTACTCTATATATTCCTATGTAAAATTTGGACCCCCCATTGTGGCCCCACCTTATCCCCGGGGACCATGATTTTCACAACTTTGAATCTACACTACCTGAGGATGCTTCCACACAAGTTTCAGCTTTCCTGGCCAAATGGTTCTTGAGAAGAAGATTTTTAAAGATTTCACTATATATATACTAGCAGAAAAAAGAAACTGTGCATTATAAAATTTAGTATAATTTTTCTATATCTATTGTTTGTATTTATAAAATTTAAACAATCGATAATGGTATTGTTTTTGACAATATCCGATGGCAACCGTCCGGGTGCACGGACTTTTCCATGGTTAGTGAGCACCTGTTGTTTATTGAAGAATTTGTACGCACAAGTTTTACGGGACAATACTGTTTGGAATAAGAACTGTAAAGGATTTGTTTAAACTTTATTTGTTAAGGAAATCACTTTAGTTTCAACAAAATTTACCCCTATGTCATGCCACGACTCAACGAAAACCAACGTAATCGTGCTGTTGGGATGCTGCATGCTGGAATGGCACAAAATACTGTAGCAAGACACTTAGGAGTTCATCGGAACACCATCCAGTCATTATGGAGATGTTTTCAACAATCTGGCAACACCCAGGATCGACCTCGCTCTGGGCGACCTCATGTGACAACACATCAACAGGACAACCACATTAGACTTGTGCATCTGAGAAATTGTTTCCAGACAGCAAGTTTGACTGCCCGTAGCATTCCAGGGCTTCGACCAATTAGTCCAAGAACTGTGCGTAATCATCTGCACGAGCAAAACATCAGACCAAGATGTCCAGCGGTGCGCCCAGTACTGCTTCAAAGTCATCGTATCGCCAGACTAGCGCGGTGCACACGACATCTGCGATTCAGAATACAGGACTGGGCCAATATTCTGTTCCCTGATGAATCCAGATTTTATTTGGATAGCAGTGACGGCCGTTGTAGGGTGTATCGTCGCATTGGGGAGCATTACCAGGACGCTTGTGTTGTGCAACTTCGACAATTTGGTAGAGGTAGGGTTATGGTATGGAATATCAGCACGTGGAAGGACCCCTCTACAAATTGTCAATGGAAATCTCACCGGCATACGCTATCGAGATGAAATTATTCAGCGTCATGTGATAACCTTCATACAGAGACATCAAAATCACATCACTCTGCAGCAAGACAACGCAAGGCCACACGTTGCACGTGTAGTCAGGGACTTGTTTGTTCAACAGAATGTCGATGTCTTGCCTTGGCCAGCTGTTTCCCCCGATTTGTCGCCGATCGAGCACGTTTGGGATAAAATGGAAAGACATTTACGCTGTTTACCAAATCAGCCAGTGACATTAGCTGATTTAGGACAGGCTTTAACCAACATCTGGAACAACATCCCTCAAGCATTTCTGAACACTTTAGTGGCATCAATGAGGTGTCGCTGTCAAGCATGCGTGAACACAAATGGTGGTCACACGTATTATTAATTTTGTTAATTCAATTTCAAATAACAGTGACTTTCGAGTGTGCTGAAATTGACGTTATTCGATGTTGACATTAATGTGTTATGAGATGTTGTTACGAAAACATGTGTTAACAGTATTACAAAAAATAAAATTTGTTCATTGTAATTTTTAAATGTTTTTTCATATATTAAATAATGCACAGTTTCTTTTTTCCGCTAGTATATATGGATTATAAACCTACATCAATTATAAACTATGAACCCCTTGTGAGGTCTAAGAATTGTCCAGGGGCCAGAGTCTAAACAATTTTAAAGAATCAACAATATGTCAAAATGCTTGCATATCAGTAAAACCATACCGGTATTTAAAAACATTTGAGTTTTTGTAAACAATTTAAATGTTTTCCTTTGTAAAATCGGACCCCCCCCCCTTCCAATGTGGCCCAAACCTACTCCTGAAGAATATGATTTTGACAAATTTTAATCTAGACTATTTGAAGACTGAACTGACTAAAGTTAGAGCTCTTCTAGACAATTTGTGTTTTAGAAGATTTTTCCCTATATATTCCTATGTCAAAGTTTGACACCCCCCCCCCCACTTCCAATTGTGGCCCCACCCTACCCCCAGGGATAATGATTTGAACAATTTGAATCTTCCCTACCTGAGGATGCTTCCACACAAGTTGCAGCTTTTCTGCCCAATCGGTTTCTGAGAAGAATTTTTAAAGATTTTTCTCTATATATTCAAATGTAAAAATTTGACCCCCCCCCCAATTGTGGCCCCACCCTACCCTAGGGGATCATGATTTGAACAAATGAATCTACACTACCTGAGGATGCTTCCAAACAAGTTACAGCTTTTCTGGCTGATCAGATTCAGATAAAAATATTTTTAAAAATTTACTCTGTATATTCCTATGTAAAAATGCGACCCCCCCCCCACATTGTGGCCCCACCCTACCCCTGGGGATCATCAATTCCATAAACTTCAATCTACACTACCTGAGGATGCTTCCAAACAAGTTACAGCTTTTCTGGCTGATCAGTTTCAGAGAAGAAGAGTTTTAAATATTTACTCTATATATTCCTATGTAAAAATTTCAACCCCCCATTGTGGCCCCACCCTACCCCTGGGGATCATCATTTGAACAAACTTGAATCTACACTACCTGAGGATGCTTCCAAACAAGTTACAGCTTTTCTGGCTGATCAGTTTCAGATAAAAAGATTCTTAAAGATTTACTCTGTATATTCCTATGTAAAAATCCGCCCCCCCCATTGTGGCCCCACCCTACCCCTGGGGATCATCAATTGCATAAACTTCAATCTACACTACCTGAGGATGCTTCCACATGAGTAACAGCTTTTCCGGCTGATCAGTTTCAAAGAAGAAGATTTTTAAAGATTTACTCTATATATTCCTATGTAAAAATTTGACCCTCCCCCCCAATGTGGCCCCACCCTACCCCTGGGGATCATCATTTGAACAAACTTGATTCTACACTACCTGAGGATGCTTCCACACAAGTTTCAGTTTTCCTGGCTGATCAGTTTCAAAGAAGAAGATTTTTAAAGATTGACTCTATATATTCCTATGTAAAAATTCGACCCCCCACTGTGGCCCCACCCTACCCCCGGGGGTCATGATTTGAACAAACTTTAATCTACGCTACCTGAGGATGCTTCCACACAAGTTTTAGCTTTTCTGGTCGAATGGTTTTGAGAAGAAGATTTTTTAAAAATACCAACAAATTTTCAATGATTTTTTATTATCTCCCCTTGAAAGAGGGGGTGGCCCTTCATTTGAACAAACTTATATCCCCTTTACCTAAGGATGCTTTGTGCCAAGTTTGGTTGAAATTGGCCCAGTGGTTCTTGAGAAGAAGTCGAAAATGTAAAAAGTTTACGGACGGACAGACAGACAGACAGACGGACAGACGGACGGACTGACGCCGGACAAAAAGTGATCAGAAAAGCTCACTTGAGCTTTCAGCTCAGGTGAGCTAAAAACATTTGAGATTTTGTGAACAATTTAAATGTTTTCCTTTGTAAAACTGGACCCCCCCCCCCCCCATGTGGCCCAACCCTACTCCTGAAGAATATGATTTTGACAAATTTAAGTGCAAAGCCTTTTTCGAACCTTGCCTATTAGCTTACACACAGATAGCAAAGAAAAAAACATTGAAGTTAAGTTATATTAAATTTTTAAGGCTTATCCAACAAACAACTCAATTGTTTGTGAACTTTTTCCAGCAAACATTTTTTTTTTAATTGCCATAAAACAATGTCACAAATAATTATTCACTTTTCAGACTGATTTCATCTGAAGAAGTATTTTCACCATCTTTTTTAACTGGAAAATGAAACAAAAATGTAACTGTAACTATTTTCATTTGACAATGACTCTAAAGACATATAAATGAAAATATAAATTAATGAAAAACCATTCATTTCCCCCTAATTATCAATATTCTAGTGGAGACTGAGGCTGTTAAAATTATTCTGGCTGGGATATATTGAACCCTCTTTGAACCCATGATTTAAACAAACTTGAATCTACACTATCTGAGGAGGCTTCCACTCCAATTTGAGCTTTCCTGGCCTAATAGTTTTTAAGAAGAAGATTTTTAAAGATTTTCTCTATATATTCCTTTGTAAAAATTCATCCCCATTGTGGCCCCATCCTACCCCTGGCGACCATGATTTGAACAAACTTGAATCTACACTACCTAAGGATGCTTCCATACAAGTTTCAACTTTTCTGGCCTTATAGTTTTTGAAAAATACCTACAAATTTTCAATAATTCTAAATTATCTCCCCTTTAAAGAGGGTGTGGCCCTTCATTTGAACACACTTGAATCCCCTTCACCCAGTGATGCTTTGTGCCAAGTTTAGTTGAAATCTGCCCAGTGGTTCTGGAGAAGAAGATGAAAATGTGAAAAGTTTACAACGCCAACAACGCCAACACCAACGCCAACACCAACGCCAACGACGACAGACAACAGACAAATTTTGATCAGAAAAGCTCACTTGAGCTTTCAGCTCAGGTGAGGTATAAAAGGGATGAAATATTAGAGCTTAGATATTCAATTTTGCTGATGAAAAGAATGTCAATGATTTAAGATTGAAATGATGCCAAGCTATAATGGTAAAATGCACTTTCATAGTCAGAGTGATGACATGACTTTGAATTTCACTTTAAATATACAAGACAATTACAAATTTATAATAAACAAAAAAGTTTTGAAAATATCAAGAGATATATGGTAGAAAGGCTACTACCATCGCTATAAATTTTGAAGATACCATTTTAAGTAGTTCTTTGAAATGTGTGCTTAACGAGAGTAAGTAGTTTAAGGAGGATAGATGGTCAACCAATTACAATCAGATCTACCTTAAATTTTTAAACATGATTTTTTTTAGCCAAAAACTATCATTTAGTAATTAAAAGAAAAAATCCAAATACTTCAGCTTTAAGATATGAACATTTTGCTATACTTTTTTATACACAGCTCTTTGTCTACAGGAGGTAAATATAGTCTAAAAATGGTTGTGACCATCGAGCCCTCTTAAATACTTGTATATTTAATAGATAGATTTCATTGAAAGTCATTTTTCATAGATAGATTTCATTGAAAGTCAGTTAAATGTGCAAGTGTATATGCAAAGTGTCTAAAGAATCAACATCAAAGTCTGTTCATTCTACATATTAAACACCCCACACATCTAAAACCTTTATATCTTGAAATTGAAGGCCATAAAAGTAGTCAGATTTTCTTACTCTCTTGGAAATATCTGAACCTGTCAAATCAAAACAAAAATTGAATTTCTTTTTAACATCTTTCTCATAGTTACTATGCAATTGCATTAAGCTTTTGCCAGTGACTCCTTTGCTTGTTATTTGAATTTCCAACCAAAACTTTCATCACATAATACATCTGATTTTAAAAAAGTAATGCTTTAAATAAAATTAAGATATAAATACACTAATACAGGTAAAAACAGGCATACCATTAACTACCGTGGAATCATTCTAATTTGTGGGTGCAAATTTTTGTGGATTGTTGGTTTTTTTGCTTATTTGTGGGGATGTAATTTTTGTGGGTTAGTCAGTTTTAAGTTCCAGTATGAAAGAAAATCTTCCTCAATTTGTCATTGTTAAGGATGTAAATTCGTGGGGCAGGAGAGTACCCACGAATACCACAAAAATTGAGCCACCATAAATCCTAATGATTCCACAGTAGTTTTGTTTCATCTGTGTTCTCAAAATCCTCTGTACCCATTTCTAGATATTAAGATTTGATTAAAGTTAAATATCAAAAATGTATGCATGGTCATCATCACTATCAGTAAATTCTGATGACTGTCTTTTACTTACCATGGTTATGTGATTTACGTTCCTTTCTCCTTCTGCAGACTACAAAAAGAATGATCCCTGAAATCCCTGCAAGAAGGGCTGCACAGATTCCCACCACGATGTATATAGTTGTGTTGCCACGTTCTGCGCCTTCTCCACTGTCCTTCATTGATGTGGGGCCACCAATATATGTTTTATTTCCTTCTGTCTTGTTTGTGGGGTCATAAATGAATGGCGTACTGTAACCTGTTGTTAATGCTTGCTCAACAATAGTAGACCTGAAATGATTATACAGTTTTTTTTTACAATTAAATTAATGCTATGTCACATTGCAACAAGATTATAAGATATGAAAAATGCACACAGACAAAGGGAGAGAACTATAATTTTCAGCTCAGGTGAGCTAACAAGATTATAAGATATGAAAAATGCACACAGACAAAGGGAGAGAACTATAATTTTCAGCTCAGGTGAGCTAACAAGATTATAAGATATGAAAAATGCACACAGACAAAGGGAGAGAACTATAATTCACCTTAGTGTTGTTGTTGGCAGTGTTTCTTTTTTTGTTTCAAAACAAACTGGAACTACAAAATTTCAGAAAAAAAAATTATGCAATTCAATGTGTTTGTAAAGTAAATGTTGAATGATGACTATTATTTTGTTTTTATTCTAGAATTGTATCATGAAATGTTTACATCTTTTGAGATGTTATGTTACTTGATCTTATCCATACACAATATTCTTAGTTTCATGCCATACTAAAAGTTCTTCAACAATTGGGGACTTTATCTGGCTGTCTTACATAGGAACACAGAATTGGACCAGTAAGTGGACTTTGGACAAGAGGGGGTCGAACACTCAATCACGTCAATTTTAGACATCCGGGAACTGTATACAGGGCACATTCCTGCAAGAGTCATAATATATCAAAGCTAATAGCTCTAAAACCTGATAAGAATACACAAAACTATTTACTGGCCTGAAAAATATAGAACACATTTTTCCTCAAAACTTTTAGGAACTAATACGTATTTTCATCAACAGTGTTTGCACGAGGAACATGCATCGTGTTTATACCTTGTAACACAGTATACACCATGTTAACACCATGTTACAGTGTAACCGTATGGGTGAACCCTGTTAACCAGCCCACTGTCTAGACCCCCATTATTTGATCAGACGGTCCATCAATCCAAATTTCCCATGGAGCTAGACCTCATGATACACTGTACCATACTTATTAAGTAAAAATCTATTTTGAAAATTATCAAAATAATATACCATACAATAAATGCCAAATTAAATTTAGTGGTGGGGATATCAACTTTTTATACATTTGCACCAATAATAAATGAGGGGAGTGAGGTTTATCCCAGGGCACTTGTACAACATATCAATCAATGTAGCTTGACTTAGGCATAAAAAATATACATGAATCAGGAATGAGAATCTTAACTGTATTTAAGATATTTGACAAATATACATAATTTGTAATACTCAATAAATATACATAATTTGTAATACTCAATAAATATACATAATTTGTAATACTCAATAAATCCTGATATAAACATTAAAGGCTGTCAGTGCATGATTTCAGTGCCATATATTCACTCCAGCTGCTAACTATCTAGCTATAACCAGTAAAAACAATGATGCTTATACAGTATATAATACACCTTCCATGAACAAGAAGAAAGATTTAACAGGTAACCTCCATGTTATTTATACTACGACAATTAATGTGCAATGAAAACCCAAGCACCTGTAATACTGTAATTCTATATTGATTCAACAATTTATTTAAAAATGACAGTTACTTGAACATGTTGAAAAACATAAAATATTATTTTATAGACTGCATAAGGTTTTTAAAAAAAACATCAATTTTTTTTTTAATCTGTTCCTAAATTTGAAAAGTTGGATTTCAAATTTAAAGAAGAAACGTGCAATTCTATGTATTTTAAATCACTTTCTACATTTTAATGAAATTTATCCATACCTCCTTCTATCCATACTTTGGCCAGACATTGTTCTGTTATTACATTTTTTTCGTCCTTCAGACAATGGTAGGAGTTTGGTAATTTACATTGAAGTGCCAGTGAGGCCCTTTCCCAAGCATCTGCAGAAGTGGGGCACTGGAGGCATACTGTGACATCATAAGTCAATGATGTCACAATTAGAAAAGTGAGCCAATACAAACCTCTGACCATATTCACTGGGGCATGCAATCAACAGAAAAGATTCCTGGAAAAAAAATATTGTTATAGATATATCTAGATTTTAAATACATGTATTTATTTATTTATTTATCTAGTTTTCAGATCTGATCAATAAATGTATCCAAATTGCAATAAAGTACAACTACATAACTTAACTCACTTGAATATTAAATCAACTGGTACAAATACATGTACAGCAAACAAATGCTCCAAATGAATGAACATTGAACAAGGACTGAAATTAGAAGAAAGACAATTGGTCATTGAATGTCCCAATTTCATACTAGGCTTTCTTCATGTCTTTCAGTCATGTATATATTTTACATGTAATAGGATGTTAGGAAAAGCAAGGTTCAAAAAAGATTAATTGCCTTGGAGAGAGAGAGAGAGAGAGAGAGAGAGAGAGAGAGAGAGAGAGAGAGAGAGAGAGAATTTAAATATAGTTAGGTTAAAAAAAAGATTATCTGATGAGCATATAAATTAATACAACTATGCAATTATAGGTTCCTATTGTCTAAAAAACATATCAATAATATTTTATGTTCCACACATGTACAGTGTCTAGTTTAGTTAGAGATCTGATTGCTTAAAAAAACAAGAGGCCCATGGGCCACATCGCTCACCTGAGCAACAACAGACATAATAAAATCAGCTTTATGGAGTTATATACAAAATATCTGAACAATAATAATAGATCCTGTATAAAAAAAATTCCTCTGCATATTCTTATGTTTATCATTGAGCCCCTTTGTAAAAGGGTGATTTTACAGTCAGCTTTATGGAGTCATATACAAAATATCTGAACAATGTCGTATAATAGATCCTGTATAAAAAAAATTCCTCTGCATATTCTTATGTTTATCATTGAGCCCCTTTGTAAAAGGGTGATTTTACAGTCATATCACATATTGTGCATTGCAGTTCTCGAGAAGATGATCAGACTTAAACAACCGTTTATATATGGATTATAAACCTACATCAAACTTTGAACCCCTTGTGTGGTCTAAGAATTGTCCAGGGGCCAGAGTCTAAACAATTTTAAAGAATCAACAATATGTCAAAATGCTTGCATATAAGTAAAACCATATATAAAAACATTTGAGTTTTTGTGAACAATTTAAATGTTTTCCTTTGTAAAACTGGACCCCCCCCCCCCCATGTGGCCCAACCCTACTCCTGAAAAATCATTATCCCTGGGGGTAGGGTGGGGTCACAATTGGAAGGGGGGGTGCAAAATTTTTACATAGGAATATATAGGGAAAAATCTTCTTAAACACATTCAAATTGTCTAGAAGAGCTCTAACTTTAGTCAGTTCAGTCTTCAAATAGTTTAGATTAACATTTGTCAAAATCATATTCGAACAATTTGAATCTTCCCTACCTGAGGATGCTTCCACACAAGTTGCAGCTTTTCTGCCCAATCGGTTTCTGAGAAGAAGATTTTTCTCTATATATTCAAATGAGAAAATTCGACCCCCCTCCCCCACTGTGGCCCCACCCTACCCCTCGGGATCATGATTTTATCCAGCTTGAATCTAGTGAGTACTCTAACCGAGAATGCTTTCACACAAGTTAAAGCTTTTCTGGCCGATTGGTTTTTGAGAAAAAGATTTTTAAAGATTTTTCTCTATATATTCCTATGTAAAATTTTGACCCCCCCCCCATTGTGGCCCCACCCTCCCCTGGGGATCATCATTTGAACAAAACTTGAACCTACACTACCTGAGGATGCTTCCACACAAGTTTCAGCTTTCCTGGCTGATCAGTTTCAGAGAAGAAGATTTTTAAAGATTTACTTTATATATTCCTATGTAAAAATTCGACCCCCGATTGTGGCCCCACCCTGCTCCCGGGGGTCATGATTTGAACAAACTTGAATCTACACTACCTGAGGATGCTTCCACACAACTTTCAGCTTTTCTGGCCGAATGGTTTTTGAGAAGAAGATTTTTGAAAAATACGAACAAATTTTCAATGATTTTTAATTATCTCCCCTTGAAAGAGGGCGTGGCCCTTCATTTTAACAAACTTGAATCCCCTTAACCTAAGGATGCTTTGTGCCAAGTTTGGTTCAAATCGGCCCAGTGGTTCTGGAGAAGAAGTCGAAAATGTAAAAAGTTTACGGACAGACAGACTGACGGACAGACGGACAGACGGACGCCGGACAAAAAGTGATCAGAAAAGCTCACTTGAGCTTTCAGCTCAGGTGAGCTAAAAAAACATACCTTAGCCAAGTGAATCAATTTAGCAAGTACTTTTGTGTATGTTGGTACGTATGCTGATTGTTTTCAGAAACTGTCACAGGACAGGTCATCCCGAATAAGTTCAACTGGAAATAATAATGTTAAATTGACATAATGAGAACATTTCACTCAACAAGCTGCATATATACATGCATGTATCAATTCCAGTACAATCACTGGAGTTAGCTACGCAGCGTTGTTTTATAACTACTTTTGTTCATTTATTTAAAAGAAATTTTTTGATAATTTGAAAGGATTGGGCACCAGTCTATGCCTCTTGTAAACCTTCTCCAAAATAAAAAGTCGAGAAGTGTTTAGAATAAATAATCTATAGAATATAGTATTACATTAATGCATGCAGCCAGCATAATTGAATTTTAAATAATGATCTTAAATTTTTTCATACATGAATTGTAAGATAATTTGTTTGTTTACATATATGCTTCATACAGTTATACCTACATCTACAAACCCACCACCCCATTCATACCCACAAACATACAAACATAAGAATGGAGTTTTCATGACCTAGCCCATTTGAAAAGAGTACTAATAAACATGATAAATAGCTAAATATTCAAGCTGCGAAGCTAAATCTATAACGTAATATAACATTTTTGAATAAGTTTTTTCGTTATGTCACAAATGAGATAATTTTATGACTATGCCCTGAAAATTGCTAAATCATACCGGAAATAGTTATATTGCCCTCCCGGAAACAGTTATATTTTACAGGAAATAGTTATATTGCCTTCCCGAAACTGTTTTATCACCCTCGCGTGTAATAATTCTGCATATTAATTACGTCGGGTTCGACATTAGCTAAGCATTAATGTCAGGACAGCGTCTGCTATTCAGAGGAACTTACTTTAATTGTCTAATTTGAAAAAAAAAATATCTACTTATTGAAAGCACCGATCGACATTTTACAAATCATTGATTTGTAAGATATAAAGATGCATTAATAATTAAAATAACATTACACTTGTTAATGAGGTAAATATTTTATCAATTTTTAAAAATGTTATATAACATACATTACATGTCTTCTCGGGCGACAGTATCAGAATATTTGTCCCTCGGTGACAGGAAAGCCCTTGAGTGTTATGTCGCCCTCTGCCTTCGGCATCGGGCGACATAACACTCCAGGGCTTTCCTGTCACCTCGGGGCAAATATTCTGGTATGTCGCCCTCGAAGCCATGTAATATATGTATAATATAAAGTAATTGCACTGGACCTGTTTATAATACATATATAGGCCTTAGATTGTGAAACTTAAAATACCTGAATACATCGTATACTTCTTTTTTACCTTTAACATGTTTAAGTTAATTATTCGTTTGGACAGATACAGTCATTGGACAAAAGTATTCGTCGCTGGCGTCAAAATGCCTTTGATGTTGTAAATTAGTCGCGGCTATTTTTGTATCGCGCTATTTATAGAAAGCACGTCGGGTTCGAAATTTTCCCCATAAATACGTCATAGTTTTTAGATTACGTCAGAGTTTACAATTTTTGTCGGCTGTCAAAATATTCTATAAACAAAGCTCGGGAAAATGCCCTCTTGTAAGTTAGAGGAAATTCCGGTGGCAGTAAGAATGAAAGTTATAGAAGCTTACAAGACAGAGAAGAATAAGGTAGAAATTGGGAGGTTGTTGGGAATACCTAGGACTACTATTGTTAGCATTATTAAAAAATTTGAAGTTCATGGAAGTGTGGAAAACAGGCATCGATCTGGGCGGAAGCCGAAGTTCTCCGTGCGCGATGAAGTCCAACTTTCAAGAATCATGAAAAGTAACAGGAGAGGGACACTGGATGATATAACAAGTGAAATAAATAATGCAAAGGATTCTACTTTTTGTTCAAAGACTGTCAGGAGAAAATTATTTAAAATGGGATACAATAGACGGGTGCAGAAAAAGAAGATGATCGTCAGAGTATGTAACAGGAAAAAACGCGTCTCGTGGTGCAGAGAAAGAAAAAACTGGACTGTTGATGATCACTGGAAGAACTGGATATTCAGTGATGATTGTCAGGTAGTAATAGGTGATAACAACCGTGTATATATCTGGCGAAAGACCGACGAAGTTGACAACGCCCATCTCGTGTGCGCGCCATCGAAGAGCAAACTGTCTGTTATGATCTGGGGTTGTATTTGTTACGATGGTGTTGGAACATTGACCAGTGTAAACGGTAATATCAACTCCGAAAAATATATTGATATATTAGAAAACAATTTGTGGCCCGTTATTGTTCGACATTTTCCTCATGGAAATTATGTGTTTCAAGATGACAATGCCCCCGTTCATAGATCCCGATTACTCAGTGCATATATGGAAGAAAATAATATAAACACTACATCATGGCCAGCTCAGTCTCCCGATATCAATATCATTAAGAATTAAAAGGCACCTGCAGTCTACAAGAAACACCATCGAGTCTAAAGATCAGCTGATCGCGGAAGTGACACGATTCTGGCTAGAAAGAATAATCTTACCGTGACCAGGCTACGCTCAGGTCACAGTAAGAATTCGTCCCATATACTTGCAATGTAGCAGCCGCGAAGCGGATCAGCTTCGCGTCGATTTTAAGTCTGTTAAAAATAATCTGCAGGGGAAAAACACATTTTTATACACTACAAACCTTTTTGAACATGCATATGTAGTTAAATCCACAAAATATCCATTTAATTAGTCGTACTAAGGCATTTTGTTAATAAACACGTTTGAATTGCCTGCCATTTTGTAGGAAATCGTACTCGGAATGTCTCGGATTTTATCGTAAACATGGCGATCGTAAACAGCGAATTTTCAAATGTGATGTTACAAGTGGCTGTGATTTCGTTACAAAAACAGTTTATGAGGTAAAATGGGATTATAAAAGAGCAACATTGTAGGTATTTGAGACCAATCATATGAAAATTTAGGCGAGATATAGCGCGATATAATTTTTTTATTTGCTACGAAGCGAGTATATGGGACAAATTCTATCGTTAAACCGGGTCCGAAGGACATCTGTCATTTTAACGATAGAACATTATATCTAGATTCTGGCAAAACCTATCGGTAGATTATGTTCGTCAGCTTTATGCCACAATTCCAACCCGTCTTCTAGAAGTTATTAAAATGAAGGCAATCTCACAAAATATTAAAGGTATATGTGGCGTATTTGGAGTAAAATTTTTGACATGAGTTTGAGTAAAAATATACATTATGCTTCTTATAATTAGACGTTTCACAAACTCTAGGCCCATAAAACATGTTCTGTCTTTAGTTATTTGTCTCTAAACTTTGCTATACGTCTGATGAATATTAATGTTATTCGCCATTTATAACGCCACTGCGCATGAGTGCGGGAAAACCTAGCATTGTAAACACGATGGAAGAAGAGTTTTCAAATTAGAATCACGTTTTTCCTGTCTTAAATTAGATAATTCTTATATCAGATGATACTCAAAGCATTATTATTCCGATATTCATTAATGTAGAACGATATAAATTGTTAATTACGTGTAATAAAGACGAAACACGATTTTAGCATCATCGACACGGTAAACGGAGGGGTAGCGAAACTGAGTAAATACATGTACCTCTCCCTGAGAGGGATGCATGTAGTGATGTACTGAGAGTGTTTATTTGTTCTTTATTCATAAATTCCTCTAAACGAAAATCCACTTGTGGTTTAAAACTTATAAAGTAAAGACACGGAACACATGGAGCACGAACCTGACTTTAGCAAAACCCCTACAACTTCATCATGGAAACTTAAGTTTAATTTGGCTTTAATTCCTGTTCCATCAATCTACATGGTCTCCGATGACAATCTTCCCTTTGTTCCTATCCTTGTCAGTCTGTCTCTTTTTTCTTTCATTGCCAAATCTGTCAAACTTAACGGTATACCTATCATTCTCGTCGTCGCCATTCTTGTTGATAGACCAAGATGGATGTCACGTGACCCATTTAATGCGGGGTTATTCAAATCTTTTGTATTTTTTAGCGTGCCGGTAAAAAATAAAAAATATGTTTTTGATTTCTTGCATCTTTGTTATGCGATTGACTTATAAAGCGTAATTTGTGTGAAAGTCCTATCTTTAAGTAAAGAAATGAAGCAAATAATCAGATCTTATTATTGTTATTCACCAAAAATACGCCACATATACCTTTAAGGTAAGACAACGAATATTAAAATCAGGAGAGTAGTTTTTATTGAGTAGTTAATGTAAACAAATCGCCGCCATTTTGACGTCACCGACGAATACTTTTGTCCAATGACTGTACATAGGATTCGATCTTCAAAAATTGGTAATTGCATATTATATGCGATCAGTCTGATTTTAAAATAGTTAAAAACCATTAAATAAAGAAATTACTTTCATTCTGTAAGAAAATTTCGGTTTTCACACATCAAAACCGCTTGATCATTAATTAACAAAGAATTGCGCCATGTCTATCTACTTTCGCTTTCGACTGATAGTTCGAATATTCCTGGATCGATAAACACTGTAAACTGAATCAGTCAATATATTTTTTAAACCTTGCACTGAGGTAGTTTTCTTATGATAATATAAAACAGCATGCATGTCATTGTGCGTTCTATTATTTTGCAATGCAAACTCACCTTGTGACCTTGTTATTTCCCCCACTAGTGACTACTGTATGTATGGTATGGGTATGGTGAACAGTTGGAGCATAAAATCTTCAAAATACACCAAAACACCCCCCCCCCCTCTTTTCGGGTTCGTATAATTTTGGTCTTTAAAAATCAAAACGAATTTTAACCAAAATTTTATCATACGTTTGAGGATAAAGAAATGAATACCATTAATTTTGAATTTAACCCGTCTTATGATTTTTTTAAAAGGCATATGTACATGTACATGATTATATTAACATTCTACTGTGTTTTTCCATTAAATTCTGTGATCTTCAAATGCCTCTAAATGCAACAAGTAGTCAAAGGTTAAAATGACGAGTTTTATTATGACGTCACAAACGTTGAACGCTGTAAACTGCAACGTCACAAGCGAAAAATCAAAGTTCACGCTTGTGGCTGTTACTGTGGCTCTTCCATTAATGTTAACTTACCCTTAGGATAAGATAAGGAATTTTAAGGTATGAATCACATTTGCAGACAAGGCGAGAAGTTAAAAAAATGTAAATATAAGCATTAAATCATGATTTTTTGAAGTATACACTCTCATAACTGCAGCGGTGTGTGCATACAAATTTTCATAACGCGCTAACGCGCGTTACTCAATTTGTATGCACACACCGCTGCAGTTATGAGAGTGTATACTTCAAAAAATCATGATTCAATGCTATAATATTAACATTCTACTGTGTTTTTCCATTAAATTCTGTGATCTTCAAATGCCTCTAAATGCAACAAGTAGTCAAAGGTTAAAATGACGAGTTTTATTATGACGTCACAAACGTTGAACGCTGTAAACTGCAACGTCACAAGCGAAAAATCAAAGTTCACGCTTGTGGCTGTTACTGTGGCTCTTCCATTAATATTAACTTACCCTTAGGATAAGATAGGAATTTTAAGGTATGAATCACATTTGCAGACAAGGCGAGAAGTTAAAAAAATGTAAATATAAGCATTAAATCATGATTTTTTGAAGTATACACTCTCATAACTGCAGCGGTGTGTGCATACAAATTTTCATAACGCGCTAACGCGCGTTACTCAATTTGTATGCACACACCGCTGCAGTTATGAGAGTGTATACTTCAAAAAATCATGATTCAATGCTATAGTAACGTCCGATCACTCATTTCATTTAAAGAGGAGCAGATACATGTAGCAAAGAATGATCGGTATCATTTATGGTATCAATGGTCAATATCATAAAAATGTTTTATGTAATGCCAAAAGTATAACATTCATTAAGCAGGATAAATCGCGTAAATTTTGTTGTTTCCGAAATAGCAAGGTTACTTTTAGTAGGCAAAGTCAATTCAATGGTACATGTATACGCATGTAAAAGAAAACTATGTCATTGAGTAAGTGTATGCATATTGAATTTCAAGACAAATGCATAAAAAGAGTGTTCATCAGAGTAATGAACATATAATTGAATATTAATTTACATGAAGCTGTCACTACCTTACAAAGTAAAATGTAGTACGATTATAAGGCGTACGTGATGCATGTGTGAGCAGATAGTGAATGCCTCATACGGACATACGTGATGCATGTGTGAGCAGATAGTGAATGCCTCATACGGACATACGTGATGCATGTGTGAGCAGATAGTGAATGCCTCATACGGACACAAATGTGCCGAAACCGATCAAACGAACCGCCCCCTCCCTCATTCATTTTGCTACGTGTCTGCTTATGATGTGTCACTTTATCAAAAATATTTTTTTTAGGTAACCTGAGTCACTCAGGTGACCTATTGCAACTGGTCTTCGTCTGTCGTAGTGCGTCGTTCATCGTGCGTTAATAATTTTACATTTTTAACATCTTCTTAAGAAAATACATGACCGTTTTGGTGTGAAGCTTCTCTTTGGCAAGAGGAATCTAAATTATGAAATTCATTGCTCTACCACCCCAGGGGCGCCATAGGCGGGACCAAATATGCAAAAAACAAAGCCAAATTTTCAAAAATCTTCTTTTACTCCAACACATGGGGGGAGGGGGGAAACTAAATGCATGATTATGACGTCCATGAAGCCCACTACCAAAATTGTGAAATTCCTGGCCCCTGGGTCAAGGGTTCAGGCCTTAGGGTGGGACCATTATGGCCATATAGTAAAAATGTATTAACTCTTAGAAAATCTTTTTCTCTTCTCCAATATAAATATGAGAAAAACTAAATGCATGGTTATGATGTCCACGAAGCCCTCTACCAAAATTATGAAATTCATGACGCCTGGGTCAGGGGTTCATGCCCTAGGGCGGGGCCAATATAGCCGAATAGTGAAAATAGGTTAGATCTTAAAATCTTCTTCTCTACTCCCATACATGTTTGTGAAAATCTTATTGCATGGTTATGATGCCTATGAAGTCCCTACAAATTGTGAAATTTATGGTCCCTGGGTCAGGGGTTCAGGCCCTAGGGCGAGGCTAATATGGCCAAATAGTGGAAATGTATTGATTTAAGGTATTCGATCCATAATAGCCCCAGATTCATTGAATCTGGATGCATAACAGATATATATGGGCTTCATACTTAGTATACTTGGACATAATTTTCATGTTTAAGTGTCAGTATGTAAGAGCAGAATGTGTCCTAATAATTGACCTTTTCCTTTTTTTGAAGAGTTGCTCCCCTTTGCTTTTAATTTATAAAAATTAATTTAAAAAAAAAAATATACACAGTATAAAATTTACTTTCAATAGTTTTTGTATTCCTAATGATGAAATGCATCTTTCCACCGAAGCATTTATTAATATTCCTAATATTTAATTTTTTATTTCAAAAAATGTGCATGTCCCCATAGACATTAATGCAATTTTCATTAATTAATTACTGCTTAGTTAATAATATTTTTGAAAATTTCTCTCGGTAAATCTTTTTCTACTCTAAAATGCTTTAAATTAATATCAGAGTATTTAATACATGATTGATATTCAGGGTTAGAAAAATTAGGTCCTAATATGGGTCGGATACCTTAATATTTTTTCTGTACTACCACAGTCATGGGAGATAAAGTCATGCAGTGTTATTATGTATGTTCATAATGTCCTGATATTAAATTGTGATATTTACTGCCCAGTTGAGGCTTTTTATCGTAGGGGGGGGGGGGGATATGGCTATATATTGAACATGTATTTTTACAAACAAATATAAATTTGAACTTCATTTTGAAAACTGTATGGCAAAGTGTCACTTGGCAACATACATTGTATATGTTCTATTTTAAAAAATCTGTCTTAATATCACGTACATGTACATTGCATTCTTGTAGAAATAAGCTGTATGCATTTTGTGTGCATTAAATGAAACTGTGAGTATGATAAAAGATTGACCATTTAAAAAAAGCCTGCATGTCTCTTATTACCAAACATTTCAAATTATTGGCCCCTGGAGCTAAGGTATAGATAGTCCAAGATTCCTCCGACTCTTGAACACCCCCTCTCCCGCCCTTTTTATTAATGAATATTTTTCAAACATCAAACAATGAAAGCGGGGTAACAGTCAGAGGAGTCTCATATTAAGGTTTATACTTCAAAGCTGAAGCTTAAAATTCAAACATGAGAATCTCTGATATGTCAATCTGAGGGTTGTCATGGTACTCAGGTGACCGTCAAGGCCTGAGGTCCTCTTGTTTTCAACTCGACCCGTGTCTATAATGGCACGCCGCTATGTGGAATCTTTGAAACCAAAATATGATACCAATTTTTATAACAGGTTTATTCAGTTTCAAACTTAACACACATCAAAACAAGATAAATAAGAGGTACAGCAACGATGATTATTGAACCTACAATCAGGGAGTCCAGCTCAACAATCGTAGGTCAAAAAATAATGATCGTGTCCAATCGATTTATAAATACGCTACCATGTTCTGTGAATATAAGAAACCCGTAATGTTTACTTTAAAAGGTGAGTGCTCAATAGACAAGCATCATAGATGCAATAAAAAAAGTGCATGAGAACTGTTTTGATAACATGTAGTTAAAGCTTTGCAACTGATTAAATATACCCCCGCTTTTACAACTGGGACACCATACTCTTTATTATTCAGCAGTGGGTAGTGGCAAGCTATAAATGTATTACATGTTGCTATATAAGCTATATATAAAATGGCCTCGGTATCCTCTTTACGCGTTCAGAACACCACACTTTATTTATTTTTCAACAGTGGGTAGTGGACTGCTATTATATGTAACATAGTGATGCTATTAACAGTTTTGATCCAATCAACTAGCTATCATTTGTTCTTCCCCTACAGTAGGTTCAAAACACCGCACTGTTCACTATTCATCGTCTGTGTTGGTGATGGACAGGATAAAGTACATGTACACGCCCACTACGGCGGCAGTACCCAGGATGGTGACTATTCCTACTACAAAGGCTATATTGGACAAGGTTCGCGCCGAGTTGGCGCCAGTTCGCGCCGCATTCAGATCTCCTCTTGCCAGGGCCTTCTTCGACTAAAACATAAAAAATCGTAAATGTCTCAACAAAGACCTATCATTCGGTAGTTTAACTAAGAGACTTTGCATAATGTACGGCATTTGCGTACGTTAGAGAACACTTTATTAACCGCACTTGCATTCATGAGTGTACATACGTACTGCACATTGCGCTCATGATAGCACATATACGTACCGCACTTGCGTTCATCAGAGCACATAGTCCGATTGGGAAACAACAGCATATGGTTGCAAAGAGTGCCCTTTTTGTATAATCTTGTGGAGGGGGCTCGTTCATGGACATAGGAGCTGGCGCCACCTGTCATAGACGACAACAATCACATCTAAAGGACACATTACATGCAAGACAAGTATAGACGTGTAATGTTTACCCGTCTGTCATCCGCTTGTAATTTATTCTGTCCTCAGTAAATGTGACGTTTTCAAACAATATTAACATATGTAAAGCTTACCACATTGCTTGACCAGATCATGGTGGACGTGTTGGATTGCCCACCAGGTGGTGGGTATTGGTTCGACACTCCTGGGTTCTGGAGAGATGAGTAGTTTGGAGGTGGTTGGTTCGGTATATGCGGATTCTGTTGAGTGGCGAAATTGGAGTACTCAAACCCCAGCCCCAGGGGAGGACGGTACTCCGGGGGAGGGTGATTTCCTGGAAGAAGATATGGCAAAGATACAGTAGTGTATTCTTGTACTACTTGATAAATACGTGAATTTTATACACTGTTAGTTTATATTTAAATTAACTGTACAGTTAAATTTTAACTTGATCCCATGGATAAGGATCTTCTTTTGTTATTAAGGAGAACTTCTGATTTTTTCAGCATTTCATTCTGGTTTGCCTAACATGGTTTGCATAATCCGACGTCAAAAATCAGATATTTGATGCGCTCTAAATAAATGTGTCTCTTCATGAGAATAGTCATAAAACCAAATTATAGCTTTAAATAAACATTTGTGAGACGACAATACCGTTTATAATTAACTATAGTACCTAATTATTATTAGCAACGATTGTGTTTCTGCCATTCAGTCAGCTGAATGTTAACTGAATGGTAACTGAAAGGTGACTGAATGGCATTGGGATGTCAGGCATTGGTATGTCATTGGTATGTCATTCAGTCACCATTCAATTACCATTCAGTCATAATTTAGTTGACTGAATGGCACAGTTATGATTCATACTGTGGTTTTGTTAATTCGAATTGTAGCTTGTAATTCGAATTGTAGCTGTTGTTTAAAAGAGCAATATCTTCATGTTCATAAGTTTAATGTATATTCTATTAACATACCATCAATGGTTGCTTCAAATAACTTGCGAAATCCGGCAATTTTGAATATATATATATATATATATATATATATATATATATATATATATATATATATATATATATATATATATATATATATATATATATAAAAAGTCGTCTTTGAAATGAAAAGAGAAAAAATAGCAGCACACGGAGATCCATAATGAATTTCTTAAGCGACAGAGATAGATGTGCACGTCACTGCAGACAAAACCTTTGGAATATGTATTGATCTTTTTTATGCTTCGCAATATTGACGTTTCTTTTCAAACACCAATGCTGAGCTACATGTGTGTTTTGATTCTTGATGTACGTGTAACTATGTAATTGTTACCACATAAAAATACACCTTTTCTGACATTTCTGGGTTGTTGGGTGTTTTTTTTCAACTTTGCTAAGTGTTCTATTCGCTTGAAACACAACAATTAAATATAGTTGGTAATTGAAGACAGTAAAAGGCCAAGATCGAACAATCATGTACTAGTATTCAACAACTCAATTGGACATAAAAACATTGAAATAAGATTCTTCTATAAATTCTTGTGATACAGCTTTCATTAATACATTTCTACAAACGTTTTCCATTCGACACAGATATTTAAGTTGTTGGCTGCTGAGAAGCATATTTAAGGAAATCATTGGCTCATTGATCAAACCTAAATAAAACGTTCCAATCAGCTTGACATTATTAAAGTTATTTATTCCAGATGATCAAATACAGACACACATATTGTATGAAATACTGCATGAAATATTATTCCAAGGTGGACAATGATGAAAAACTTTTACCTGATTTTTGGTTCATTTTTGATCCAGTTTAACAGCACACAAGCATATTGAAATATGAAATAACCCCGTGACCACCGTCTTGAGGACCAGTTATTTAACATGCGTAGAAAAAAAATCGAAGCTAAATAAAAGCATTAAATCCATCGAGGGGCATTTAAACCTTTCAGCCTTTCAGCCATGATGGTATGTAAATATAGAATTCAAAGAGCCATTCCTTTAAAACATTATTTTTTTCAGCCATTCATTTGGTCTCATAAAGGTTGGAAAGGCTATGATAATAATATCCTCTCTTTCTCTCTCTCTCTCTCTCTCTCTCTCTCTCTCTCTCTCTCTCTCTCTCTCTCTCCCTCTCTCTCTCTCTCTCTCTCTCTCTCTCTCTCTTTGTGGGGGGAGGGGGATATGTGTGTGTGTGTGTGTGTGTGTGTGTGTGTGTGTGTGTGTGTACCAACACCTTTACATACTTGGGAAATAGAGATACACTAAATGGTGAAGGGACTGATATTAAACTGAGGCTATCCAGTGCGAAAGCATATAAACCTACAATCTGTTTGAAAAACACGGCAATATACTATCAGAGAGTGACTAGACAAAGTCATCGACATTCCATACAAAGTCTCTTAGAAGGATCCGAAGAATATTTGGCCCAATATTATCTCAAATCAGATTCTTCTCAACAGGTGCCATCGAGGGCTACATTCATCATCTAAGGACATAGGAATTTGACATGTACTTAGAGGGGGCTCAGCATTATCATGACAGCTATCTTCTGGATACCTGAGGGAAAACGAAAGAGAGAACGATCTAAATTATATAATTACATGCCGGGGTGACAGTGATAACGGAATTGGAAAAACAAAACAGAAGTTGTGATACCCTTCAGAAGCTAACCAGTGACAAACAAGGATGGAGAAACGGTTAACCTCTTACTACCCTAGACGCCAAAGACGTCATGGGCAGCAAGTAAAAGCAACAAGAAAAGTACCTAGTTAAAGAAATAGGACGATATATTACTGTATTATATGTACAAACTTCTCACAAATGTAGCTCTTATATTAAAAAGAGTAGAAAATTAAAAAAACCAAGTGCATTGAATGAGACCAAGTTTAACAAACTTTCCTTGATAATGGTGTATAACGTAAACTTGTTATTATTTCAATTTTCGTAAATCAATTAAGGTAAGCAACGACTGATATATGGTTAAAACACTTTCAGCATTACCCAATAATTACATGTATTTGCCTTACAACAAAACGAAGACAATAAACATTTTTTACAACACAAAAACTTTTTTCAAAAATGATTTTATTTTGTCATATACATTGTATATACACAATGAATTCACCAATACTCAGTAACACAAATAGAAATGATTAAAACAAATCAAAATTAAAATATTAGAACCGTGTAGTAAATAATGAGATAGATAATCATGAAGACATAAAAAAAAACGATTCCCACGATGATCGAAATATTGGTAAACTTTCGCGCTTGGTCAGCTAGAGCTCGAGCCGTCTCACTGTTTCCAATATGATAGCTCTTTTTCGCCAGAAATTACGCGTATCAATTCATATTTACCAATAATGTGTATTCTTTAATTTATAACCACATATCGCACTTCTTAAAACAATTCTTTAAACATTAATTTTAATAAATCTCTTTAATTACATTGCAATCAATGACGAAATATATATTTTTGGAATTATTGTTTAATGAGGATTGGAAAAGGGGGTCTGTAGTGTCTATATATGCCTATATAGACACATATAAATTCACAACACAATCAATTAAAGAACTGTTGTACAGAAACAAGGAACGTTGCCAATGCCTTTAAAGGGAGATGATCACGTTTTTGTCAAATTTTATTTTCCTATTTTTATTGATTACAATGCTTTAGTAAGGCATTTCTAATGAACATCTAAAATAACAGTTTTCAGCGTTTGTTACATTCATTTTAGGTCTAAATCTGGAATTGTCTTATCAGCATTAAAAATGTAAAACAAAAACATGACCTTAGCCTTGTTTACATAACACAGAAGTGTATGCTCTGTATCTCGCTTATAACGCTCAAGTTTTTGGTTGACTATCAGAAATGCGTTACTGAAGTTGTGTAAACATTAAAAACGGAAAAAAATGTTGACCAAAATCGTGACCATGCTCCTTTAGGGACTATGTTTTTATGAAAGTTTGTTATGACAGGAGAGATTTTTGTAGTTTCTAATGTTACCATAGTGTTTCATGTAAAATATCAGTTTAGTGAACATAATTGGTATATGGTGGGTTTTATTTAATTTTGAAATAAGCAAGAAGAAAAGACCACCAAAATGTTTTGGTTAAATCAGTAAATATTAAAAAGAACAAAATCCTATTTCAATTCTTTCTTTTTAAAACGTACCTCCGAGGCTTTTAGATAGGCGTACAGCCCCAGTGGCCAGAAACATAAGAATGTTACAAACAGTGCTCTGAAGGTGTAGTCGGATGGGGGGGGGGGGGGCGGGTTCATCGTCATTGCTTGTTGGGCAACCGGAAGTCAAAGTTTGACAATCTCGATAAACTTAAATTTATATGAAATAAATTTGTTTTTAGAAATTGCATTTAGATATTATAAATACCAATTCGTATTGTATAACACACACACGCCATTATTACAATGACATTGTATACTTGTTCACACAGATACAATATTTGTATGACATGTAGCATTATTATACTTTCTTATTATACTTTCATGTTAAATACTGAAATCTGATTGGTTTAGACGAAGTTGACAATCCGTTCTAATACCCTCAGCGTTAGCAACCCACTTGGCAACGGGCCGATAGAACAAATTGTTACATGCGCGTAAATTATGCGCGTACGGTTCGCCGTAGAACTCACGTCTTTTCTATATAAAAGCAGAAAAATTTGCCATAAAATTTAGACATTCAGTATAATAAAATAAATAGTGCCTGTTTGGGAGGGTACCAGTTGAAATTGACACCCCTCGAAAACCATTGTCAACCTCCGCTTCGCGTCGGTTGACAATGGTTTTCTCGGGGTGTCAATTTCAACTGGTACCCTCCCAAACAGGCACTATTTATATAATGTTAAATACTGAATTCTGATTGGTTTAGGCGCAGTTGACAGTCCATTCTCATACTCTCAGCGTTAGCAACACACATGGCAACGGGCCGATAGAACGAATTGTTTCATGCGCGTAAATTATGCGCGTACGGTTCGCCGTAGAACTTACGTCTTTTCTATATAAAAGCAGTATAATTTGCTATAAAATTAAGACATTCAGTATAATAAAATAAATAGTGCCCGTTTGGGAGGGTACCCGTTGAAATTGACACCCCTCGAAAACCAGTGTCAACCTCCGCTTCGCGTCGGTTGACAATGCTTTTCTCGGGGTGTCAATTTCAACGGGTACCCTCCCAAGCAGGCACTATTTATATAATGTTAAATATTAAGTTACAAGCAAGATACGAAGTTTGTAATTCTTTGTTTTGTAAACAAAGCTTGAGCTTTGCTATTGTTTACGTATATATTTTTTTGGTTTAAGTTTCAATAAAATGTTGCTTTCTTCTCTTAATAATATTAATAATAAACACATTGAATCAGTTTACTTTGTTAAAATGTTGCCACAAATCATTTTGTCAAAGAAATGGTAATTCTAACGTTATAATTTACAATATTTGTAAACATATATATATATATATATATATATATATATATATATATATATATATATATATATATATATATATTGGTCTAAAATCGTGTCAAAGTCCCTTTAAATGTATAAAACAGTAAAACTAGTGTATTGAATAATATAAAGTTTCACAAACTTTCTTTGATAATGTCGTATAACGTAAACTTGTCAAAAAGTATTGTCCATAAATGTCATAAATGTCACAAATTAGTTAAGGTGAGCACTGGCTGATATAAGGTTAGCACACTCAGCATAGTCTAATACTTATTTGCCTTAAAAAACATAGATTCCTTAAGGAAACTAACAAAACATTAACTGTTTCAAAAATGATTTATTATATCATATACATTGTATATATTACAATTACATGCAAGTGACATGCATGATTGAATAAACACATTGTTAGGATTTTGACGAATTGGGAATAATAAAACACTGAGTTTTTGTTCAACATAAAAAATCCGTCTCAAAGCTTTTACACCCACCAAAAAAGTCAACCGAACAATAAAATAAAATAAAACGATGCGATGAACTCTAACTGGCATCTGCTAATGCAGTTTGATGTCAACAATGGTTACTAATGTATCATGGAAACGTTCATGAATCTCGCTCTTAATTAAGATGAACTAAGAATACCATGTAATAGTTATTATAGTTGGTAATCTTACGTATCGTGCTAAAATAATGGACAGTTCGTTCATGAACCTCAGTCTTACACTGAACTGAGAGTAATGTAGTAAATAATGATGAAGATTATCAGAACGACGAAGGAAACGATTCCCACGATGATCGAGATGTTGGACAATTGTCGCGCTTGGTCAGCTTGAGATCGAGCCATCTCACTGTCTCCCATCCGATAGCTCTTTTTTGCCTAAAAGTTACATATTTTAATTCATATTTTTTAAAAAGTGTACTAGTATTTTGAAAACAATTGTTAAGGCAAGAGATAGTCTGTAGTGTCATTTGTTACCATGGTTTTATGTATATTTTCAGCTAGGTTAATAGTGAGTACAAGATGAGTTATTTTTAAAAAAAGCAAAATGTTAAGAAATCGAATGTGACCACCAAATGTTTTGATTAGATCAAGATATTTTCAAAAAAGTGAATAACCTGCCTTCAATTCTTTCTTTATAAATTTATTTTGTAATTATGTCTTGCTTTGTTAGGCAAAAGCTAAACTAACATACCTCTGACGCTTTTATTAAGGCGAATAACCCCAGAGGCCAGAAACAGCAGAATATGGCAAACAATGCTCTACCTGTGTAGTCTTCGGGGGGTGGGGCCACGTGGGTCATCGTCATTGCCTGTGGAGCGATCTGAGGTCAAAGATTGACAATCTTGTTAACATCATATAAAATAAATCTCTGGTTGTAGAAATTGCATTTAGATATCGCAAATACACATACGCTATTATTACAGTGACATTGAACACATGTTCACACAGACACAACTTGTATTTGTATGAAAATTCAGCATTATATGACAAGCATCAAACCAGTGTATTAGCTCGCGAATTAATCATAATTCTGTTTGTATATATGGCTATTTATTCTAGTATACAAGTATATAACTCACATTTAAATATGGTGTATTCCCTTTTTTGCACACATTTGATTATTTTGAACCAAACAATCGTAGTGAATTGTGTTTAGATAACAATTATAGTCTAGGTTTTTTATCTGTCTTTTTCAAATGCATTTCAAGGAAGAGTTTAGTGTATTATGTATATTTATCCTGGTGATGCACTTTATTAAGATTGATGGTTTTAAATATCTTAATTCTTTAAACTGTTTTCTTTTAATTCATTTTGATGATACAGAAATATTGCTTTATTAAGCTACTGAAATATACTTATCACATGGTTCTTGCACCTATGAATTTAAATTTACAATGTTAAAACTGGAAACTAACAAATTCATGTAAAAAACATCGGGATATCTTAAAAAATCTACTGTAATTTTTTTATAGATATAACACACTTGTAAAAGTCAATGATTTTTTTATTCCAGTGGCGTACATGTATACAATAATTGCAGGGGGTTAAAATTGTACAAAATATAAAAAATCAAAGTAATGAAATTACTGAAAAGCGCTAAACCTGGAAGAAAGTGTTAAAAATATATCGATTGATATGAAAATACACGTAAAGAATCATATTTGAATCGGGATTTATTACATATATTTACTGTAGTATTTCAAGTAACTCGACAGTTATACTTTTTTATAAATTATATTCAAATCATTGGCTTTGGGTAATTATCAAATTACATATCAATGCAAAATGATAGAAAAATATTCCAGAAATATTGCATACAGAAAAGAAGCCTAAAATAATGTTAATAAAAAGCAGCACAAATTATCGTAAAAAAGGTGTTAGTCGAAAAATTTTGTAGAAAAAATTCTGCATTTTTATATAAAACATGGTGTTCATAACTGTAACATATTACATATAGCTCGAAATATCATGGGTAAACGTGGGTATTGTGCCCAAAGCCGATAATGAATTTTAATCAAATCACCAGTACCAAATAACAGGTGATTGCATTGTTTGAAAGGGGTTAGGCGAATTTTTTTTAACAATAATTAACACTTTTGATAAGATACGGAAAGCAATTTAGTGTCTACTGACACTTTAAATTTTTTCGTCCGAAACTATAGAATTAGCAATAATCGCAGTTTATATATTTGAAACGTTTGGTACGGCGGGCGAGAAAGTTCAAGACTATACCGTTTAAAAACACTCAAAACCTATTCATATCGTAGATTTATTCTAATTATTACTTGACATCTAAAACAGAACTCAATGCATATAACATCTATTTTTTATTCAAAATTCCAATTCGAAAGAAATCAATATGGTATGTTTTAGAGCACCCGTATCCGATATAAAATGATGACATTAAAATGAAACTTATTGCCAACTTAATACAGGTAGAACAAATGTATCTGCATGCGGGATAACTTGAAGTTATTAAGTTCTCCCTACTGCATATACACTGTAAAAGTTGTTATTTACGCGTTGGGGAAATTTACACTAGTTACGCGGTAAGCTGAAAACCGCGTAAATTACCCCCGTACGAATGGTAAAAAATTTAACACTTAAGTGTGGTAAATCGCGCACCCGCGTATTGTTTGACCATAGAAAACGCGTACTTAACCACCAGCATAAATACCCACTTTTACAGTAGTTATGAGTTTTTCAGAGTACGACTTCTCCAGGGTACGACTTCTCCAGGGTACGACTTCTCCAGCATCCACCAGTAGGTGGCGGTATATAGGAAACGCGAAAACGAAAGTTGTAGTAGGTTCAGAAATCTGGCGACAAAAAAGCGCTGCTGCTATGCTTAGCGCTTTAAAAACCCTCAAAATTCGTGACACATCAAATTAACTTATTACCAAAAAAATAGGTACATCATAAAAACATTAACATCAAATTGTCCTTGCGTCTTGTAGCTTTTGAGCTGGTAATGAACTAATATTTAATAATTAGTTATGATTTACAAACCTGGATAAATCTATAATACATTTAAAATGTGTGCAAAACGGGAACAAACTTTAAATATCTATATTTTTTTTAAAACAACAAACATCAAGACAGAGAGTAAATGCAGTATTAAGGTACATACAACATTCGTTGACCATGTTGTATACTGTGTTGTCTGTCCATTTACAAACCCTGAAACAACAATAAAATATAAAACAAAAAACAAATGAAACATTATGATTTTGCAGTTTCTTATGAAAAAAAAATGACAATAACAAACCGTCAACCATCTCAAAAATCCATAAAACGAAATACAAATTCAAAGCAGAGCAACACGGACCTCCAAGATAGAGGTAGGATCAGGTGCCATGGAGGAGTGAGCATCCTCTGCTGACCGGTCACACCCGCCGTGTTCTCTTTGTCGTAATCGGGAAAATAAATCCGCAAAAGTCCGTAGACAATTAGGTAATTAATTATGGTCTAACAATTAGTATGAAAAACGTCAGTCAGCATGCGACTCAGTGGAAGATTGTATTTGATGACAAGGTCGTCGTATCGACCATAGACCTTACGAAAAGATGACTTTAAACGAGACTGTTGATAGTACTGCTTTATCAACTTGTTTGTCAGTAGCTTGCCTCGTCTTAGAAACTGTTCATACGAAGAGCATGCCCTTGCGTATCTAATTAACTGAGAGACAAAAACACCATATGCAGGTGATGAAGGTATATTGCTACATAAGTAAGGAAAGTTGACTATAGAAAAATTGAAGTCATCGCGTTTATCATAAAGTTTTGTTGTTAAGTTTCTTATCTATATTAATCTCTTTATTCTTATTAAGAAAAAAATATACAAAATAAGCTACAATGCTATTGAAATAGCACAAGCTGGGTTTTGATTAAGATCTCACTTTTCTTTTATATGAAACAGACCCTTTTCAAACGTGAGATTGTGATAAAAATTAACAAGAGGCCCATAGGCCACATCGCTCACCTGAGCAACAATAGGCATAATTGAATCAGCTTAATGAAGTCATATCCAAAATAAAGGAACATAGAATGAGTAAAATAGATCATGCATTGAAATTTTTTTGATGAATTCATTGTTAAATTAAGTATTGAGCAATGCCATTATCAAAAAGAGAAACAACTTACTAAAACTATAAACCTACATCAAACTTTGAACCCCCTGTGTGGTCCAAGGCCTATCCAGGACCACAGTTTAAACAACAGTTTAAACAACTGAGAATCAACAAATGTCAAATTGCTTGCATATTAGTAATACTATATACCATATAAATCTAAAAATAATCAAGTTTGTTTCCTTTATAAAAATTCAACCCAGTCCCATTGTGATCTTTTTTATTTGATTTTTAAAGATGTTTCTCTATATATTACACTACCTAAAGATGCTATCATACCAGTTACAGCTTTTTTGGTAAATTGATTTTCAAAAAGTAGATATTTCTCCATACATTCCTATGTAGAAATTGGACACCTATGGGGCCCCACCCTACCCCAGGGGATCATAGTTTGAACAAACTGGAATCTACACTGCCTGATGATGATTCCAAACAAGTTACAGCTTTTCTTGCCAAATGGTGTTTGACAAGAAGATTTTTTAAGATATATTCTATATATATTCCCATGTAAAAATTCGACCCTCCCCCTCCCCATATTGTCTCCCCCTACTCCCGGGGATCATGATTTGAACAAACTTCAATCTGTACTAACCGATGATGCTTCTACACAAACTTGAATCTACACTACCTGAGGATGCTTCCACAAAAGATTTTTTAAAGACACTAACACATTTTTAATAATTCTTAATTATCTCCTTTTGAAAGAAGGTGTGGCCATTTATTTTAACAAACTTAAATCCCCTTCACTTAAGAATGCTTTGTGCAATGTTTGGTTGATATTGCCCTGTGATATTTGAAAAGAAGTCGAAAATGTAAAAAGTTTACAGACATACGGACAGACGGACAGACAGAAAAACGTCAGAAAAGCTCACTTAAGCAGTCAGCTCAAGTGAGCTAAAAGAAATTCTGCACGTATATCAAGATAAAGGTATTCGCTCATTATTCATATCAGTTTATATTCATTATAAAAGTTTTTATTATATTTTTTATTTTATTTGCAAAAAAAAAATAAAATACACTCAATATCTGTGTATTATTTATCTTTATTCTTTGCCTAATTATTTTGAAATCATTTTTGTGATCGGCTTCGGCCGATCACTGTTGTGTCCATATGAGGCATCCGGCAAATGCTTCCACGTGCGCACACATTCCGCTTGCATAAGTAGTTCTTATAAAAACTTGAAGTTTGGT
The DNA here is from genome assembly GCA_020458035.1 of Magallana ariakensis. Taxonomy (NCBI): domain Eukaryota; kingdom Metazoa; phylum Mollusca; class Bivalvia; order Ostreida; family Ostreidae; genus Magallana; species Magallana ariakensis. The sequence goes on along the minus strand of CM035818.1, from coordinate 1,797,595 downwards.
TTAGTATTTATATAACATTTTACTCGGTTTTATTTCAATTCATTTACCTTAAGAGATGCAAACATACATAAAATACAGTTCGACCTGTTAATTCAAGAATGCACATTTTCTCTCATGCGTAAGAATTTCGATCGAAAGATTCATTCAGTAATGCAGTTGACCTCGATGAACTGACCTCAATCATAAGAAGATGCTCCATGAACTGACCTCGATCTATTGATGTTGCATAATAGTAGCTAGGAAGACGGCTTAATTTATAAACAAGGTTACGTTATAATGCGACCTTAATAGCAAGTTATGATGGCATTCAATGTTTTTCAGTCGCATTAAATTATTTTAATACAACTCTTTCTTTGTATACGTGTTAATGCTCTTTGAAGAACCCTACTCAGTATTCTGAAGAAGAAGAAGAAGAAGATACATTAACATTTAATAATTACGTTAAAAATATAAAATTAGACAAGGAGTTTACGAACGGCTTTTCCCAAATTTATTTAAAAATTAAATTTGTTGACGGTTTATAATAATGAAATTATGGTGTACAGATTCAAAATATTCTATATTTTGTAAAAATACAGTACTTATTTTATTATTTTACATCAAACTGATCATGTTGATTGCTTCTAGCTATCAATATATCATTATTGCCGATCATTCCTTTAAAAGGAATACTTGTTTAAATGACTAATGCCATATGATTTCAGCAAATATTAGGATTAAATATCCTGAACGTGTAATGACCCAGCCAAAAATAAATCACCGTCAATAACATTTAAATTGAACCTTGATTAAGAAATTCGTATTTCGAAATTCTGGTTCGCGATAAATTCAAATCATCTTCGACACATCTGATCAAATTAACGACATTATGTAGACGTTGGGTTACTTTAACAATAATGTGTATGGTGTGTTTAATATCAGTTTAATTTCACTGCATGTGTAGATTGCAACTAATTTACATCAAGTGTATGTAATACATGAGTTGATGATGAGGTATTTGACATCATATTCGTCTACAATATTTGATAATGCAACGTTTAACTTCAGACTTATCTTCAATGTTAACTGTTTTTGAAAATTCTATATAACATTAATGCTATACGTTCTTTTGGTTCGCGATTACTTCTTTTTAGTACTGGTAAATAGTGAAAACGGGTTTAATGCATTAATAAAGACGATTTCTTAATAAACTAAGTTATCAGGAAAGTCAAAATTAAATGATTCAACCAAAACAAAATCATTTATTTGTTCTACAATTAAAAAAATTGCTTACAACATTAACATGTCAGTACTCAATGTTTTACCTGCCATGTTGATTTGAAATCCTCTATCACAAGGAGGCAACTGTTGACAATATTCAAACCCCGTCTTTAAATACCCGAATTCTCTTCCTGATATAGGTAAACAAGTAGGTACTGAACCGCGAGCGATGATTTCTACCTTAAAAACAACAATGATCTTTAATAAAAACGTTGAAGTAAACTATGGTGTGCAATTTAATTATTCTTTTCAGTGCTATTCTTAAATAACCAATTCAAAATATCCACTGCCTTAACAAAGAAAATAAGTGATGCGTTTTCTTGTTAAGATCTAAAGTTATCTAAACGATTCTGTTTCTGTATAATGAACAGAATTCAGAAATTCAAACTTCAGATTACAAATGAAAATGGAACTATATCCCATGAAAAGTTTCCTATTGCTGCCACGCGTATGTATAAAAGAAAAAGACATTATTACTGTCTAAGAAACAATTGTTTCGACAGTTAGTATGCCAGCACCACAACACAAAGGTATCATTTTATATAAGATGGTATTCGTTAAAGGTATAAGATAAAAAGATGATAAACTTGTACAGCCGTTTTAAAAAAAATGTGGGATAATGTATGTTATTGAAATTAATGTATTTTATTTCAATTACAAGTGCATATGAATGTTCATTGCACTCAAAATAGCAATTAGTTCTTTATAAATATAACACATGCATATAAATCAATTCATTATTAGATTTTCATGACTAATTATTATTTCAATGACAATTAAAATCACATATCACAAGTTTTTTTTATATCATTCAATCTAGATTCACGCAATTTTATATTTGTTTATTATCTTTAAAAAAATTGAAATATTATTCCATTTACTTCGAAGTTATCCAAATTTAGATGCTTTTTGAAATGCACTTCAATGACTTCGGCGAGGAATCAATAATGATTGACCTTGCGTAAAAGGCAAATAATAGAGTGCATCTATAAAACATAAGAACTTCAATATTAATACTCATACTGCAATTAACATAACTTTAAGAACAGTTCACTTTATTTCTTACCACACAAAATTAAGATTATATCCAAAGATGTAAACACGATGTACTTTTCTGTCCACTAAGTAATTATAAAACATTTTTCAATCGTGCAATGGAATACAGAATGTGCAGAAAACACTTTGGTTTTTTGTATTTAATTTAGCCCCTCCACATTCCAAAAATTATGTTTACCTTAAGCGGGCTTTTATTGTTGAAGAAAATGGACTCTGTAAGGAAACGAATTTCCTCATTCAATAAAAGTATGTGAACGACTTATATTGATTGAAATCTTACAGCCTATCATATCATTACTTACAATGCACGTTTCAGCCCTTCAAAAATAATTCTTCCTACCTCAACCTCCATCAAGATGAGGTTTATTCTCATGCTCCGAACCACGAAAAAATTCTCTGTCAACTGAATAGTTGTAAACCATTCTCCAGAAATGGAATGGGATGTAAACCAATAGTTCGGCTGCAATCACTAAAGGTTTTGGTAAAGATATGATCATTATAGTAAATATCTTAATATTATGAACAAGAAAATAAATCCACTATTACACGTATGCGATAAAATTTAAACAAATGTGAATTGTTCAAACTTGTGTGCATACATTTTTTTTTCGCTTCTTGTTCAATAAGGAAGGAGTATCATAATATACTCAGAGTACAATGCAATCGGAAGTTAACCAGGAAGACATCGGTGAGTGCTATCCGTTCATAGATCTGCTGTGAAGTCACTGAAGTTCAACATGGGATGGTAAAAGGAAAAACCTTTCATCTTTATACGGTTTTGTATTAATCCCCTTAGATTCATGATGGGGTGAAATTAGTAAACCATTGAGTTTGTACAAATTGTATCTATTTCACACAGTAACACTTTTACAGTGTATATCACAGGAAAAGCTGATTTAATTACAGTTCCGTAAGATTATTGTTATGTAGCCTAGAAATGATTATTTGTGATAATCTAAACATCTGCATGTTTTAAAAAGGTTCAAGTTTGTTTTATTATTCAAATACGGTTTTGAAAAACCGTAAAATATCCGCAATATATTTCATAGAAAAGTTTAAGTTTGTTTAATTTTGTGTAAATTCGACCAGAAGCTGACTAACTGGACAAAACAACCATTTTTTCATATTTGATATTTTTTTTTAAATCTAGAAATATATATTAGATTTGGCAAAAGAAAAATCATTAATACCGATGTTTCGAGAATTGTATAAGCTTTACTGATTTCTTTATTCAAGTTTAAATTCAATGATTGTTATTATGTATAAAATTCCTGAATTCACAGGTCTTTGTCCCTTTGAGGATGGAAATAAACGTATTTATATGGCTTAATAGATTTTTTATAGGAGCTATTAATAACTTTGCAATTGAAATATCGGTACAAGGATTTTTGTTTTAAAGAGCTTGATAAAGATAACAAGACAAGTCTTCTTTAAAAAGTACTTGATTTTATTATTTTAAAAAATAAGTACCAACACATTTGACTCGATATAACAATTCAGGTAAGGTTTGCGGTTACAGGGAGATAACTCATAGATTTTTATTGTGACGTAACACCAACTACCCTTTATTTTCAGCTATGACGTCTAAATTTATATGGCGTCATAATTGGTTTAAAGTTTTTGTTATTTCGCGAGGTTTTGTTTCATTGAAAAAATAACAGAACACAAGCGTTTTATCAATTTCCACAAAAACGAAGTCCGCATCATATGGTTTTGAAAAGCGTTTTAAAAACATCAAATTACACATATATTAAGATACGTTTTTTACGGTGGACTTGGAAAGGTTTCAAATAAAATGTTTTCGTTTACATAATAGTTGTCAAAAATTAAGACTTTTGTTGTATTTTTACCTATTTTTAAAAAGTTCATCATAATTTTTTTCAAAGTGAATCATGATATTAATAGTGACATTATTTTCGAAAATATTAAGCATAAATAACCCCCATAATAGACACAAATAAAATGTATGTATTTTCACAAAATTATTTACATTTCATCAACATGAAAATGTGTATTCATGAACTTTCACCTTTTGTAGTTATAAAACGGGTCCGGCAAAATCATTTAAATTTCATGAGAAAAAAAAGACTTTAGTATAGTTAACAAAATGGTATGTAACTTTGATACAATTCCTAAAAAATGCAAGCCGCAAACCTTACCTTAAAAAGTCACAAGAATAAATCAACAGAAAGTTCCTTCTGTATAGAGAGAGATATAACAACGTAACAAACACAGAATATATGATCACAACAAAGAATTCCATTTTTTCATTTCCTTGATTGAATTTGTTCTTTATTTTCATAGCCCTAAACTAGGTATTCATTCTCAAATGGACAACTGAATAAGAATAATATCCATGGATCCATCTTATCGATATTTAAGAAACTTTTAACAATATGTATATGTTAAGCACTGTTTGCCTAGATTTTTCGAAACAATGTACGCCAAGTAGTATCTTTATCGTAGTACAGGTAGATTAACATTAGATTAAAAAATAAAAAGCAAATTTTCCCAGTATTCCTATTTACTGTCAAGAATAATGCGTTTTTAGCAAGATGGCTATAAAAAGATATTATGTAAGAGCTACCATCAAATAATATAGTCTTGTTAAAGCTGACCTGATTTATGTTGAAGTGTATTGGATATATCACGAGTTGTATATTAAAACGTGGTATTTAGTATATTTTCCAGCAAATGTACAACGTTGTACCCACTTTATCCTTTGTAGTCAACAATCGATAAATCTAAACAGACGAATACAGTTTGTATTATGTCAAATCAGTCAATATAACTTGACAGATGTGGTAGATATTTATTGATTTACATGATGGCATATGAATAGTTTTTCATTCTAATATATTTAGTACAACAACAACGACAAAGAGGACGATGAAGGATGCTATACCAATAATGATGCCAATATTGGACATCATTCGCGCCTGGTCCTCCTGATCGCGAGCTGTTGCTGTGTCACCAATTCGATAACTTTTCCTCGACTGAAAAAACGTGATTATAAGATTATAAGAGAATAATATTGAGTAGCTTGTGTATCCAAGATTACAACAATGTTTTTGCTATAGAAGGAAATCAATATTAAAAGTTTAAAGCCACGATTAAGAAAAAGTACATGTATTGCTTTTATAGATTTCACGCACATACCTCTGCCATCTTCATCATAGCGCAAATCCCTAGAATCCAGCAACAGCAGATTATAGCAAACCATGCCCTACCAGTATAATCCTTTTGGGGTGGGGTCAAATGGGTCATCGTCATACCTTGGGGGGCAACCTGCAGTCAGATTATGTCAAACTTTCTAAAATTGAGTTAGAAAACGTTTCTAATGGGAACAAGTGTTTATTGTTCACAAAATATGAAAATTATATCTGCATATGCATTCGGTTAAAGCAGCGAACACCTTCACATACTTTTATACACATTGAAAGAATAAAGTTAAAAAGGACTTGGACACCATTTTTGGATCAAAATTTGTTTTATTTTTTTTCTGTATAAAATAGTTTCCTTGCGCATTTTGAATGATTGACAAAAATTTGAATGTTAGAAGTCAGGTTATAAGAGAGTTCTGAGGTAGAAATTCATTGTTATGTAAACAAAGCTCGAGTCTTATATTTGTTTACAAATAATGCAAATTCAGAGGTAGAAATTCATTGGTATGTAAACAAAGCTCGAGTCTAATATTTGTTTACAAATAATGTAAAGTATGGAATTACCATTTCTTTTGCAAAATGACATGTGGCAAACAAGGTGAACTGATTCAATGTGTTCATAAATAATATCAATAGAAAAAAGCAACATTTGATTGCAACTTATACCAATAAAATTCATATGCAAACAATAACAAGGATCGAGCTTTGTTTACAAAACAAAGAATTTCAAACTCTGTATCTTGCTTATAACTCAATATTTGACTTTCGAATTTTGACAAAGCATTAAAAATACCCATATTAACCATTCTAAACATTAAAAATGTAAAATAAAATTTAAGAGCCATGTTTTCACCTTCATACCTCATCTGGATCCCTCCAAAAGTTCTTGGAACTCATTTAAACTAATGGCGCAAATTAAATGGCCAAAAGCGATAAGCGATGCTAAAATTTTGAGCTTATATCGTTTTAGTTAAAGGATGACGTTTACTCGGAATGAAAAAAATCCACTGATGATTATAATGAAAAACTCTCTATTGTATGTTATATACCTTTGATTGTATTGTTATCTTACACTTTCAAAAACGTTGGTCAATGACCCATTATTTTTAGTTTATGGCCAATAAATATTTTTGGAAAAATTAAGAAAAATACCTAAAAATAATACACTATGACTGAGATTTTCTTAACTGTGAAAAAATTACAACTAATTAAACTCTTTCAAAAATGTAATAGAGTTTGTGAATCGCTGTGAAAGTAAGTAGATACAAAGCATTAAGTTTTCAGTAACAAATTTAAAAATATATTCCAGTCTGAATTTATTCTATCAGTTTTCAGATCCCTACTCAGTTTTTACTAAATTTAACAAAAAACTGATTGATGATAACTTATATTGATCTTATCATACTGACATAAAAGTTATACGAGGTCAATGATCAAGATTTTGAAATACGGCGTATATTATTGTTTTTAGCATTTGTCAATACTTTTGCATTGCGTGTTATATGATTATTTTAATGAATAAATGAGATAAATTTGCAAAATTTTATTGACTGACAAATAAAATCTTAACTTTAATTATTGTGGTACTGCCCAAAAACGTTTCAGTGGAAAACAAAACGGAAAAATTCAGTCTGAATTTCCTGTTTTGATGTCAGTCTCTCTTAGTTAGAGCCAAATTCCATAATATTTTTAAAATATCGAATATTGATAATAATTTGTTTTATAAATATTTATTTGTGTTTTTTAGACATCTTGCTGAATTTTTTTTAAAACAATCCGAATTTTACAATTCAAACCCAGAGTAAACAACCTCCTTCCTATTTGTTGGTACACTAATTTAAAAATCATAGCATATATATGTTTTTCTACAATCGAATTTTATTAAATTTACTCAATGTGGACATTTGTGTGTAAATTTTATAAATATGTCTTATATAATATTCTAGTGGAAAATACTTGAGTTAGCTTTTTATTGGTAATATATCCTTGATCAGTACTTATATTTTACGAATTAGCGGTATATGGTTCATACATCAAAGGGAAAGTAGAAGGCTTATGTGCCGGAATACGATACTTACTACATTCGTGGTCCAAACGCCATTTGGCGGAGGTTGGTTATTTCCTCTTCCTATAGCAGAAATAAAAAAAAACAAGTATTTATGGTTTCCTTTACCGTAACCATTTTGATCATTTTGTGATCAGAGATAGTCAAGAACAGAAAAGGTTGTTCATCATGATATGTCGGCTTCAGCTTTACGCATTATGTTCATAAGATTTTTTGCACACTGAACCGTAAGGTGCAATTAAGCTTATCCATTGTCGTTCCTTTTGAAGTTACATTTCAGATTTTCATTTTCTCCTTCAGAACCTCTGCTGTGAGTTAACTACTGTGATTTCGTGGGCATCAATTTATGCGGATTAAAGGAAAATTAGAATTCCAAGAATACTTGAATTTGAGGAAATAGTTTTTTCATATCATTGCAATGTGTTACTAAAAATTTCACTTTAGTGAATATTTAACGTCGTGGATCAACTTTACAATGGAACCCACATAGATTGATATTCAACGAATATTAATGAAACCAAAGAATTGAATTAATATGAAACCCTTTTCATCTAATGACCTTTTTCAAAATTTGAGCACATGGCTAAGTGGTCATAGGCGTTTTTCCAATAACCGAAAGGTTGCTTGTTTAAACCCGAGGCCCGCTAGCACCACAGAAACCGGAGATAAGCACCGACCTAATGCGCCTTAATGGCTCGGAGAATGATTTAACTTAACTAACTTTTAAAATTAAGTTTGTTTTTTTTTTGTTGCATTTGACTATGTAAAAATGATTGGGTTAGTTTACGTTTTGTTGCTGGCTATTCTTTTTATCTGAGCGATATGACCGATGGGCCTCATATTTTCAGCTCAAGTATTCATTTCAATTGGCACTGTAAACTACATGGGGTTTCTGTGTGTGTAAGAAACTAATTATCCAAAACATTACTTAAAGAACTTTAAATATTTATTATCAGTAAAATCTGCCAAGGACATTCAAACCTAACACGATATGGTTAAAGTTCAGTCTAACAGTCATTTCAAAATAAGGTATATCATGTTGAAATCGTCATTCAATGTATGCTTCTCAATCTCGAGCTCTGCATTACGTCCATACACAAAGTGTGTTGATGATGATAAACCAATATTATTTCACAAGTTCCTCTACAAACTACATTGATAACGACATTTGTGTTTAACGTCACATTCAATCACTGCGTGTACTGATTGCTATTTAAAGCACCTTGTTTATGTACTTATTATCAAGTGTATGTTTAAATTTCATTAAATTGATACATTATATCAAACTCATCAATCAAATTCGTCTTATATAATGTATGTTCCATGCGAATAACATACTTCACACATTCCTTACTTTGTATTAATAAAGACAACTATTTACTATATCAGGTGAACAATAACAAATCATCATAAATTTATAAAATGAATAACATTAAAATATTTACTTAAATATTAAACTTTTACCTGCCATGTAGAGTGACTTTTGGTTCAAAATAACATCGTTAAGCTATGAGAGAAAGATCATGTCTGTTCAGTGGGACACAACCTATAATATACGTGACCCCGCTGTATTTAAATGCACAATGTTCATTTGGTTTTAGGTTTACATACATGTAATGAACAGTGATTAATACCACTAGTGACATAAATGTGTTTCCAAAGTAGTTTTCTTATAGTCTCTACCATTTTTGGATTCGTTTTTTATCTTGAATATTTATCTTTTTTATTATTAACATTAACATTTTAATGATTATTATTGTTTAATTAATATAATATCAAAATACCCCCTCCCAAGACTTCCCCTTCAGATAACTGAACCAATTGACATTGGTCAAATCATAATCTTACAAAACAAAACTTCATTTATATGTAGTTTAACTATTTTGATTCAGAGAGGGATTGGAATACTTACTGATATATTGGATGCTTATTGATATATTGGATGCAACCATAATTAATAATAAGTATCGCTGTGAACCGTTCGCTTCAATGATCTGATCTTCTAAAGTCTCAGGCACGTTCAAATAAAATATACCACAAACATACAAAATATTTCTGATGCCATTTGGGAGGCATTGATCAGCATAAGGCATGGGTGAAAAAGGAAACTTCAATACGTGATATTCGTTCTTCCACTTTCGAATAGATTCCTAACAAAGCTCAGGGTGGAATAGTGAGAAGATAGTGGATGTTGAAATCCAAAATTTTGCACAATGACAATGCATGTAATGCACAACATTTACTCTATACCAAAATGTCGTTTACAATTGAATTAATCTTCATTTGTTCCTACTGTTGTTAATGAATGGAATGCGCTTTCAGCGGGTGTCCATGAAAATGACTCCATTCGCATTTTGAAGGAAAAAACTACATGTTTCTGTAAAAACTAAAAACGCACTTCTCGAAATAGACCTAATTGTGTTTACATATGGTGATAGATATTTGAATATTATTCATACTACACAGTCACAATTTTGCATTAAATAATGATTTATTTCGATGTAATATTATCAACAGTCCACTCTGTTTGTGCAGTAAGCTCGAGGATACTTACCATTACTTTTTCACATGTAATAGATAAAACGATGCCAGAAATGTTCTAATTAATAATATTTTTTATATTGTAAATCTAAGCATTGTCAATACTCATATTTTACTTTCGGGTGACAGTGCAATAAGTGACGATGTAAACAAATATTTATTTAAATTAGTTTATAATTATATCATAAACACAAGATTTAAATGATCTCATAATTATTTGTACACCATTGCGAATTATAAAACGTTACATGTCAATTGCATATACGTTAACTGCCATTCGATATACATACCTTTATTTATGTTGTGTATACATCATATTTTATTGTATTATGATTCGTATTGGAAGAGGGCGATATTAGTTTCGAAACTTGTGCCGAATCCTAATTGTATTTATGTATGATAAAAATATGTTAAAATCAATTCATGTAAAAGCTTATTAGAAAAGGGTGTACTTAAATTTTTGTTTTACAATTATTGATGTCGATAGGGTTTTGTAATAATTTACCTCCAAAGGAGAGGAATAGCTAGTTATATAAAAACTTTTTTCATCAACTTCTTTCGACAGGGTGTTGAAAGGATTAGCTAGTTACATACAAACGTTTTCATTAACTTCTTTATTTGTGGCAGTTTTGACTAAACGGACGAACTGCGCTAATTTGTTTTAAGAACAGAATATATGTATTTATTAATGTTACTTAAACACGTGGTAGTGTTTGTTTATTCTTTACATCTATTGGTTGTTATTATTGTCACCTAGTCAGGTGACATTAATATACATAGCACGGGCTATGAATGACCGTGAAAGTTATTGTGTACTAGTAAAACCATTCGAAGGCTCTTTTTCGTGCAGTTATACAAGTCCGACCCACCCGCCCATTGCTTCGTACTGTACAATATATAGATGTATGCACTGTCTAAAATTGGTAATTATACCCGCACTATCTAAAGAAAGTTCGGGTATATTGTTGTTGTCCTGTTCCGTCCGTCCGTCCGTCCGTCCGTCCGTCCGTCTGTCACGTTTTACTTTCTCAAACTGCTCTTACATCTTATAAACCAGCAAACTGAACTCTTGGAGTTTGATTTGGGGTATCATGTTGTTTTGTAAAAAGGTTTCAAAAATTCTCTGGTAGTCCTGGGGGTCAAATAATTGGTAAAAAATGACGTTTTTTCACAAAAAACCTTCTTCCTCGAACTCCTCCTACATTTTCAACAATAGACAAATCATCTTTTGGAATATGTTTTGGGGTATCCTATAGATGCGCAATAAGGTTTCGGAAATTTCAAATTTGCCCTGGGGGTCATTTGGTGGCTGAAAAATGACGTTTTTTTACAAAAAATCTGATTAAAAAAACGTCATTATACCCGCACTTTCTAAAGAAAGTTCGGGTATATTGTTGTTGTCCTGTTCCGTCCGTCCGTCCGTCCGTCCGTCTGTCACGTTTTACTTTCTCAAACTGCTCTTACATCTTATAAACCAGCAAACTGAACTCTTGGAGTTTGATTTGGGGTATCATGTTGTTTTGTAAAAAGGTTTCAAAAATTCTCTGGTAGTCCTGGGGGTCAAATAATTGGTAAAAAATGACGTTTTTTCACAAAAAACCTTCTTCCTCGAACTCCTCCTACATTTTCAACAATAGACAAATCATCTTTTGGAATATGTTTTGGGGTATCCTATAGATGCGCAATAAGGTTTCGGAAATTTCAATTTTGCCCTGGGGGTCATTTGGTGGCTGAAAAATGACGTTTTTTTTACAAAAAATCTGATTTAAAAAACGTCATTTTTTTTTTGCAGTAGCCAAATGATCTTCTAGAATATGATTGGGGGTGTCATTTTGAAGTGTGATCAGGTTTCAGAATTTTTTTTTTCAACACAGGGATCAGTGGGCAACAAAAAATGACGTTTTTTTGCAAAAAAAAGTATGGTTCCCATAACTCCTTTTACAACTTTTGGAGTAGCTCTGTCATCTCTTGGAATATGATTGGGGATGTCCTATAGATGTGCAATAAGGTTTTAGAAATTTTAATTTCATCCAGAAAGTCAAATAATAGCAGAAAATTGACGTTTATCTCTCCTAAACAAAACCTACATCCCAGAACTCCTCTTATGATTTAATGAATAGACACATCATATCTTGGGATATGATAGAGGCTGTCCTAAAGATGTGCAGTAAATTTTTAGAAATTTAAATTTCATCTAGGGAGTCAAATTATAGCAGAAAATTGACGTTTATCACTCATAAATAAACCCAGATCCCAGAACTCCTCTTATGATTTAATGAATAGACACATCATATCTTGGGATATGATAGAGGCTGTTCTAAAGATGTGCAATAAGATTTTGAAAAATTTAATTTAATCCTGGTAGACAAATAGTAGCATGAAATTAACATTAATCCCATGTGCAGATCTAGAGGGGGGTCAGGGGTCCAGATCCCCCTCTTCAAAATTCAAATTTCTTTAAATTACATTTAATTTTAAAAAATGCTTCGGACCCCCCCCCCCCCAGCAAACTCAAATAACTGTTCCCCCCCCCCTTCCCCTGGAAAAATTTTCTGGATCCACACATGTATGTATCCCTACTTAGACTTTAAATAAAATGACGGTTTTTTTCTCTTAAAATAAAAAAACCTTGCATTTATTTTTGCTTAAAATTAAAAAAAAACCTTACATTTACACTTTTCTTAATTTTTGAATGATGTATTAAAATTAAAATATAATTTGGGGTCTAAAAGTTTTATAAACTGGTAAAAAATGTTTTTCTTAAAAAAAATTACATTACACCTTGCATAATTGACAAATGATCTATTGAGATATGATCAGAATTAGTTAAATGTTACACATGGAGAGAGACTCATCACAAGAAAGCATGGAAACACCAGAAGGAGAGAGAGAGAGAGAGAGAGAGAGAGAGAGAGAGAGAGAGAGAGAGAGAGAGAGAGAGAGAGAGAGATAAAACAGATAACATGTAATGGTTCGGACTGGGGTGGTGTGGTTGATTATGGGTGCTGCTTCTGATATGTTAATCAAAGTAACAAAAATTATAAAATATACATGGATAATTAGAAAGATAAAATGATTGGTATTGTAAAAGGGTTCATTTTATGATAATAATTAAATTCATGCATTATTCATATTTCATCAACATCATCATCTTCATCCTACATTTCATTTATATTTTACTTGTACATAATTATTTAGAAACAGACTATTATCCCTATAACTCCCTGTCTTTTATGCACCTATCAAGTAATTATTATTTAATTATCTATTCTAGTGGCTTCTGATATTTTATAGCCTTAAGGCATTTCACCTGTATGGTCACTTTAATACATGTGCACATGATCAGGTGGTTTACTATAGCCAATAGAATCCTTTAATCTCTATATCTGAATAAATGAAGAACCCTTAAAGCTGAACACCGCTCGTAAATAGGCACCGTCACACAGGTACCTGGTATATAAACCCTTCGATTTCGTTACACCCGATTGCACATCTGAAACTTGTGGCCGACGTGTAGTGTTACTTTCGTTGTCTTTGGATTTTTATACATTAATTTTAATTCTTATTTATGTGCATATTATGTTTGCAAATAATGCATTGACCAGTTCATTTGATGTTAGTACTCTCCTGGCTTGAAAAAAGTGCGTAAAACTTGATAATTTCATCGCGACCGAGTAACACGGCGAGGCATGATGTACGTCCACACAGTTGAGACCTCTACAACGATATACTTTGAACTGTTAAGAGGTCTGTGGCTAATATAGGGGTTTAGGGAGAGCGGTGTTGAAAGAGAAATATGGCGTAAAGTGCCTATTTACGAGCGGTGTTCAGCTTTAAGTGGACTTGTTAATCTTTGGGACAACCCACTATCACATGCAGTATCATTCACCTTGGGACTTCAAATTGAGTCTTTTTTATATAAAAAGGTACTAAATTATAGCATGCTAGTATATATACATGTAATACATGTTGTTGAAAAGTAACAGAATTTAAAAAAAATGACTGAAAACTGCAACATTGATTTAGGTTTAAAAAATGTGTATTACTACATTTATGAAACATGCATTTATTTCTTCTGAATTTATGCTAATTTAACTGATTAGGGGAATCCAGGTGGACACAGGTATATTCTACCTGTACCCCCTTAGAGGACCCCATAATTGCCTAAAATAATTAGGTGTTTGTTTTGGCGAGTAGCCGCTCAGGGAATATTATAAACCATCAGAAGTCTTATTTTCTGCCTATTATTCAAGTTAAAATTAATAACAATAAATGATTAAAATTAAATGTTTATCCTCCACACCCCCCATCAGATTCAGAGTCTTCTTTAAGGTACCTCACTACACCCAGACTTATACTTTTTAAGACACTACCTCACAAGATGGCGATTTAAATGTTTTGTTAAACTGTTTATATCGTTCGATTCGGTTGTATATCATCGTAGCTGGTTTAAGTATTGGGTTTCTGAACCGCAGATCATGAGTTTGAATCCGCCTGGAGCTTTTGTTCAAGTTTACTGAATTAAATTTTCTAAAATGTAATTTTTCATCCAAAATTGCACATTTTTTTGCCTATTTGACTTTAATACTTCTTATCCATTATGATATCTATCATAATCAAGTAATTTTCTGCTGATTTGAGAAAATATTTCAAGGTGTAGTGAGCCACCTTAATACATTCTAACATGTGTACAGTAGCAAATTTTAAATCATTTCTTGATTGGTATTTTTCTCTAGCCCTGTACGAAATGTTCCGCCTGGAATATAGGGGGAATAGAGGCGTAATATAGAGCAGGATTCCGGGCGTCAGTTTATCTCTCTACATATATGGTGATGTAGAGGTTCCAGGCGTAAACCAACCAGAAACGGAGCGGAATCGGGCCGGAATATGAGGCGAAAAATGTAAATGAGCTACGCCTGGAAAAATAAAATTCCGCCTGGAAAAAATTCTGCCAAGGAAATGAAATTACGCCTGGAAAAGGTTAACGCCTGGAAAGTCCTATTTATTATGCAACATCAAGTGACCTACAGACCTGAATAGCCATTTCTTTTTCATCTAAGATTTTCAAATACTGTTATGAGTGTACACTAATTTCCAAAAAACATGAGAAAGTTTTGAAATGCTCTGAAAGTTTACACTGAAATCACATTCTGAATCATACACAACTAAATACTATACCATGTACTCTACATTAAATCACAGCGCCTTATACCAAAGAACTAAATTGTTCAAGATAACTGTAAATCTTTCAAGCCAGTGAAATTTCAGTAACAATACAATATCATGTTCATTCAAGTTTACTAGAATAAGGTATCAATATGATCATCTTACATACCAGTATATATTGTATAATCCAGTAAGGACATTATAGAAGTAAAAAGCCTCTCTGTGTTAACCATTGAGTTCACACTAACTTCCCTCCTTCCTGACTGATTCAAACTTAACCTTGCTGAAATGACCCTAAGACATCAATTATTATTGACCAATCAGAGAATTTTACTTCTGCTTAAATTTCCAGGCGGAATTTTGCTTCAATTTTCTTGTTATTTTACGCCAGGAAAATTTGAATTTGCCTAATGACGCCTGGAAACCACCTCTTCTACTTAGGCGTAACTTTTCAAAATTCCGTCTCCGCCCCAAATACGCCCGGAATTTGCAGATTCCTGCCAGAATCCACCTATATTCCAGGCGGATTCCACCTCAAAAATTCGTACGGGGATGCACATAAAGATTTAGGAAATTGCTTTTTAATTCTTATCGATAAGATAAACAAAATGTTATATGTATTCGGGGCAATTGTAATCCTAAACAAAGCAGGGTCATCAATAGGCTAAAAATTACCCACATGGATCAAACACTATACATATGAATAAGATAAAATACTTTATTATATCTAGTTCTGGAAAGTCAGGGTGTCTACAAGGGGGCATAACCTATATACAATTTGATGTGCACAAAGAACAAGAATATATGGTATAGGGATGGGGGATCTTAAAAGTTAAAAATTATCAAAGTATATCATCATTTCCTATTTCAGAGGAGTAAGGGGTGGTTTAAAGACAACTTCTGGGGGTCATGTACTTACACCATTTGATGCATCATAATGATTTTAGAAACAAGAATATAGTTGGTTTAGTGGTGGGGATCTCAACAGTTTTCAAGATTAATGGTATTTTCCTGTTTCATTGGGGCACAACAATCCCATAGGGTCATGGCCTACGTTTTATTTGATGCATCATAATACATTAAGAAAAAAGACCCTTTCCTCCCTATTAAATAAAACTCATATAGACATGATAAGTCTCTACACTTATTTAAATGTAATACACAAATTTAATACAAACTGTCACAGGGTCAATATGGGGTCAACTTAATATTTAAATCTGACAAATAAAAAAATAACTTTTGCAATTAAAATGAATGCGATAGGATATGTAACAATGATGAGCTTATTTAGATATTTTTAAAAAGATGATGATACAGTATGCTGGCAAAGGGAGATCCCTTATTTAGAAAGTGAAAGTAATACATATGTATACCGGTGTCTCATAATATTGTGCGAGTACTACATGTATTATGCTTACCTATATTGGTCAACATCATAATGATAATCCAATTAGAGCACAATATGAATCCATTAATTAGCTGATCGTTTATGCATGTTAATTAATCCTATTCTGCACATGGAAAACACATACCGTTATGTACACCACGTGAAACCCATCTAACTGAAGAGCTGGGTAAAACTAGTGTAACAGGGGTATTTGTTGTATGTTGAAGAAATCAAACAAACGCCTGTTCGGGTTCTGGGCATCTCCAAATTTATTGGTATATTTAGTACAAAAATGAATAGCCCTACAATAAATAACAACAATATAAATATACGGCATAAAAAATAGTACAATAGGAGTAAGTTGCGCTAAAGGGAAATAACTCTTTACATCAATCCTCCTTTATATATGAATTACATTATGCATTCATATCTTAAAATAGGTTAACAATTATATTTATCATATCCATTTATAATATCTATAAAGACATCACTATATCATTTTAAATCACAAAATATGGTTAAACATACCATTCTAAGGGAATGCGCTCGTACAATACTCTATGGTATATATACATGTACTATATAGCTGGTATGGCTTATGACTGTCAACTACAAATTATTATAAAGTTTACATTAATAAACTTATACTTATGTTCACAATATAAAGGGATAAAAACAGTGAACATGTTCGTATGTTATTCTTATCTATTAAAACGTTTATATCTTACAAAATCATTCACTCTTCTGTGCATGATTAGCTATTGTTTTAATTTGCCAAAATTATAGAATTCACTGTTAATGAAATGTTAAACTATTATATTAAAATTATTAGAATTAGTAATATTAACTTACCAAGAGGTAGAGTCTGTCATGTTTCAAAAGTCAGTTAAATACAGTTCTCAATATAATGGAACCTCTACTCTCTCTGATGTGTCAAAGAAATATAAAGACCCAGCTCCAAGAATTTGGAGGGAAATCTCAACAACCAATAAAATCAAAGAAGACAAAACTAAAAACCAATTGAATACCTAGAAACATTATATGTTTGGCCAGAACCTTAATTACTGTAATTTAAACCCTTAGGCAATTTATGTCATGGTCAAGATAGCTGCCTGCTCTATTCAACTGACCATGACCGGATTTTTAAGTTTATAAAAGATTTTATTAGATACTTAAGTATTACGTTTGCAATTTACTTGTACAATAATGATAACATAATTATATTAATTTAATTATCAATAAATTAATAACTTTTATTTATGGATTTATTAATTTAAAAATTAATAAATCTGTAACTCCTACAAACTCCCCCTCCTTTTAAAATGACTTCCACGTCATTTAAAGGAGACTTACCAATTCTGAGTCTGGAAGAAAAATAAAAACATATGTACAAACTGAAAACAATACAATCAAAATTTCTTGGTAAACATTTTTAAAAACTCTTTTGACATTTCTCTGTCCATATCCTTCAATTCCGAAGCCATTTCCTTAAAGCATGAAACTTTCTCTTTCCATTTTGTGGGTTGGAATGCTAACTGGCATACAAAGTTCTCCATCCATTTTGGTTTCTGTCTAACTCTTGTTGACCTTCTTGGAATATTCTGATCATCATCATCAGCATCATCATCAGCATCATCTTGTATTTCATCTTGAGTATGCTCAAGAACTCCTGAAATACTACTTCTGCTATCGCTACTGCTACTGCTGTTGCTGGTATCAGGATCATCAGATGCCTCTGAGTTCTGATTAGGAGCGTCCTCCCTTGATCCTTCCTCCAGGCACTCCACACTTTCCTGATCGTCACCAGTCAAAGTGGGAATGCTTCCATCCTCAGACGTATCTTTATTCTGTACAGGGTATTCCGCTGTCAGATAAATACTGTCATCATCAGACTCTATCTGATTATGGATGGATTCCTCAACCTCAATTTCCTCAGTTTTCGGTAATGCGACCTGTAGACCTGTGTTGTGTACGTAACTTCGGAAAAAGATCATTTTCTTGTAACATGCATGTATTTTCATGACTTTATTCTTTTAAACCCCTTGTACTGTTTTATTCGGTAAAAATATGTAAAGCACACATTTCAGCTTTAAGGTGGTACAGGACACCTGCATATACTAATGAACTCCCTATTGCAGAAATAAACAATAAAGTATAATTATAATAATTCCCCCCAAAATAATGTTAACTAACAGTGAAGTGCAATGGGTTAGAGCGTTAACTACATTTCTGTAGAGAGTTCAAATGCTGCTGGGGCTTTTCTATTTTTTACTTCAGATTCCAAAATTTTAAAAATTTATCTTTTTTTTGCTACATACCTGTATTGTAAAAATTTAAAATTATAAAACGTCACTGTGAAAGAATTTTGATTATAATGCACTTTACTACATGCACAGGCTTTCGTTGTTATCAAAATATTCTGTTGTTTCTTTATCCATGAGGAGTGTGTGTGTCGGGGGGGGGGGGTGGCAAAGTAGTATGTAACTGTGTTTGCAGGGGGTGGGGGGATTGGGGTCCGAAGTGTATTGTTTGGTAATTTTACTACATGTATTAATATGAATTATTTTTTTCAAGGATGGGAGGGTCTGGACCCCCCCCCCAACCCACTCCAATCCCTTCTCTAAATCTGTGCACGCGATGATGTTGGCACCTAGAAGCAAATCTAAATTAAGCCGGTAACCGCCGAGGGAAGGGGGCATAATTTAATTTTGTTTGTAATAATTATATAGACCATACTTTCTATGAAATGAAATGAAAAGATTATTGATTAACTGAAAATTTACATGCAAACAGTTCAACCACAACTGTACATAAAGGGCCGCTCATGTGTATTATCATCGTCGGAACCCACATGTTTTCTATCCGTTATACTGCAGTGTAACGGATAGAAAACCCGTGGGTTCCGCGATGATGGTGTATTATGTGCACGTTGCCTTCGTTTTTACTAAAACTGGTACAAAACAGTGTTATTTAGGGGCAAACACTTGGTGCGGGTATTACTGTCTAATGACAGCATCTAGTTTTTTTTTGGCAGTAGCCAAATGATCTTCTAGAATATGATTGGGGGTGTCATTTTGAAGTGTGATCAGGTTTCAGAAATTTTTTTTTCAACACAGGGATCAGTGGGCAACAAAAAACGATGTTTTTTTGCAAAAAAAGTATGGTTCCCAGAACTCCTTTTACAACTTTTGGAGTAGCCCTGTCATCTCTTGGGATATGATTGGGGCTGTCCTATAGATGTGCAATAAGGTTTTAGAAATTTTAATTTCATCCAGAAAGTCAAATAGTAGCAGATAATTGACGTTTATCTCTCCTAAACAAAACCTACATCCCAGAACTCCTCTTATGATTTAATAAATAGACACATCATATCTTGGGATATGATAGAGGCTGTCCTAAAGATGTGCAGTAAGGTTTTAAAAATTTTAATTTCATCTAGGGAGTCAAATAATAGCAGAAAATTGACGTTTATCACTCCTTAAAAAACCTAGATCCCAGAACTCCTCTTATGATTTAATGAATAGATACATCATATCTTGAGATATGATAGGGACTGACCTATAGATGTGCAATAAGATTTTGAAAAATTTAATTTAATCCTGAAAGACAAATAGTAGCATGAAATTAACATTTATATCCCATGTGCAGATCTAGAGGGGGGTCAGGGGTCCAGATCCCCCCTTCAAAATTCAAATTTCTTTAAATTACATTTAATTTAAAAAATTGCCGAAAAAATGCTTCGGACCCCCCCCCCCCGGGCAAACTCAAATAACTGTTGCCAACCCCCCCCCCCTTCCCTTGGAAAAATTTTCTGTATGTATGTATCCCTACTTAGACTTTAAATAAAATGACGGTTTTTTCTCTTAAAATAAAAAAAATGCATTTATTTTTGCTTAAAATTAAAAAAAAACCTTACATTTACACTTTTCTTAATTGTTGAATGATGTATTAAAATTAAAATATAATTTGCAGTCTAAAAGTTTTATAAACTGGTAAAAAATGTCTTTCTTAAAAAAAAAATCACATTACACCTTGCATAATTGACAAATGATCTATTGAGATATGATCAGAATTAGTTAAATGTTACACATGGAGAGAGACTCATCACAAGAAAGCATGGAAACACCAGAAGGAAGGGAGAGAGAGAGAGAGAGAGAGAGAGAGAGAGAGAGAGAGAGAGAGAGAGAGAGAGAGAGAGAGAAAGAGCTAAAACAGATAACATGTAAATTTGGTTCGGACTTGGGTGGTGTGGTTGATTATGGGTGCTGATTCAGATATGTTAATCAAAGTAACAAAAATTATAAGATATACATGGATAATTAGAAAGATAAAATGATTAGTATTGTAATAGGGTGCATTTTATGATAATAATTAAATTCATGCATTATTCATATTTCATCAACATCATCATCTTCATCCTCCATTTCATTTATATTTTACATGTACATATTTAGAAACAGACTATTATCCCTATAACTCCCTGTCTTTTATGCACCTATCAAGTAATTTTTATTTAATTATCTATTCTAGTGGCTTCTGATATTTTATAGCCTTAAGGCATTTCACCTGTATGGTCACTTTAATACATGTGCACATGATCAGGTGGTTTACTATAGCCAATAGAATCCTTTAATCTCTATATCTGAATAAATGAAGAACCCTTAAGTGGACTTGTTAATCTTTGGGACAACCCACTATCACAGTATCATTCACCTTGGGACTTAAAATTGAGTCTTTTCGATATAAAAAGGTACTAAATTACAGCATACTAGTATATATACATGTAATACATGTTGTTGAAAAGTAACAGAATTTAAAAAAATGACTGAAAACTGCAACATTGATTTAGGTTTAAAAAATGTGTATTACCATGCATTTATTTCTTCTGAATTTATGCTAATTTAACTGATATGGGGAATCCAGGTGGACACAAGTACATTCTACCTGTAACCCCTTAGAGGACCCCATAATTGCCTAAAATAATTAGGTGTTTGTTTTGGCGAGTAGCCGTTCGGGGAATAAACCATCAGAAGTCCTTTTTTCTGCCAATTATACAAGTTAAAATTAATAACAATAAATGATTAAAATTAAATGTTTATCCTCCACACCCCCCATCGGATTCAGAGTCTTCTTTAAGGTACCTCACTACACCCAGACTTATAATTTTTAAGACACTACATCACAAGATGGCGATTTAAATGTTTTGTTAAACTCTTAATATCGTTCGATTTGGTTGTATATTGTCGTAGCTCAGTGGTTAAAGTATTGGGTTTCTGAACCGCAGATCATGAGTTTGAATCCGCCTGGAGCTTTTATTCAAGTTTACTGAATTAAATTTTCTAAAATATAATTTTTCATCCAAAATTGCACATTTTTTTGCCTATTTGACTTAAATACTTCTTATCCATTATGATATCTATTATAATCAAGTAATTTTCTGCTGATTTGAGAAAATATTTCAAGGTGTAGTGAGCCACCTTAATACATTCTAACATGTGTACAGTAGCAAATTTTAAATCATTTCTTGATTGGTATTTTTCTCTAGATGCACATAAAGATTTTGGAAATTGCTTTTTAATTCTTATCGATAAGATAAACAAAATGTTATATGTATTCGGGGAAATTGTAATCCTAAACAAAGCAGGGTCATCAATAGGCTAGAAATTACCAACATGGATCAAACACTATACATATGAATAAGATAAAATACTTTATTATATCCAGTTCTGGAAAGTCAGGGTGTCTCCAAGGGGGCATAACCTATATACAATTTGATGCGCACAAAGAGCAAGAATAAATATGGGGGATCTCAAAAGTTAAAAATTATTAATGTTTATCATCATTTCCTATTTCAGAGGGGTGGGGGTGGTTTAAAGACAACTCCTGGGGGTCATGTACTTGCACCATTTGATGCATCATAATGATTTTAGAAACAAGAATATAGTTGGTTTAGTGGTGGGGATCTCAACAGTTTTCAAGATTAATGGTATTTTCCTGTTTCATTGGGTCAGAACAATCCCATAGGGTCATGGCCTACATTTTATTTGATGCATCATAATACATTAAGAAAAAAGACCCTTTCCTCCCAATTAAATAAAACTCATATAGACATGATAAGTCTCTACACTTATTTAAATGTAATACACAAATTTAATACAAACTGTCACAGGGTCAATATGGGGTCAACTTAATATTTAAATCTGACAAATGAAAAAATAACTTTTGTAATTAAAATGACAAAAACTGTACAAATGTGATAGGATATGTTACAATGATGAGCTTATTTAGATATTTTAAAAAAGATGATGATAGAGTATGCTGGCAAAGGGAGATCACTTATTTAGAAAGTGAAAGTAATACATATGTATACCGGTGTCTCATAATATTGTGCGAGTACTACATGTATTATGCTTACCTATATTGGTCAACATCATAATGATAATCCAATTAGAGCACAATATGAATCCATTAATTAGCTGATCATCACAAAAGAAATGTTTATGAATGTTAATTAATCCTATTCTGCACATGGAAAACACATACCGTTATGTACACCACGTGAAAGCCATCTAACTGAAGAGCTGGGTTAAACTAGTACCCGGTAATGCGACCTGTAGACCTGTATTGTGTACGTAACTTCGGACAAAGATCATTTTCTTGTAACATGCATGTATTTTCATGACTTTATTCTTTTAAACCCCTTGTACTGTTTTATTCAGTAAACATATGTAAAGCACACATTTCAGCTTTAAGGTGGTACGTGTGGTACGTACAGGACACCTGCATATTGTAATGAACTCCCTATTGCAGAAATAAACAATAAAGTATAAATATAATAATTCCCCCAAAAATAATGTTACCTAACAGTGAAGTGCAATGGGTTAGAGCGTTAACTACATGTCTGTAGAGAGTTCAAATGCTGCTGGGGCTTTTCTATATTTTACTTCAGATTCCAAAATTTTAAAAATTTATCTTTTTTTGCTACATACCTGTATTGTAAAAATTTAAAATTATAAAACGTCACTGAGAAAGAATTTTGATTACAATGCACTTTACTACATGTACAGGCTTTCGTTGTTATCAAAATATTCTGATGTTTCTTTATCCATAAGGAGTGTGTGTGTGGGGGGGGAGTGGCAAAGTAGTATGTAACTGTGTTTGCAGGGGGTGGGGGGATTGGGGTCCGAGGTGTATTGTTTGGTAATTTTACTACAAGTATTAATATAATGTATTAATATAAATTATTTTTTTCAAGGGTGGGAGGGTCTGGACCCCCCACCCCCCACCCACTCCAATCCCTTCTCTAAATCTGTGCACGCGATGATGTTGGCACCTAGAAGCAATTCTAAATTAAGCCGGCAACCGCCGAGGGAAGGGGGCATAATTTAATTTTGTTTGTAATAATTATATAGACCATACTTTCTATGAAATGAAAAGATTATTGATTAACTGAAAATTCACATGCAAACAGTTCAACCACAACTGTACATAAAGGGCCGCTCATGTGTATTATCATCGTCGGAACCCACAGGTTTTCTATCCGTTATACTGCATGCAATGTAACGGATAGAAAACCCGTGGGTTCCGATGATGGTGTATTATGTGCACGTGGCCTTTGTTTTTACTAAAACTGGTACAAAACAGTGTTATTTAGGGGCAAACACTTGGTGCGGGTATTACTGTCTAATGACAGCATCTAGTTTTATTTTGTAGATGTGGAAGATGTGGTTTTGAAGGAAAGAAATTGTTGTTATATTGAATGTAATTAAAACTGCACTTTTAG
This sequence comes from Magallana ariakensis, assembly GCA_020458035.1. Classification (NCBI taxonomy): domain Eukaryota; kingdom Metazoa; phylum Mollusca; class Bivalvia; order Ostreida; family Ostreidae; genus Magallana; species Magallana ariakensis. The sequence goes on along the minus strand of CM035818.1, from coordinate 1,773,173 downwards.
AGCGCTTCACATTCTACTCACGAGTTTGTGTTTATTTCATAAATATTTTATGTTCGTTTGAGTGAAACGAATAAGAACATAAACAATACGATACGAAAGGGCATGCTCTACGTATGATCAATTTTTAAAACGAGGCAAGTTATACTGATAAACAAGTTGATTAAACAAGATAATCAACAGTCTCGATTGAAGTCATCATTTCGTAATTTCTATGGTCGATACAACGACCTTGACAGTAAATACAATCTTCAAAGTCGAATGCTGGCTGACGTTTTTCATACTTATTATTAGGCCATTATTTTTTACGAACTTTTCTTTGGATTTTTCCGTTTTCACGATTATGACAAAGAGCACATGGCGGGTGTTCCTGATTTTTGTATTTTTAATTTTGATTTAAAACACTGTTCGTTATCGCCGCATTTCATACGAAAATTAAATTAATAAAATATTACATTGTGATTGAACAGGTCTATCTTTTTGAAGCAAATCAAAGTCAAATACTTGCTTTTTACAAACGAAATCAAGCAAACAATTGATATTTATTGCCTTTGATTTTAAAATGTAGTCAACATATTAAATTCAAACGAAATCATCAAATGGACAATCTGGATTATGACTAGAGTTAACCAATGTTTTCCTGTTTTATCCATGAAAAAATTCTAAGAGCTGTAAAAGTATATGTGCAATTAGTTTTAGTTGTCTTACATATGCTAAACAGTGAGGATAAACCTCGACAGATATTATCCATATAATTGTTTCGATTATTTTTAAAATCATATTTATAAGGTGCTAGAAAACTTTGCGAGGTTCGCGAGAACCTTGTCTACGCAAATATTTCTCGTCGCGAGCCAGCGCCTCTTGTTTATTTTTTTCTTTTAAAAAAAAAATCTACATCTTGATCGCGAAAATAAGTCGCCGCGAACAAGTTTATCTCCGGTAAATCGCAAAATATAGTCGTCGCGAATAAAGTTGTTAACAGTATATAAACATTTTGTATATCAAAGATAACTTTTCTTTCGTATAAATTAAAAAACACATCATTGATTTAATTGATTAATAATTTATTTCTTTTGATCATATGCCTCAATACTAAGTAATAAGTAATAAGACGGAATACAAAAACGTGTAAACATTGATTAGCAAAAACTATAATGCTAATTAAATACTGGCAATAACATAAAATGAAAGCGTTGATTGAATCGTTAAAATTATCTTCAAATATAATACAATTATAACATAAGTAAAAAATAAAATAAAATAAGTAAACAAATACCTTTAAAACATGTAAAGCTCCAAAACATTTTACTTACATGCAGTTCTTATAATTAAAACTCATAACAATGATAAAACACAGAGGTATTCCTGGCAACAGTTTATTTCATTCAAGGTAGCAAGGACAGTGGATAAGCAAACGAGCATTTAGCTTGCAATCAGAATGCTAAAACACATTCGTTGCGCGAGGGAAATGAATATACAGTTATATGTTATATAATGATACGTATAGAATGTTTGCCGATTCTACTGTTAATTAGGTGACGATTGGAATATGAAGTATAATCTAAAGATATAAGAATCATTATCAATAATAACGAAATCAACCATTTTAACCATATTGGAAAGATCTATAGATCAAGTTGTCACGACGTATTCCCATAAAAATATTTTAAATTAGAAAAATAGCAACGATCGTTCAATCTTTCTCACTTCTAAGGTATATCAGTAGGCTCTTAAAATGTTTTATTCTTTTTTTTTTAATTGAGATTCATGTTTCTAAAGCGATAATGCATGCTTTCAATACATTTATTATTTTGTAATATTGGTGATATTGAAAAATTGTTGAAAATGACTTTAGTAGTCATATGTAGTGGTTCTTATAACACTTTTCCACCATACCGTGATTATAGGAGTTTGTATTAGCTACAGTTTTCCTCAGTACCCGAGTGGTACCACTTTCAGTTACCAGTACCGATTAGAATACCCACAATGATTAAGACTAATAGAAATGAGGCCAGCCCTATTAATATGGAGATATTGGACATTTCGTGAGCCTCGTGTGTACTCCTCTTGGCAGCCTCGATATCTCCTCTAGCATAGGCATTTCGTGCCTGGAAGAAGCAAAGATAAGGTGGAACCTCCGTACATCATTGAAGTTGATATCTATTTAATAATCAAATTCAATTCGGTCCTAAACGCTTCACAAACAATGTAACGCCGTAAAATATGGCACTACAGTTTTTGGGGAATTTTCTGAAATTATATTCGCATTTAAGCAAAGAAATCCTAAGATAAAAAAAAAACAAGTAAAAATGTTACATACCTCACTGGCTTTCAAAATTGCAACTATACCAGTGGGCCAGAAACAGCAAATGGTCACACAAATAGCTCTGTTCATAAAGTCATGAGGTGGCCGCTCGTCCATTGTCATTTGTTCTGGAGCAACCTGTTGTAAAGTTAAACAAGGCTACTATGTCTAAAAAAGAAAAAAGGTATCGAGCAAATAAAAATGGATTAAATATAACAAAAAAACAGGATTCTTTTAGTGACTGGCTGAACTCTGTTTACAAACATGTGCCAAAATAATATGAAATTATAATATAAATGTTATCCAAGTTTATTGAGACTGTCAAAAGAATTGTGTTACTCTTAAAAAATTGTAAGTTTATTATGATGATGACCAACATGAATAAATTTTACCATCTCGTCATGAGTGATCATGCGTTTTTCAAGAAATTTGTTTTCTTTTTTAAACGATGATATCCGTTTTGATATAATGAAATCGGAATGATTACTGAGAAAAAAACCAAGCAGTTGAGCAAAAGATCGGGCAACACATATATATTCATTAAAATTAAAATCAATTATCTTACTAGAATTTAACAGACACTGAATTTCAAACCATGGAGGTCCTAACTTGCTTCTGTAATGCATTATAAGTTTTGAATCTCCAAAATTACACGAACAAATTTTTAAAAAATATCAATCTATTTGAAGCTAGGTCCTTTGTTCATATTCACTTTGTGTATTACAATGAAAAAGTATCATATTTAATTAACATTTGAATTTGCAAAAAACAAAAAATCAAAAAAATAAATAAGTGACGTGAAAATAAAAATTATAAGTGTTATATTTTTATTTTAGTGAGAAAGAAGGCCCAGACTGTATATGTTATTCTTACTATGTATGGGTTTTGAGGATTCGCTATGAACCCGCCCAATTGCTGGTTTTGGGGATACGCTTCGAATCCACTCAGTTGCTGGTTAGTATTCCTTTCAAACCTGTCCCATTGCTGGTTTGCATTCCCTTTGAATCCATCTTGCTGGTCTGTAATTTGTGTCAAAGGTGCTGAAGAGGTTATCAATACACTTGGATTGTTTTGGTACTCTGAGTATGGTTTATCTTCATCAGCTAGAATTGAATGTTTCTCAGTTTTACATTATATCATTTTATCATAAGTTATTGACACGCTGTAGTAGCCCCCTAAATAGTTAATCAATGTTCCACTTTGATAAATTGTCCTAGATTCATAAGGAAACCTTAGTTACCTGATCAAGAATGTATGTTTTAACATTGTTTGATTATTACGTACACGTTAACCAGGTTCTATAATGTACTAAACAACGCTTTCATAATTTTACCTTGATTTGTATTCTTCAAGTTTTGCAAATCAAGTATTGAATAAGGGCTCCCCAAATAAGGAGATAAAAATGATCTTTTATATTGTATAGATTAACTATTTTCTATTCATTGGGGTGGGTGACAGCGATTATTTAAATTGCATGGGTTAAGATGATGTGCATTACCTTTGATTACACCTTGCTGGTCTGTATTCTGTGGTGTTGAAGATGATGTCCATACACTTGGATTGCTGTGGTACTCTGGGTATGGTTTATCTTCACCATCTACAATTGAATGTTTATCAGTGTTACATTTTGTTATTGGTGATTGATATGTTAAATTCGTTTCGAATCCTGCCAATTGCTGGTTTGAATTGCTTCGAAACCTCTCAATTGCAGGTTTGAATTCGCTTCGAAATCTTTCAATTGTTGATTGGATTTAGCTTCGAAATCTCTTAATTGCTGGTTTGATTTTGCTTCGAAATCTCTCAATTGCTGGTTAGAATTCGCTTTGAATCCTCCCAATTTCTGGTTTGGTTTCCCCTCAATTCTGTCCCATTGCTGATTTGCATTTCCATCGAATCCACCAAATTGCTGGTCTGTATTCTGTGGTAGAGGTGCTGAAGAAGATGTCCATACACGTGGATTGCTGTGGTACTCTGAGTTTGGTTTATATTTATCATCTACAATTGAATGTTTCTCAATTTTACATTTTGTCAATGGTTACTGAAATGCTGTAGTAACCGACCATTGATGTTTACATTAATAGATTGTCATAGAAAACAAGAAAAACTTAGCTACCTGATCACAAAACTGGATGTTTAAACATTGTTTGATTATCATGCAATATATGGTTTTAACTGTTTAATATTCTCTTTGTCAGATTTTGAATGCACATATATGTAAACTAGATGTCTAGATTTACGATTACATATTCATGTTAACTGTCAGGACCCTCTCTTACGAATTCAATCCATGAAGAATTTGTAATATACACATAAGAAAGTACAACACCCATGTCTCACCCTAATAAAATGATAAAAACACATACCTTAGATAACTCGTGACCTAGATTGAAAGTTATAAAGTATTCCTTGAAACGTCACTCCGGCATCTCCAGCTTAATTGTATTGTATATTGTACATTTATGTATTTATATATTGTCATCCCAGAATCTTACCCATATTTCATGCAAGATCTTCTGTGTTTGTCCCTTCTTGTAGAAAACTCCAAAAATACTTCCGGATTCTAGGGGGTTAATGCGCTGTGGCCCTTAAATACGTAAACATGTTCAGATATCTGTCGCGTTCTGTGTCACTAAATCCAGCGCCCTAAGATATCAATACGGTTTTTTAAGACGTGTTTTTGTCCGTCCAAAGCACAGTTTTTATTCTGCTTTAGTCGTGCCATTAAAAGAAGAATTATATTACAGCTACGCACTATTTGTTTCGTCACACCTAGAACGAGTCTTTGTGCAGGTAACGAAAACCAAGCCAAGGTTTGCAGAATAAATCTTTATTTTTACTTAAAATGGTTCAAAACTTTATATATATATATATATATATATATATATATATATATATATATATATATATATATATATATATAAAGTAAGTTAGCTCTTTTAAGTAATTTTAAACTAAACTTTAATTTTGCAGCACAATGCTTCGCTTTGATCACTGCGTTTACGTTTTGTCAGGCTAGACCCAAGCAAAATTCCTCTTGCAATTGATTTCACTGTTGCTGTAACTGCTCCAACATAGCTATGTTATTTTTTCGAATTAAATTTCATAGACAGCTCTCTTTTATCTTTAGATAGAACATATTCTGTTCTGTTAGGTTGGATGTGAACTTCATAGAGACCCAACTCATGGCATCGTAATAAAATATAAACTCCTTTTATTAATGGTAACTTCTACATGATATTGTCTTTTTTTACTTCAGTATGATTTTTTTCAATCTTTTGACAAGGTTAACATACGAATCAATATCTATTTTTGTGTCATTTTCTTATGAAATCAATAGGAATCATATATATATATATATATATATATATATATATATATATATATATATATATATATAAGCACAGTTTTTTGTAAAGTTAAATTTGAATATTTTGACGAAGTATAATGAATTTCATTATGACTGTCACATCATTTTAATTTACTGTTAAATTTTTTCATTACATCCTATTTAAAAAAACAATTTATTACAAATAGTTTAACCTTAACATGAGACATTTAATACAGGTCAGCTAAAGTCCATAGTACATGTACTTTTAATGTTATGATATAAAGCATTTTAAGAATATTGCCTTTTTCCCCTTCATACCATTTTTGCATAAAACAAAAGTTACCAAAGACAACGAACGATATGCATTTGGAATGCGTGGTTTTGAGAAGATGTACTCGACCAGAAGGGTACGTGATTATTAAAATTTTGTTAAACTTGAATTTTCTTACCAGAGTGGGATTTTTTAAAATTAGATTTAATGAGTTTTATTGCTAGCATTAAGGTCAAGTTTCTAATCCGTGAATTTGATCCTTTTTTTAAACTTCTCTTTCAGATTTACAAGCGCTCTGTTATAGGCATGAACTTATTGTGTACCCTTGCAGAGGCTTGGAGGACACGAACATTGAAGGTGATGCGTTCTAACATTGGTTTCGTATCCTCTACAACTGTTGGCAAAGGTTTGTTGGTCAAACCATTGCATGGGGATGCTTACTCCTCCTAGGCACCTGATCCCACCTCTATCTTTTTAGAGGTCCGAGTTGATCTGCTTTAAATTCATATTTCGCTTTGTGGGTTTTAAGATTGTTGACAGTTTGTTATTGTCATTTTTCATTCTAGCTTTTTCGATACAGTATTAATGCAATTTTTTCATATACATTTCCATTTCATTACATTTGTGACTTTGCTTATCTCATATTGAAGTATATTGTTTTCATCTTAAAATATTTTGAGATTACATATACCAGTGCTTTTGAGTGTAATTAAGATACCTGATTTCTGTGACCAATGTAAGCTCTATTGTCACTCAGTTACTTTTAAATTGTGAGTCTATAGTAATCGTGAATTTTATCAGATGCTTTGTTTCATTTCTTAAATAAGTGTTTGAACACGATTCGTTGGGACTGTTTACAGTCATGTTAAGTTAATAACGTTTTTCTTCAAATTAAGAGCACCCTCTGGTTGGTTTATGTTTTCACTTATGGTCAGAAGCGACCAATCATCCATTATTTTCAATTTTTTCCTATCTCCGCAATTTGAAGATTCCACTTTTGCAAACTGATGAATGTTTTAGTCGTGATTCATTATTTTTTTCAATGAAAAAATATTGGTTTTGAAATATTACTAAGACCTATTCTTAACCAAATTCTTTATTATGAAAACATGTATGCAGTAATTAAAACAAATATGTTGCAAATCTCCTTAATATATTAATACAAGTGTGTTAGAAAAAATAATAATCTAGATATATTTAGTTGTACCTTAACTCAATATAATAAAATACGATAAATATGAAATGGTGCAGCATAATAAATCATTATTCAGAAATCAAACAAACAGCCCTTAAGTGGTAGACATCTAACAATGTAATAGTGTGTGTGTATATATATATATATATATATATATATATATATATATATATATATATATATATTGTAATAAATACTAAAATAAACATTTTGCAAATCATACCTTAATATAGTTAAAACAATTTGTTAATTACCTGAGTAAAGTTGGTAGATATCTGACGGACATAAGGAAATGACAATGAAATAGAGTGCTGGGTAAACAAACCAAAAAGGAAAACAAAAGGAAAATTTCACTAAGCTACATTAGTAATGCTACAGTTCTGGTGCTACATTAGTAATGCTACAGTTCTGGTGCTACATTAGTAATGCTACAGTTCTGGCGCTACATTAGTAATGCTACAGTTCTGGCGCTACATTAGTAATGCTACAGTTCTGGTGCTACATTAGTAATGCTATAGTTTTGGTGTAAATCATAAAACTGAATTCTGATCTTTGGAAAAGCTGTTATTCTAAAAGACAATAATAGTACGTAAAATATTGTACGTAAGCAATATTAAAGATTGTATAATTGGAATAAAAATAATACTCACTATAAAATAATGACCGTGAAATACTGATAAAATGTTCTTATTACCTACTGTATATTGCTGAATAAATACCGTTAGTTTAAAGATTAGATTAATAGAAAACCAAAATTTATTTCCATTAGTATTAAGTAAATATTAATTACGTATAGACTGAAAGGCAAACTAATGAAATATGCCCGTAGTGCAAAATTTCGAGTAGCAGAAACATAAACAAGTATAATATAAAAGTTAGGCACAACCTATTTGAAAGTGAATCGTTTTTGCATTGTCTGGTTTCCCGACATATTTCCAATATGGCACTGATCAGTCCAGGTATTCCGAGGGTCCGGACGACATGTTTGGTATCACTCCAATAAACCAGTAGAGACCCGCAATGAGCATGCCCACCAGTAGTGAGGCCACACAAGCTATCACGGAGATATTGGACAGCTGTCGAGCAGTGCTGGAACTGCTCCGGGCTGATTCCATGTCTCCTCTAGCAATGGCACTCCGTGACTGGAAATGGTAAACAAGCAAGTGGTGGAACTTCCGGTATAGCAATCATTGAAAATTATAAAGGTTGCTATCCTAAGTATACTCACCTAACTATTTTTCTGTGTTCTTACAGAAATATATAAAATATTCAGTTAAACATGCATAATTCCAGCACACCCTACCGGACAATATTTCAAAGAAAGTATCTTTAAAATTGTATATTGGGCAATATTTAGCCATTAGTCGCGTGGTTTTGCTATATTCTTATCATTGAGGGTCATGAATAGTTGTACGTATCATCTTTTAATGCTTCAGAAACTATTTCATGTAATGCACACGATACTAGTAGTTTCAGAAGAGTTAAAATATAGAGTTTGATTAAATCAAGTAAGAATCACATCATTATTACATGATGTATTGGATCAGCAATTCATACCTCACTGGCTTTCATGATAGCGAATACTCCGGTGGGCCAGAAACAGCAAATGGTCACAAAGATAGCCCTGTTTATGTAGTCAGGGGGTGGGGGCTCGTCCATCCTCATTGGCCCAGGAGCAACCTATACATGTCATACACATAGTATTGTGGTGACACAAGAATGTTTTATTTTCTTAATGTTTCGAAACGAATTACAAGTTGTTTATGTTTAGTACTTTTTGCATTAGGCTCTTGAAAGACAGATCTAAAACAAAACATATATATATAAATGATTTAAAATGAAACTAGTTGAGTTTATTTCGGTGTTGTGATTTTTTTCATATACTACTACGTGTGTGGATTTATACTATATATTTTTGGATTATATACACACACACACACACACACACACACACACACAACCGAGGTGATGAATAGAATATCCGGGTTACTTACTAAAACTGTTTTATTTTATCAGGATACATGCACGTGTACTTTTATAGCTATATTATCATCTTGATGATATCTATAGTGGGGAGACTTTGCCGGCACCAAACACTGGTGAAATTTATACATGATGAAGTGTAAAACTATAATATACAAACTTAGAATCTTGATTTCAAACCAAAGTTTTATACCATTGTATAGTTTGGATCTCATAATTTTGCCAGACAAATAGCAATGCAACATAAATATATAGGGGACGTTTACCTTTTTTAATACGGCTAAACATATTCACGTGATTATGGATATTTATCGCCATACATTTTTTATAATTTCATTAAAAATGTAAACAGTGAAAATCATTAAGAGGATATTAATTCTTACATTGGACGGATTTGTAAAACTTTGTTCCAAAGCCACGCCTGGCTGGTCAGTGTACTGTGGAGGGGGATAGTACGGGGAATACCCGTACCCCGGGCTGGGCTGGTACTGCGGGGGTGGTTCATCTTCGTCACCTAGAATTAGTGTAATAATACTTTATTATTTTTAGTTTTTTATTTTGGGAATTTATCTTCCTCTTGTTAGAATTTTAAAGGAAAAAAAATCAATAAATCGTCTTGATTAATTGATAGGTTTACATTTAAACAAGACTTTCATTATATGTTTATACATGTATAAGAATTTACATGTATGTCAACCAAGTTGATAAATAGATGATTAATATTGTTATGTACATATTCCCAAAGTTTGACAGCTGTATCAATATCTCATTAATTATTTTTGACCGATGTAAAATAAGCAATATTCAAGGAAGCATGCAAAAGTATTATACATTGTCATGTGCATGTATTAACTTTTATGAAGCTACTGTACTCCTATAAAGAAGACTACAGTTAACAGTGTCACCCACATCCGTCAGCTGATATATGCACAGATCATATATATGCAAAACAAACTGACTGTTGATTTAGCACGTATAGCGTGTTACTCCCTGAATTTACCCATGTTTTTCCTCTACATCTTCAACGTTTGTCCCTTTCTTGATAATGTATATCAGTTAGACGTGACTGTGTATATTTCCGGGTTTTATAAGGTGCGTGCTCATTTGTCCGTGAACACGTAAATAGATGCAATAGCGTCACGTACCAGTGAATCCCCCTGTAACTAGTTGATAAACAGCTGCCATTGTCACAGTTACATTTATTTAGTATGTTTTGACATACTGTGTAAAGGTAATTTTAAGGATGAGTTCCTATCTATTATCTTGCTTGGAACAAAAAGGGATGCGTCGATTTAACTAAAATATTAATGTAACTAGAGGCCCAGGGGCCACATCGCTCACCTGAGCAACAATAGCCTTAACTCTGATCAAATTAGCATTACAGTAATCAAAAATCAAAATATCTTGACAACTAAGTACAGTAGATCTTGCTCAAAAACATCTGCCGATTTTTATCCACATATTTTTATGGTAAATACATAGCCCCTTTTGTTGTTGTACCTGTAAGAAGATTTTTCTCTATTCCTATATATTCCCCCCCCACTTTGTGGCCCACAGGTGAGCTAAAAATGTCCATGGGTGTAATGTAATCCCCCAAAACTTACTTACAATAGTAGCAAAGATTGATAAAAAGACAATTATCGCAGCTGCTAAAGCTAGTAACTTAAAGTTGTATCTTGATTTTTTTTTTTCACAGAGGGAGAGTTCACCTTATTATTTATTGCAAGCAAGGGGGGGGGGGCGGTTGTCAAACTTCATTATTAGTCAATACAAATATAATTTTTTTATACTAATGTAAAAAGGAAATTCCAATTATGATACAAGCCTCCTTCTAACACCATTCAGATTTGTAGATATTTAAACTTGCAATTCGAATTTTTTGAAATTTTATTCATATAAATAACGGGAATGTTCTTTATTCTAAAGTCATTCTCAGATGGATACATGTCAAAAGTGGTAGTTTTAGACACAGGCACCTGACGTTATATATTTTTCTCATACTAAAAATCATATACCCTCTACCTACAGTGTATTTTTAGGTAGAGAGTACATGCATATAATTTTATTATGAGAAAAATATATAATGACAGGTGACTGGTTCTACATCAAGAATCACAAGATACATATGGTACTGAAATAAAATGTTGGTCCATGCAGTGGCCAATGAAAAGTGAATATTTTTGTTTGTCTTGATTGTTTATTTTAACAACAACTACAAAATGTACAGTGGTAGCTACACTGAGGATAAAACACCATATCATTTTAATAAAAACATGAGTGAAGAATAAAACCATTGAAAGATAATGCATTCTGTTTTCTTTTGTAAATGTTAATTTCACCAACTGGAACAATTTTCAGATCCAAATAATTTAGGATATCATCAATGCATGAAATGTCCTACCCTGATATAATAACTTTCTGTATATATATATCACAATAAAAACAAGAACAGTTCATAATAACAGCCCCCATCCCTAAGTAAAATAAACAATGCACAACATGTGAAAAACAGTGAACATTTCAAATGTGATTGTTGATACTGAAAAGCCATGGGTAATCCCTCATCTTTCTTTTATCATCTTTATCAGCAAACTAATGGCAAGAGTTCTACCTTAAATGATGTATGAAATATTAAGATGCGATAATGAAATAGAAGGTTACTGATGTGTATACATTTATATATATCCCAGAAACAGTATTATCAATTTATACCAATGAAGTATTCTAAAAAAAAATTATGTAAAATTTTAGAAATCAAAAGAAATCACACGCTAATACACTGTACATGATACAATGATAATTTAACATCATAACAACGATTTCCATGACATTAATACTTGCTTTATCCAAATTCAGTCCATTTCATTGAACAATCTGCGTATATCAAAAATATGAATGTGCCCTGGTAAATGCAAAGGTAACGAAATGATATATATTTGATCTTTATCATAAAATGTATAAAAGGTATAAGATTCCCAATAAAATACTTGTTTCATAATTCCTGACTAATAAATTGATGCTGTTTTAAAGTTAGATAAAAAAAAAAACCCAAATATTTCTGCTGTAGAATTTCTTTAATTCCTGCATCACACAGAGCCATCGGTCGCCTTGGGTCTATTCTAGGTAATACTCCTCAAAACCAGACCCACATACACCCCGACGAAGATGACGGCCACAAGGATCGAAGCCACACCAGCCATTATGGAAATGTTGGACAGCTGTCGAGCTGAGTTGGAATTACTGCGTGCAGAATGCACGTCTCCTCTAGCATACGCACTCCGCGACTGAAAAAATTAAAATATGTATCGAAATATTTGAAATAATTTATTCCAATAGGAAAAACCTTGAAATTTTCATACATTTTTCATTTTTTAAGTACCAGCCTAATGTTGTACAAACTTCTTATTTTCACAGAAGTTTTCTAAATGTATAATGCGTCTTTTGTCTTTTCCACAAGTTTGTACACGGTTAGGCTGACAGTAGACAAAGGCTTTGAAATGAATGCCTGTCCTCGATTTAAATCACAAATGTCAGCTGACCCTACTATGTTGTAAAGCTTCATGCTTTTTAAATATACTACATTCAGTGATAAAACTTGTTGATTCTTATGGTTTAAATATCAATAGATGATGTGAGATAAAAAATTATGCTTAATTTGAATATTCATTTTTTTTCACTTTTTACCAGAGCCCATAAGTGCACTCATTCTTTACAGAAAGTCAAAATTATCATTTTATAATTCTAGTCTCCTTGTTCTTGTCTACATTAGAAATTTTATTTAAGCAATATCAAGTACCTGGTGCTATAGGAAGTACCAAGTAGAGTAGATATATGTTAAAGATTTTTTACCTGTAGGTACAGAAGATAAACTTTCAAATATTTACATTTATGCATAGTTTGTAGATTCATCTTTTTACTATAAAATGTGTTTGATGAAATCTAAAATAGAATCTTTACATACCTCACTGGCTTTCATGATAGCAAATATTCCAGTGGGCCAGAAACAGCAAATGGTCACGAAGATAGCTCTGTTCATGTAGTCAGGAGGAGGGGGCTCATTCATGGTCATTGGTCCAGGTGCAACCTATCATACCAGTTAAAGAATCATTACAACTGGAATTTTCAGTATGTACTGTACAAAAGGTGTGTCACTAAATATAGTATGAAGAGTTTGGTTTTTTTCTTTAAGCCGCTATTTTTTTCTTTTATCTCAATTCTGCTGTATTACTAGAGATTCCAAGACAACAAAATAAATCACAAAAGAAATAGTTTAACTTGTAATAATTTTAAAAACACAAAATATTTGCCTCCACATAAAAAATGCTATACAGCTTTAAAATCAAGAATATCAGACTCTGTGTTAAGATCATTATGGAGAATATACTTACAATGACTGCATTGGTGGAATAGCCTCCTGGAGGAAACCCTGGGTGGTCTGTATACTGCTGAGGTGGGTACTGGGGAGGGTATCCATACCCTGGGCTGGGCTGATACTGAGGGGGAGGTTCATCTCTATAATCTAGAATCAAATATTTCATTATTCAATACTCAATAGATTATTCAAAAACATACATATTATAGAATATCACTATCATGACTATATTAAATTTATATCAAAATTTCAAGACTTGTTTCTATACATTCAGTATCATCATAATAAAGATTAAGCCCTTTTGAAAATAACACAAATGATGTATAGCAGAAAAACATATCAATAAGTTAAATTATGTACGGACCCCCCCCCCCCCTATAAACACCAAGAGAGAGAGAGAGAGAGAGAGAGAGAGAGAGAGAGAGAGAGAGAGATACGTACTGATAAACTAATTAAAATTGGTCGAATCCTGTAAAGCTAAAGCTATAGAATGAAGATGGTGGTAATTTAAATATCATTTTTTATTTACTGTGTTTATCCAAACGTATGTTTACTGGGATAGATTTTATTTAGGCTATATGACAGTTCACCTGTTTACAGGTGCGCGGAAAACAATGGTCTAATTTTACAGTCTTCTGTGAGATGTTACAATGATATTGCCTCAACACTTAAGATGAAATGAAATCAATAAAAATAAACAATGGGTATATTCTACAATAATATTTACCTTTTTTCTCTCCCGACATTTTGATTGTTCACAGTATTGATTTCAAAGCGTTTGAATGACCAAGATTACATTCTTCTTGATCAACAGCTGGAAAAACCGAAACTGAAAGTATTTTCCGGAAATACAAGGCCGAGCGTTTAGCATAATTCATATACTTATATATATTCAATTTATTGATAATACTCTAACCTACTATCAATTTAATGTGTATAGTTTGATCAGAATATTAAAATGTAGATCCTCATATATTATTACTATAAAAAAATGCAACCTTGGCACAGTGTTATTTATGAAAATTCCTTTACTGATATTTAGACCGCGTAACATTATACAATGTAGTTTTTAACGTTATTTTCACTCGACTTTAATTATAATAAAGTATAATAATAAGTGAAATATAATTATTCTTAAAGAACAACTTTCAAAAAAATGATTGATATACTAGTATCTTTAGCTGGACGACCGAAAGTTTTAAGAAAATTCACCAACATTGCACAGCTATCTGAAGTTTTAAAAAAATTATATCGGAATTACCAATACTTTCATTTATTCGGTTCTTATTGCAGTTTCAATCCAATGTATTTTCAATGACAATGACAATTTCTTTATTCTCTTAACTGCATAAATTACAGTGTTGAGAGGGATCAAATAAACAATACATAAATTATAATACATTGCATGTACTGGAAAGTGACAATGCAAAAATGAAAAAAAGGAAAAGGAAAACAGTATGATTAGCAGCTAACCTAGAGAGCTAACTCTCTCAATTATAACCTTAATGAATTTACACAGATTAATCAACAATTTTTTATAATTAGTATTGAATAGTTGTTGAAATTTGTAAACATTTGGTTGTGTGTAGAAATATAGAGGTATGTATAAAACTCTTTTATCTTCAATTGTTATATCTGTACAATGAAATAAATAATGAAATTCATCTCCTATCTCATTACAGTTACATATGGTACATATACGGTTTTCACGAGGTATATCATACCATCTATCTCGTTTTATAGGCAATTTAGCAGTCAATTCAGACGCGTCAATTTGTCCCCGCCCATTTCAAATTTTTGACTGTAACAGGTGAAATTGACGTAAACTGTATATTTCCAATCTTGCCAGTTAATTACTTTTGATTGTAACAGGTGAAATTGACGCAAGCTGTATATTACCAATCTTGCCAGTTAATGTTCCGCGGTTTTAACAAAAAATTGGATGTTGGAAATCAAGTTACAAGCAAGACACAGACATAATAAGAATAAATCATTGTTACGTAAACAAAGCTCGAGTCTTACATGTATATTTGTTTACAAATAATGCAAAGTACCGAAATTACCATTTCTTTCACAAAATGACTCGTGCCAAACAAGATAAACTGATTCAACGTGTTTATGAATAATATTATCAACAAAAAAGCAACATTTAATTGAAACTTAAATACCAATACCACATATGTGGTACCACAATAACAAGAATCGGGCTTTGTTTACATAACAAAGAATTTCGAACTCTATATCTTCCTTATAACTGACTCAATATCTGACTTTCAAATTATGACAAATCATTAAAAATACTTATATCTACAAATTGTAGATACTAAAAACGAAAAAGTAAAATTTGAAAATTTTCAGCTCAAATCATGCCCAAGTCCCCTTAAGCGATCCCACACCCAATATACAACGGTTCGTTACTTCTCTGTGCATAGAACACTATTTAATGACATACTTCTGATCTAATTTATACCCCAGTCAGAAAAATACAAATATTTTATAAAATTATACCCATCATGAAAAAAAGTTATAAGACCTAAAGAGCTTATATTGAGGTGGGGTGTCGCATTTGTCCTGTCAATCACATGTGGGAAATATTCATTGTTAATCAACAAATGGTGAAGTCCCAAAGGAAGACAAAATCTATCTTTTTTTTAAACAAAAATCCAAATATCAAATGTTTCAATAGGAATTTAATGAAAATGAACACTGTTTATGTAACCTTAAATTAGAGGAAATTTTAAAAAAATGGAAACTCCAAATATTTTTTCAGTCTTTTCATCATCTTATCGTATTTTTTCTTTAGTGCCTTCATTCGTTTTTCATTTCTCTTTCTCTCTTTCTCTAGTTGTTTCTGCTTTTTCTTCCATTCTTTCTCTGAAAATCAAAATATCAGTTAGGTATTTAGTTACAATATCATCGTTGAAAAATAATAGGAGTTCGGGTTCCAAGTTCTATTTTATGACAGTAAATAGACAGTGTAATATAAATCTTTATGTATAATCGTCTGATTAGGTAGCGAGTATTGCAATGATTTTAAAACTTGGCATTTACTTCTCTTTTTCTCGCTGCTATCTTCGCTAGAACTACTCTCTTCAACACTGGCCGATGACGTAATTGTCTGGGTTATTGTGACGTCAGATGTAGTCCGAGGTGTTGTGGGCTCAGAATGAGTCGATTCACTACTTCAAAGCATAAATATATATATATTTTTAAAAACTTTTCCACAAACATGCGTCGATGTGATTATACGAGTATTCATTTGCGAGATTTTTTTATAAAGTATGTTATCACTACCTTGCGGTGATTAGCAATGTGGTATGAAGCGTTGATAAATCGGTGGTTGCTTCTGATGTCATTAAACCAGTTGTCAGTCTTGATGACGTAATATCTTTTGTAGCGGATGTCGAGGGCAACGTGACGTCAGATGGAGTTACAGATATTATACTTGTTGGTGTCGAGTTTTTAGTTCGAGTTGTAACCGTGTCCGTAGTAACGAAAGAAGTTGAGGATCTAGGTGTTCTACCAGTACTTAACACGGAGGATATATCCGGTCCTGTTGTTGAGACCCTTGTAGTTTGAAGTTCTGTCGTTGCCGAAGTTTGTGTGACTGGGGTAGAATCAGTTGTGGATAAAATTGATAAGGAGGACGATATTTGGGAAGGTGTCGTAGTTCTGATGAGTGAAGTGCCTAATTATAGAATTTGTATGTCGTCATTTATAGCAATTGTTAAGAAAAGAAAAAAAATATTTGATGGTGGCAGCCTATACTATATAATCTGATTGATTGTAAATTGTTCAAGACATAGAGAAATGTGTTGTGGAAATCCCTAACCATTCTCAGTAGTGATTGCATCATCATTGACGTGGAAAACAGATTCCGATGACGTAGACGTTAACGGGAGGACAGTCGAAGCGGAGTATGGCAATTTACCGTTTATACAGGTCAAACAGCACAGGTTTTCACGGGTGAAGTTGTTGTAGGTGGAACATTTGGAAAACTGGCACCCGTCTCTTCGATCGCCATACTCACAACCTTCAAAAGGACAAAATCGAACACGTATTATATCTACTTATGGACCCACTATGACTTATTAATAAGTGGTTCAGTCGCAGAATACTAGTATGAAATACAACTACAATGTGATGGTCTACACATGATTTTGTGTTTGACTAATTCACTTACGCTTTTACTATGTTATGAAATTGCTATTTTTGGAAAACGCTGATCCTTTAGAACCATTTTAACAAGAGCTTGGACTTTGGGTATAGTTGTGTCAAACAGCATTGTGACATAGGCCTGTCTATTTCATTGCTGGCCACCCGGCCATAGTTCATTGAAATCAACAAGATTTGTCTGGCTTTTGAGCTATGACTACGCAATCGGTGTATATTTCGGTGTATATTTCGCTTCAAACCAGCTCATTTTTAACTTGTTTTGACGCAAGAATAGATAGTTACGTCCTACTGAAAGTCCAAGGTCTAGTTAAAATGGTTCTAATAACATTATCACGCTAGCCACTCGAATACGATTTTGAAAATGGAAATTTCCTTAGTGTGTATTTGTAAGACGATGTTTTCATCAATAACTTTGAATCTTATATATTAGAAAGGTCGGAGTACTTGCCTGTGATATCAGTTTTGATTTCCTCACACGACAAACAACAGGCAGCGTTGAGGGAGGGGAGATAACAGTCGTAGGGCCGTCCGTAAACCCTGTCGGCGCACCCCACACTGCCCGGAACCACAGGCTGGTCACCAAACGGGCACCTGTCTACAACATACACCCAACTGGTCACGTGAATTCTGAACAATTGTTTGGGGTTTTTTTTGGAAAATCTGAAATATCAAAGTACAGAGTTTGGACAAAAGACATTACCTGGTACGTTTTCACCTTCATCGGACAACACACATTCACCCCCATTGCAAGTCTAGAAATATAAAACCTAAAGTGTTTAGAAACAGTTCATGTTCAGATCTAACACTAGAAGCTGTGGTGAATAGAAATAAATTTTAAAGAAATAAATAATACATTCATAACAATAGTTCCTACCGTGAAGTTGCCACAAATAGTGCCGTCTAGAGGAAGGATACTGGAGCACGTGGTGGACTCGGGCGAATAACAGGACATTCCGCCACACAAATTGCTGTAGTCCGGACCGGTCAAAGCCTGTCAAGTACAATCATTCCAAATACAGTTAATTTCAGGCAATAATCCACTTTCTAATTTTGATTTGGATAGCGACATTTACCCTGCATAAAAACGACTCCAGACCAAAAGCAGTTCTACATTGTGTGTCGGCATCCGGGGATTGGGCCACCTTTGAAATTAATGGTACACCATTGACTGTGTGTGACCTCAAACACTCTGTCCCATCACTGCAAAACCAAACATTGGTATTACTCTTTTTTCTCTAAAATATACGTTACCAAGAATTGGTCTGTACATGGAGATGCAGATGACACTCGACACATACGGACATACCTATCCAATTTCTGAAGGAAAGTTTTGATGTATGAGATGGAACAGCGTGAAAACTTCCAAAGATTCGGCGTCTTGGGGCTGTTGAAATCAAACTTGGTCGACATGATGTTAAGATTGGTTGCTAGGCAAAAGTTCCCATCCATGTCCAGCCTTGAACCGAGACTGAGAGGAGAAAAGGGGTTTAAGATCAATATATGGCTAAATGTAAATATTTAGTATTATCGGTATGCTGGATACTTTGTACCTTCTACCCAGCTCCTGAGCGGCGAATATCGCTGTCCGTTCATCGTAGAAATCTTCCACCACCGACATCGCCAGGGCCGTGCAGACAGAATCCGGATAGGATAGTCCTGTCGTCGAGACAGTTATAATATAATATTGTAAGTTAGTGTATTTACACAAACAACCTTAATAGATTCAAAATTTACATTATGATAACGCCGTAAAGTGGTAATGAGAAAAGACAAAAACTTGTATTGTGAATAGGCTGGAAGACTTGGAAGCGTAAAAGCATTGTTTGATGATACTGTGAAACAAAACTGACCCGTTGAAGATGCCGAGCCTCCATACGTTAAATTGTATCTAAACTCATAAAACAATTATTAATTAATATGCATGTTAAGTATAGTTACAGCATATACAATAGTTTACAGCACATTGCATGTGTATTTTAACGTAATAGTATTAATGTTCACAGAAAATCTCAAAGACACTTATTTTAGACCATATATGGAGATGCCATGCAACGGACATAATTGAAACGCATTGTAAAGTAACAATACAACGTACAGAAATGGTTTGAATGACATCATCAAATTTTTTCTATCTTATTAACAGTTAAAGTAATACTATAACCAAAACACCTTTATATATAAGAAACCTTGAAAGACACAAACCCTGTAAAGAGGAGAGCGTGGTCATGATTGGGTAGTTCCGTTGTGTTGACCCAGTTCCTGAAAGTGTCCAAGACCTCAGGGGCGGGGATCAAAGACCTAGGGTTGGGCGTAAAAGTTAACGGCGATGGAAAACTTAGATTCTAGCAAAAGAAAAAGGAAAATATATTGCTACATACATGTATCAGGAATGTGGAATGTTGGAATCTTTCAAATCATAACAGAGCTCTAATTCAAGTTGAAGTAAATTGTGTAGATGTATGTATAGTAGATGGCACTAACCTCCGCTATCAATACGTCTACCAGTACTATGTTCAGATTTAACCCTGTCGATGTGGTGAACCTTGTTTTAATCTGAAGTGAAAAGAAATCGCCAGACACCAGTAACAGTACTGTATAACTTTGGCTATTTTTAACGTGCACATTAAAATCATGATCTGACTCAATGTTTG
Source organism: Magallana ariakensis (assembly GCA_020458035.1). Classification (NCBI taxonomy): domain Eukaryota; kingdom Metazoa; phylum Mollusca; class Bivalvia; order Ostreida; family Ostreidae; genus Magallana; species Magallana ariakensis. Next base: position 1,752,895 of record CM035818.1, on the reverse strand, counting down.
CCAAATTCGTCGCTCCCACCCACGAATTTAAACCTTCCCATGGAATTGATGTAAGCATTACTTAAGCTATTTTTCTTCTCAATAAGGAAATCAACAACAAAAAACACGTCATCTTTGGCTCCAAAGATAGTACAAATATGTACATGGCAATTGGTGCCACAACATGTATAGCTAATAAATTATAAAAATCTAATTTTTTATTGTAATTCTGTTAATGAGTTCAGCACAAATTGCATGTTTCTTGTAAGTTTTTACTACAGTTATTGTTAAACCACTATATGTAGTTATGTTCACGAACTTACGCCGTTAAAAATTCGGTGGTAATGGAGTTTTGTTCTGTTGGTCGCTTCCTCGAGAACTTTTTCATCTAATCCAGGTCTACTCTGAGATTTAAACCTAAAACAATTCAGAAATCAGATGTTATGGAAACAGGACATCTGGACAACAGGAGGGGAATGGGGATGGGAGAGAAATGTACTCACCAGCTAACTATAACTGGGTCGTTATATAGGAAACAGCATTGGGGGGGGGGGGGTACTCACCAGCTAGCTATCACTGGATTGTTCGCTGACTGATTTGTTTTTTGGGGGGGGTGATCACCAACTATCTGGGTCATTATGGGATAGGGGTTGATGGGAGGGGACGGGTATACTCACCAGCTGACCACCGCTGGGTCCACGACAAACAGGACCTCTAGGGTGTAGAGGTAGTCCCCCGCGGGGGTCTGTCTCCTCTGTCGCGTTAACTGAAGACCAGCTTCTATACCAAAGGAAACAAGAAACAGCCCCAAATCACACTAACTTAACAAAGAACGGGTAGAATAATAGTACATTATAAGTTTTAAGTTTAAAATCATAATACTTGTCATTTCATTTTAAAAATATGCTTACGCGAATTACCAGCTTCTGTCATAGATAATCTCTCCTTTTCAAAATCGAAGATCAGGCAGATGAGAACAACACAAAATATGAAAGTAACGAAACCAAACGATTCCATCTTCACAAAACTCTTACTTCTTACTTTTTAACTTACGGGTTTTTTTTTTCAAACGTTCCCTTGCATTTAACTGTCTACTATGCGTCCATTTGAAGAAAACTTCATAAAAAGGACAAAATGACGGGTGACAGACAGCAAACATGTAGGGTCTTCAGAATACCCTGGTAAGTGTCAGGCTGAACAGGGAAACCCCTGTCTACGTCATGTTGAACACGGAAAAGATCTGTCCGATACACAATGCTTCTATACAAGTCCAAGCATCGCATTACAGGACTAGGTGGGAACCAATGCTCCAGACCTTCACAATCAGATCTACTGCAGTGTAATGTCCAACTGATCATTAAATGCTATTAGCTTTTTGTACTTTTGTTCTTTTCTTCAAAATCCTTTCACAGACCGATTTGTGTATCTCATAAGTTGTTCACATAAAACAGAGATATACTAGTATTTTATTTGCATTTGAAACTGAATTTACAGTTCCCATTTCTAAATATCGGCAGGCTAAGTTTGTATTCTGTAACAGAAGACTAGGTGGGGTTTTAAACACACAAAACACAACAACAATTTGTTTCTAATTTTAATTATATCATTGCTGGTATATTAAAGTGTTATTAAACACAACTCAAATGTTATAATTGAGACATAATCTATAACAAAGGACATTGCAGGAACAAGATAAAAGAGTCCTTATAATGAAGTGTTAACAATTAAACATCAAATCACTACCAGGTATGTCAATCTTGAATCTAACAGAGATATAACATAGACAATAAAAGGTCTTTTTATTCTACACATGGCCTACTGGCAATATTGATCACCTGACAGCATCAAGACAGTCTAGTTAGGATTTGGGTTCAAATTCTTCAAATATATTCTTACCTGAAATGTTATTTCTAGTGCTTTACCAAATTTCTCATACATCCAGTTACAAACAACAGGTCTGCCTTACAATTTTTATGTTATTAATACATGGCTTTTGTTTGAAATTGGTTTAGCATACAACCAAATAAATACCCGAGTTATTTGATCAGAGAAGCTTCTTGAGATTTTAACTCCTGTGGGCTTGAAAAAAGAGAAGCAAACATCGCCCTTTGAATCACTGATGGAGTGATGTACTATTTTTTTAAAAACCTTCAAAAGTTACACATACACGTAATTGTCAAGGTCATTATTCATATGTAGGTTAAGGTCAAACATCTGCTAAGTATTCACCAAGATCAAGAGATTTCTAAATACCTAGTAATTATTCTGTAAAATACATATGGAGAGAACACTGCAAATCTGTCTTGTCGACTTTGTACAAATTAAACACTTTGAGGTAGACAATAATGTCATATATCACTGTACTATAAATAATGGATTAAATCCTCAGTCACATTTGATAATTGGCAAAACAAATTAACTTCATGATCTTGGGGTTGTTAATGCTATTGATAAATAATTCATTTGTTTTAATTCAGTTGATAAATAAGATAACATTCAATGCTAGATCTTTTAACTTAGATTGCTACCCGAAATTAATTGATTTCAATCAAGTTAGATTCAAATATTTTCTTTGTACTCAATTTTGATTCATTTGAATAAAACTGGAGCATAATTATTGAACTAACTACAAAAATTATCAACAGCAATCTTTCATTTAAAAAAAAAAAGAGAAAAAATCAAATTATAACAAAATCAAAGTAGAGCAAATAATTTTCAATACTGTATACAGGGAAATATTCGCCCCCGTTTTATTCGCCCCTTTCACCCTCGTTGTCAGCAGGCGAATTTAAAACTGGGCGAATTCCAATGTCTCAAATTGTCTCTCTTTTAAAACAACTTTGTCTGGGCGAATTCAAGATGGGGCGAAACTGTTTTCAAATGTAAAAGGGCGAAAATTACACGGGCGAAAATTACACAGGGCGAAAATAACCCTGTATACAGTAGTTTGTATCTTGTGTTTAAAGATTACATGGAAGCATCTGTGAAAATGTGTTGTGTAAATTGCATTGCTAAAATAACAAATGGACCTCAATCTTAAAATGTATATACTGTTTGTACAATGTATTATAAAAACAATAAAAAAAAAACACATAATAAATACTCAATGCCTTTCAAGTTTTAACAGATCAGCACTTGTTGAGCTACTGGCAGATTCATTCAAAACAGACCATAACAAATACATTAATATTTGACAAATTACAGTCAAAACAAAACCATATGCCCTTTCAAATTGATCATTTCATTCACAGTTTATTGAAGAGAGTGAAATTCAAGTTGAAATATGAGGGAAAAAATGACAGGTACTTTAATATAAGTTAAAAAATAATAAAGGAAATAGTAGGTAGGGTACCTAAAAGTTGAATTTTTTAGGTACTTGAAAGAATCAACAATACATTTGATTTCAAAATTCATAATATTAACTTCAAGGAGATGATTGCATTTACTTTGAAAATATACACCCAAGAAATTTCTTTTTCTTGAAAGTGAAATAAACCACAAAATTTCACCACACTGGTTTATAACATAAGATTACATGAACTTAATTAAAAGGATTGGATTTTTTTAACTTATACAATTACATCATTAGTTGACATAAATTCTCTTTATCTTATGTATTGTACCATCCATATTTTGGCACATAGAAATACTGGAAAACACTGGCAATGGATAACTAGTCCAAAGAACAATAACTCTCACCTAATGCAAACTATAGTCTCTCACATGTAACAACCTTTCCTATAAACACAACCCAAAAACAAAAACATACATGTATATGAAAATTCATGTGCTCTTTACAAATTATTTGTGTGTATCTACATATTTTTCAAATATGTTTACTTAATCTACATTAAATTCATTCTAAAGATATATTTCAAAACATTGATATTGATACAGTGCAGTTCTTAATTCACTTTTGTCTATTTCCTAAATTTTTCACAAAAAACACAGACCTTTAAACTTCCTTTTATAAATACATCATGTAGTTTTTGACTCATTGAAGGACGACCTGCCCCTCCTGAATAGCAATATGCGGGGGTGAACAGGTTGTACCCTCTGTCTGTTGTGATACAGACACAGTCTCTGTTGGGACAATGTTTCCTCTTAACAATATCTGCCCTCCCTCTACTTGTATTTGGGCTGGGCCTGACTCCATAGAGGGAGAGCACCTGTCACCGCTATTATTGCCCTCATCATTACTATTCATATTGCCTTGGACCTCATTATGATTATTGCCATCGGTCCTACTACATGCATTGATATTGTCATGGTTCTCACTTTGGATATCTTGACCTTCCACACGGGGGAGATCACTGGTCAACACTATGGCACCGTCTTGAACATTTAACTGACACACTCTCCCACATGACGCATTGTCTGTCTGAATGGATTCTGATTGAAGAGAGTCACCATTTTCAGGTGGAGAATATAAATCTGTTAGTAATATGGCCCCGTTCTGAACTGTTATAGACTGGCATTGACAGGAGCGAGAATTCTCCCTGCTTCGACCCTCTGGTTCATCAGAAGAGGTCTGAACAGAGACGCTACACGTATTTGAGGTGGGTCGCATTTGTTGAACATACAGTTCTCCTTCTGATAAAATGGAAGAATCACGAGACAAAGATGGCAAGCAAGTGGCACACGCACTGGCTATTGAAGATTCATGAATAATGTAATTATTGAAATTAATCACTTCCCGAGCAGGGTTCCTGTCTATGGTGCTATATAGCGGTGGGGGAGATCCTCGGCCCATATTTATCTCCCTTTCTACATCAGAATATGAAGGTGGCACACCGATAGGAGAAAACTCACTCCGAGGTATGTACTGAACGCCATTGTTCACATTCACAATAATGTTTCCATAAGTAGAAGATGCGGACAAGAAAGGGTCCATCTCTATGGCATTCTGATTACTGTCTTGTTGATTCTGACTGCTGACCGTCCTATGGTACTGTCGTAACATTCTTTCAGCAGAGCGTGGGAAGCTCTTCATTCTGAACCTAAATACAATCACCACGATGACCGAGATCAACAGGACCGTGCCGACAGTACACCCAATCACAGCGTAGACCGTGGTCTTCAGCCACGACATCTGTGTCTTGTCATTGGGCAGGTTGGTTGTGGCATTGATCACCTCTACAAAAGCATCAACACAAACTTGAACATCTCAGTCTATCTTACATCTGAACCACTGTAAACTGGTATACAGTAGTATATATAAAACAAATGTATTGCTTTTTACATGCACGTCATATTTAAACCTCTCTCTCTCAACACCCCCCCCACCACCCCTTTTAAACTTCAAATCAAGAGCGGTTTCACTCGATATTTGCACTGGCACCATCTCTTAAATTTATGCCTGGAAATTTGGATCAAACTTTGGTCAGTTGATATAGCTAAAATCAAGATATTTGTGTGTTTCAATTGTGCAGCTTGAACACCCTTCTAATTATCTGTTGCAATTAAATATTCATCTTAAAGCAGTAACATCTCTATAATTTATCTAGCTGGTGTGTTCGGTTTGATTTTGAGTCCAATTTTGCTGTCATCCTTTGAAGTTTAATGCTGATGCACATAAAGATAAAAAGCTTAGAAATGACTCTAATGGCTCTAACTTAAATGGTATAAAAAAGGCAGTTAACAAACAAACAAACCAGTTTGATTAAATGTTGAAATTACCCTCTGTAATGGCAACAACTGTACTTAAAATAGTATCAAATCATTTGAAGGATGTTTGAGCTGCAAAAGTGTTTTGTTGAAGTGCCTGTCCAAATATCAAGCTAAGTGTACCCATATGTATCTCTGCTAAGATTACTTTAGGGTATTGTTCACACTAGTCACCTGTTTTAGGGTACTGGTCATCTGTGATGAGACAATACTCATCTGACCAGTCTCCACAGTGGTCTATGTGCTGACTATCACACACCAAGGTCTTGTTGATGCACCGCTGGTTCTGACAAATAAACATGTCCTCACACTTGGCTGCAATAGACAAAGAAATTAATAAGAATTAATTTTCATTCATACCAAACCTTATAAAACATACATATTCTCTGTTGAATGTTGAAAGACTGCAAACTTCTATATACGGGTAAATTATATAATCACATTATTCTCAATAATACCTAAACTGACTTTCATCTGTTGTGAGTGTACTTTCAATCATTAGGATTGATGGAGTAGTGATATGTCATTGCACAATATGTCCTAAGAATAGAACAAGCTCAGCCTCACCGTACTGACAGTTTCTTTCATCCGATCCATCAATACAGTCTGGATGTTTATTGCAACGTTGTTCCATGGGAATACAGACTTTATTGGACTCGCATAAAAACTGTTTACTATGACACCTAGCACCCGTGGCCACTGGAATAAAACGCATACATATAGATACATATACATACATATACATACATATCAACAATCCAGGGTATAATCATCCAGATGTGTTTATTTTCTAATTTTCTACAACATCTTAAAGCTGTTTGGTTTAATTGTATATCATATTTTATGAATGCTGTAAAACAATGATTTTATTTCATAAACCTGCTCACTGTACAGACAGATGTCAAATTAAAACATAGGTTGGATTATAGCAACATCACTACAAAAATAAGAAAAAGAGAGACAGACCAAAATCAATCTACCCCAGTACCACCTAACTTTTAATCTTATGGGCATAAATTGATGAACTCCTGTCTAGTGAAAACTTACATGTACACTTCGAGATGTCTCGAAAACTTGCACTTTGAGATGACTCGAAAACTTGCACTTGGAGATGACTCCAAAACTTTCACTTTGAGTTGACTCGTAAAGTTACACTTTTAAACTTACACTTTGAGATGACTCGTATGGAGAGTCCTTTCTTTGTTTGTAGCGTGGAGCTATTGTAGAAACACTGGTAGATGCCAGCATCTTTTCCGGTGATATTCTTGATGATAAGTGTCCTGGTGAAGTTGTCTGCCCACTCTTGGTGGATCTCATTCTCTGATTTCCACACCCCTCGCCAGTACAGTGCTTTAGGGGGCCCCCCATTGGCACTGACACTGCACCTTACTTCTAAGTTGTGTCCCTCTTCTACCTCAATGCTCTGACTTGGGTGGATAATCGGGTAGCTCTGGGTGGACACTATCAAAATGATACAACAAATAGAGATAATTTGAAATAGCTGACCGTAGTATTAATATGACTTCAATAAATGTACATGTGGTTTACAAGCACAAAAAATATTTCAACCAGAAATTTTAAGCTTTACTATAAATTACCAAAATACATGTATAACTATAAAACCACACTGACAGAGCAGATAAGTATTGCCCAAACAATTTCATCTACATAATTTTTTAATTCAATCTGTGCATGTCTTATGAATTATTATAAAGTACAGAAATATATTTCAAAAAGAATATTGTCATATGATACTAATCTAGCAGTAAACAATTAATACACAGCTTTAATTCAAACACTAAAAAGTTCAAACAGCTAAAAAAGACAGGAAAAAATAGACAATTAATATTCCCTCCTTTTGGTATATTAGCAAGCATATAAGCTTGCCATTGCAAAACGCTGGCAAGCACTGCGAGCTGTAACAACAATGCCTGGGCGAAAAGAAAAGCAAGCATATAAGCTTGCCATTGCGAAGCGCTGGCAAGCACTGCAAGCTGTGACTACAACGCCTGGCGAAAAGAAATTCAAGTTACTGCTCCCTTTGACCTATTAAATTTCTGTTATCAGAATTGCAGCCACAATCTGTGTAAATTTCATATAGCTTACAATTCCACATTAATTTTATGTGAGAACAAGTAAAAATGTATTCTGAAAACTTCATGCACTAAAAACATAAAATAAATAAAAAATTTTACTGCTCATAGTTTATTTTCAGGAAAGTTTTTTAAAAAGCCAGATGACACCAAACTTAAAATGCCAAAGTGAACTCTAACATCACAATCACTTTCAAGAAGGGGTAAGACTCTGCAATGAACACTTACTCAAAACATTCTACTATAGTCTGTCCCAAGATATTTATGCAGCACATTTGATCGATTTTTAATAAAAATTTACATACCTGTGAAAGAAGTGCAATTAAATTCGATGAAAGGGAAATTTTCCAAGATATCTTCATTGACACATTATCATTTTTCACTCAAAAACAATCACAGGATCGAAAATAAATTTCTTACGGAGATTTATAATGGGGAATGTTTACATATTTTCTCCATTCGGAATCACTTGGAATACCTCGCGCAATTTTTCAACGTTATCATCCGGGCTTACTGCAATACAATATCCCCGTAGACATCACATTGTTTAGCCTTGTATTTAAACCTGATAAGCTAACGGGGCGTTTCAACTGAGAAATCTTGGAAATTTTTCATACTTTGAATAAACATCGTTTAAACCCTGAGGTATTTATAAATATTGAGAAATTAAGCAAAATGTGAATCCAGGATATCTTGGGACAGAGTATACCATTGGTGCATTTAGGCCTAATATTATGCTGCGCTCGCCCCAACGGTCACACCCTAAACAAATTTTATTTGAATTTGGGTTGTATGCAATGCTTTGCAGAGAAAGTAATGATCAAATTCGCTCGCTACGCTCGCGAAGCTCACTGGTTAGTGTTTCCATTGTTTTATGGATAAAACTGCGGACTACTATGAATACATCAATAATATGACAGATCTTACTGCACTATAGACGTATTTACCATGATGCAAACATGTCCAAAGCATAGATATAAACAAAACATTGAAGTAAGTTGTCATATCTTGCTTTCCTTTTCTATCAGCATGCAATTCATCGTATGTGTTTACGGTAATCGACTGGCCAAGTGACAAAATTTTATCCACACCATAAAGCGGAAGTTATAATTAGTACGACCCCTATCGGAGAACATCATATTAGGGTGGGGTAAAAGTAGGGATATGTTAAAATTGTATGTTTATTTTTCTCTGTTTTAAGTAAATATTGGTTACTGTCAACATAAACAGTATTTTGAAAATACGTACTGCATTCTAATTTATCTAATTGATTTATAAGATTATAGAAGAGATGACTGTTGTTGTTGGGTTTTTTTGTGTTTTACGGAAGATTATGCTTTATTTATAAATAGAAATGATATATATATTCCTATATATAAAATGAAAGTTAAGTTACGAATTTGTCACTTGGTTATTTCCTGAAAATAAGGTTAGTAAATTCTCTCTCTCTCTCTCTCTCTCTCTCTCTCTCTCTCTCTCTCTCTCTCTCTCTCTCTCTCTCTCTCAGCTGTACTCTATAACCCATTATGGCCATCAACGACATTTAGTCATATTTCTTTTTCATTTAAAGAACTCTATTTTTTTTTTCATAATACCTCAAACTATATGTAAAATATATATGAATATATGGTTTTGTCTTTGAAGATCATGCGCGGATCCAGAAAATTTTTCTAGGGGAGGGGGTGGGAGGGATATTAATGTTTGTCAAGGAGGGTCCTAGTCATGTTTTTTATTTATAATATATTATTTTTATACTATACTTGTCCTATATCACTAGTATGTTATTTCAGACAGTGACAGATCTAGACTCGCGACTTGTCCTATCACAAGTATGTTACATGTATCTATATATTTCAAACAGTGACAGACTATGGTATAAGATAAGAGGAGAATGGGAATCACAAAGCAGGAGCTGAGTCTTCCGGGGAACTCCAAGGGCAAGCTGGCCTTTGTCCTATACGACGTGTTCACAGAAGAAGTGAGTTGCCGTAACTCGCATCAATTTGATATAGATGTACATGTATATCTTAAATATTGTATTGATGTATACATGTAGTTTGTAAGTTTGAAATGTAGATATTATAAACGTGATACAGGTAGAGATGCGCACAATGATATATTTAGATAGATAAACAGATCATGTTCAGATGTTGTTAATGGATTTGATAATACCACGGATCCGATACAGTTTAAAATTCCTTGGAGGGGTCTTGTACAAAACGTGAAGTATAACAATTAACCCAATATAAAAGAAAGTTCGGAAGGGGTGGGGCTAACCGACGCCTATGTACATGTAATGCATAAAATAGGATCGCTAATTAAGGAAAGAATTGTATATACACTGTAAAATAAATCAATATACAATATACAGAATAATGAATCTATACTGACCATTGAATAAAACAAAATGGAACATTCCTTGCATGGACAAGTCTGTATATTGACAGGAATGTAAGAAGTACATCGAGGACTCAGAGAGGCGGGGCTACGAACTGGCCCTGGTCAATATCGGCGGAGGGAGGTATGTGCATTCCCACTACCGCCTTTGTATGTACAAATGTCAGATCTGTATTTATCTGTACAATAAATTAGGGTATCAATTTTGGTAATGTATGGTATATAGTTTACTTTTGCATGGTTCCTTGTCTATAATTGGGAACTATACACGTGATTCAAACAACTTCGTTTTTGCGGACCATATACTAGTACATTAATTGTACATGTATATTGTTAATTTGAGGGATCAATTAAGTATTTTAAATATTTGACTGTAAAATTTGGAGTTTAATCTGATTTTACAGACAATGTTCTGAACAGTTTTCTACTGAATTCTTTAATCACAGACAAATGAAAGCCACGGACGTGCGAAACAACGCCAGAAATATCTGGGATTCCAAAGAGGAGGCCGCTAACATTCTTCAAAGAATCCAAGACTACCTTCCCAAAGAGTGGAAAGGAAGGAAGCTTGTGGAACTTAATGAAAGGTACGGCTGAATACATGTATTGAATGTTTATTTTTTATTTCATTAACGTTCTTTTCATCATTCAAGGAATGATCGAGTATTGTGTCATGAATTAAACAAAACTGTATTCACATTATATCAGTTTACTCTTTTTCCGGTCCCGAGTAAACAGATGATAGATATTCTAATAGCTAATAATTCACCAACAAATTATCGAAATTAATTGATACTCCTTGTGCTTTAATTTTAAAGGTTGCGGTTTTTGAGATACAACCCAGGTGAATACTTCAAGCCTCATTTTGATGGTTCTTACGTCAGAGCCAATGGGGATATGAGTTACATCACTGTCCAGATCTATCTAAACGAAGTAAGTCAACTACAGTTAGAGTCGTTATCTGATCAATCTTTAGAATGTTTAATTGTTAACTTACCTATTTCCCTCACCAAGGGATTCAAAGGGGGAAGTACAACGTTTTTGAACAAATTCGACAGCGAGGATGGCGGGGTAGAGGTTGTTCCTAAAACAGGCAAGAAACGATACATACATGTATATAGAGTTTTAATACTATCATTAATCAATCGAACACGCCCTACTTTTAAAATAGTTTTTTAAGCTAACACGTATTGCAACGAACAATCATTTGATCACATCTTTTAATATAATGAAACTTAGTTTGCGTTGAATATGGAGTTTAAAAACTGTAAAAATCCTCTAGAATCAATCGAATGCAACTTTGTATTCATGTACATGTAGTATCTTTGATTACACGCTAAATAATGAGTTTTTAAGACCACGCTTTGTATCCTTTAGTACATTGTGTAATAGGAGAAAGACGGACATTATCACTATATATATCGCCTATTATTAAATGCTGGCCGTTCTCTAATCTTTTACAGGATCAGTGCTGATTTTCCAGCACGATATCCTTCATGAGGGATCAACTTTGGAAGAGGGCCGGAAGTACGCCATTAGAACTGATGTTATGTACACAAAAGATCCTAGTACCAACAATTATTGAATAATGTATATGATGTAATTTACACATTCTTCGTAATTCTGTGTAGTGTACATGTATGTCCCGTTTGCCTGTTCTTACATGTACAATTACACGTTTTTTTTAATTCTGTGTACAGCAAAACTCGAATATAACGAACACGAATATAGCGAATTTACGGCTATAACGAATTATTATTCATATCCCGGCAAATTTCTTATATAAACCTATAAAAAATTGATGTATATAACAAACACGGCTATAACGAAGTAATTTTAAGACCCATTTTACATGTATGTCCCGTTTGCCTGTTCTTACATGTACAATTACACATGTTTTTTTATTCTGTGTACATGTACATGTGTGCCCCGTTTGTTTGTCTGTTAGTGTTTGGTGGCTTGTTTTAGAGCCCTGCATTCCTCTCTGTGACAGAACACGTTTTGTGTTCCTCTAATTTGTCTGTGATACTTTATCTTAATCGATCATGCAATGAGATGACATACTGTTCAGGCTATATGACATTAATATGCAATAAAATCAAGGTTGATATTAAATTTTGTTGAGTCAAATTATGAGATTCATAAAAAGAGAGTATATCGCAGTTTATATGGTAGCTGCTTTTCTTAACCAACAGATAAATGTTAATTGATATTTCTTACGCTGAATGGGAACCAAATTTTTGGCCAGAATAAGGTTTTTTTTTTGCCTTTTTCTATAATCAAAACAGGTACGTATCATTATGATTCAATTATACCGGTAAAAATATGGATTTATATGACGGGTAGGTAAAATTTACCCGCCCCATGTGAATGTTACGTCTACAATCCACATTATATTGTGTAACTCCTAGGCAACACTCGTATCAAAATGCTTATAGATATAGTCGTTGTTATCGTAATTATGATTTTTTGAAAAGTAAGAGAGTTGACCGATATACAGATTTGGTGTTTTGAAAATTCATCCTGGAAATTTAATGACAAGAAGATACTTAGTATTGGTTGTTATTACAGTCTTTAAAATCGTGCCACTGTGAAGATGCTTTAGAATCATTGATATCGGTACCATGTGAATATTCCTATTGCTATTCGTATACGATGTTTAATTATTGTTCTGTTAAGCGTTAAACCTGTTAAACCCCCCGAACAGTCCACTGGGTTATGTATTCACATACATACAAATAACTGTTTGTTCAAGTTATGTCCATCAGAAAGTACTTTATAGAAATATTAATACTATATTTGGCTTTTTCACTGTATCTTGTACAGTATGTTTCTCTGACCGCCACCTGCTTTAAACATCAGCTACTGAGCACATGCTTATAATGGAGGTCGACTGCATAATCGTACGTTACCTAATAACAATTTCTTTAATGCTAAGATTAAATAAAAGTTTGTCGTAACTCCAGTATCAGTCAGTCGTGATAGGAAATAAAGATAAATAGTAATATATACGACTTTTTGGGACATTTAGCAGACCGTGAACTAAGTGCATGGTATAAGGTTACATGTAATAATTCCATCTGGAGAATTTGTTCCAGACGCACTACAATCACTGAATATTAAGAATGGGGCACCATACTCCATTACAACATACAAGGAAAAACATTCATTCGGCATGTATTGATCTAACTCTCTCTCTCCTCTCTCTCTCTCTCTCTCTCTCTCTCTCTCTCTCTCTCTCTCTCTCTCTCTCTCTCTCTCTCTCTCTCTTATATCAGAAATTTGAATTTTTATATTTCAAAAGATGATTATCTGATATTAGAAAATTTATTTTTGGTATCAAGAATTAAAGTTAATTTATTGACATCGAAAATTCGAATTCTTGATATCAGACAATCATTTTCTGATATAAAAAAAATCATTTGTATTTTCTGATATGAGAAAATTGTTTTTTTATATCAGAAAATAAGACCTACATGTACATAAAATTACTATCAACTTAATGATTGCTCCCTGTGATGCAACTTTTGTAGCCTCATAAGAAAATGTTTTTCAAACCTGTAGATGCAGATAATACAATATACCTAATTTTTAACTTGATTTCATTTTGGCAAGTTTGTCCATATATACAATGATTAGCAATGCTTTCTTTGCGATTGGTTGTGGCACATACGTGTACTATACATGTACAGGCATTATACAGGTGTAGTGTTAGCACTTTCAATATAATAAGACCAGTCAAGAACACTCATAAAATTCTTAAATAAATTTTAATCACATATAGTTCAGCAATTTGCTATTGGGTCAAGGGAGTATTCATCAAATACGATGTGTGAAATTTGTTCGCCATTTATTTTGAATTAAAGGGACTTGGATACGATTTGAGATGAAAATTTTATTTTTTATTTATTTATTTATTTATTTTTTTTTTTTTTTTTGTATAAAATGGTTTACTTATGCATTTTGAATTATTGACCCAAATTTGAATGTTAGAAGTCAAGTTACAAGCGAGATACAGAGGTAAGAACTCATTGTTAAGTAAACAAAGCTCGAGTCTTATATTTGTTTACAAAAAATGTAAAGTAAGGAATTACCATTTCTTTGACAAAATGACTAGTGGCAAACAAGATAAACTGATTCCATGTGTTCATAAATAACATTATCAACAAAAGAAAGCACTTTTTAATTGAAACTTACACCAGTACAACACATATGTAACCAATAATAAGACGAGCTTTGTTTACAAAACAAAGAATTTCAAACTCTGTATCTTGCTTGAAACTCTATATATTTGACTTTGAAATTTTGAAGAAGCATTAGCAATACCCATATTAATCATTCTATAGACATTAAAAATAGAAAATATAAACTTTGAAAATGTGGAGCTAAAATCCTGTCTAAGTCCCTTTAAACTGACGTCAGAAAATATAATTCTTGATAGTTGATATCAAAAATCCGTTTAACATTAAATTAAATCATTTTCTGATATGTTTTTTTATATCAAATATATATTGAGTGGGTTTTTTTATATCAAGAATTCGAATTTCTTATATTTTCTGATTTCAGAAAATATAATTTTGATATAAAAAAATCGGAAAATACCTGAAAATTTTTAAAACGGCGCCCTCTCTCTCTCTCTCTCTCTCTCTCTCTCTCTCTCTCTCTCTCTCTCTCTCTCTCTCTCTCTATCTATCTCTCTCTCTACAATATTCCGGATTGTGATCGTCATTGGTCTAAGTATTATCATGATTCAAGCTATTTCCTGTAAAATTTCAATAAGAGAGCGAAGTGTCCTCTGTCCTGTGTTTACTTTGTTGTTAACTGGTTATGAATATTTGTTAATCTTAATTCTACGTGTATGGACAACAGGGCGAAAAAGAGAATTAGAGACGCCAAATCTAAAGCCAGACCGGGTAATTTATTAAATCAAATACAGTGGAAGCAGTGAGGAAAAAAAAATCTACTATTTTCAAAATTTTGAGAATTGTCAACTTATTAAATTATTATCGTGATCATTATTCTTACTTGCACTGCTCCTCCTCAAATGATTTATTTTACCGTATTTCATAAAATGTGATAATGGATTTTTAAGGAAGTTAAAAAATTACCATTGTATTAAGGTGGTATGAGGCACCTGTCGATATTAATGTGGATAAAAATGCATTATATTCGGAATACTTTCACCGTTTTAGAATTACAATACTTGACCAAAAAATATGTTTTAAAAATTTTTGGAAAAGGTTAAATCATAAAAGCCTCAGCGTGATTCAAACTCATAACTTACAGATTCATAGTTAATGCTCTATTCCCTTGAGCTACACTGTTGGGAAATAAGTTTAGGAAAGAAAAAAATTATAAAATTATACTTGATTTTATTGCTTATTTTGATAGAAAGTATGTCACAATATGGAGTGTTCTATACCACCTCAAAACACCTAACGTTCATAATGGAAATAATATGCCCCAAAGTAATAATACACAAGGTAAACATCGTCCCCTCTAGGATTTTTCTGCTGCTTGACTGACTGCCTCAATTCTACAAGATTGTTTTGCCATCCTCCCCATCTTTGGGTTGGTCGTTATCCAACTCCTTAAATGGCTTGGTATGCTCACAATTTGACCAAAATAGTGCGCTAGTATACAATTAATTTAAATCTTTCCTTATTCTGTATCTGCTGCTTCAAAAATGTGGCAAATACAAAATGCAACTTTAGACACAGTAAATAATAAAACAATTAACATGAAGTTGAATGTCAGTTAGTAATTGGTATATATATGAAAATGATATTTCAGAGCTTGAAAATATCACCAATGGATGGGACCAGTTTCATTATGCACAAATATTTGACTTAAGCCACTCTTCAGTGCATGATAATGTTGAAAGAATAGATGCTCGTTTCATATCCAAGGAGGATTTTATTGAGAAGTATGAGAGCCTCTACAAGCCAGTGGTGATAACTAATGCACAGACTGAGTGGGGAGCTGTCAAAAAATGGAGTGAGAGGGTATGATTTCCTGCACATATAGACATAAACTTTATTTCTGGTCAAAATTGTAACACTTAAGAAATACCCCTACTAGTATAGAGAGAGTCATGTTTGAAGAAAGATAACATACCATTTTGAATTTGTGCTGTATCAAATTTCCCACCGATAATGTTGGTGAATGGGATGAAAATTTTCCTATAAAATATTAATATACATGTATGTAGTATTCAGTTATTCCTGCTATTTCTCTATAATCACAATATCTTACTTGTATTTGATGTCTTTGTTTTCATGAAATGTTTAACTTACGTGCATTTGTTCTGCTTACAGAGGCTAGCTAAGAAGTATCGTAACCAGCGGTTTAAGTGTGGGGAGGATGATGAAGGGTACTCAGTCAAGCTGAAGATGAAGTACTTTGTTGAGTACATGAGTGATAACAAGGACGACAGCCCCCTCTATATCTTTGACAGTAGTTATGGGGAGGTAAACCAGGATCAAAAGTATCTCTCAAGTGTGAATTAATTGATATGCTTAAAAGCATTTTGAAATCATAATGATGAAGATGATAAAATATTCTAAGAGAAAAATGAAAATTACTCAAGATATTTGATTGATATTAGTGTAAAGATCATCTTTGCTAGCCAAGGGATTTTGGTGCACTCGACTCCCCGTAAACCCTTAGCAGATCTCATTTCGAAAACTTGGTGACAAGCTCTGTTTTATGATTTGCTGCAGCTGTGAGTAATCCAATTGCAATATGGAGATCAACTGAAGAAACACACGTGTGATCTCTGGCGAAACAAGACTAGTTGTGAAACAAGTGCTCAATTACAGTGACCCCCAACAATGGGCTAACCAAATCGCTTATGAATATTGCTTTAAAAGGTTCAATGAAATGTAATTTTTATTATTTCTTGTGTCCGCAAAATATTTACGACAACGATACCTGGTTTTATGACAAATTCTTTCATATATTGATATCAGCAACCAGTACAGGTCCCTACAACACTAAATAAAACATTTCTTGCTTTCTCAAAGTTATATCTTAATTCGCAATTTAATAGTATCGTAAATTCTGTTCCGAGATTCGCCAGTCAAGATGTTTTCAAATTGTATTTATGCCGTAGCGTGTATATTACCCTTTGTTTCTTTCAGTTAAAATGTGAATTTGCCAGGGATGCAACTCAAGTTATTTGCAAGAAAGTGCCATTGCATCACCGAGTTTTTGTAATGAGATCTGTCAAGGGTTTATGGGGTTTATGGGGAGCAGAGTGAACTGAAAACCCTTGGCTAGCAAAGATTTGAAGATATTCTAATAAAAAATAAGAATATTTATCTGAATTACCAAAAATGCCTACACCTGTATTTTCATCTGAAATGTGATGAAATAGGATCAAATTTGATTTTCTTCATAGCATCACAAACGAAAGAAACTCCTGGAGGACTACTCTGTGCCTGACTACTTCACTGATGATCTTTTCCAGTTTGCTGGAGAGAGACGTCGTCCTCCATACCGGTAAATCTTTAAATCACAAACAAACAAAAGGTTTATAGAGAGAATCAGACTTGGTTTCACTGATAACTGTACCAGACTTGGTTCTGTTTATAATCATTCTGTAGATTATCTGCTCTGTGTTACAGCTGGTTTGTGATGGGACCTGCCCGATCTGGGACTGGCATACACATTGACCCGCTAGGAACCAGTGCCTGGAATGCCCTTGTTTCAGGACACAAAAGGTTTGTAAAAGAGACTTTGGTTGTAAATATTGATTCAAAGACAATGATCATGTATAGATATAACCTCAAAAACAGTTTGTGTATTGATCCACGGAGCTTACATAACCAGAGGTTGACCTGTTTTAATACAGATGGTGCTTACTGCCAACAAACACCCCAAAGGAGCTGGTGAAACCCCGGCCCGGGGAGGGAGGGAAGCAGAGAGACGAGGCCGTGTCCTGGTTCAAGTATGTGTACCCACGAGTCAAGGACCCATCCTGGCCGAAGGAGTATGCCCCAGTAAGACTTAGAATTAAGATTTAAAAATTACATATAAAAATATCTCTCCATAGAGCAGTTAGAAAAAGAAAAGATTTCAGAAACGAAGAGCTTCATGGAATATGCTAACTTTTTGTTGAAATGAACATTGAATAAACACATTGAAAAAGAACATAATTAAATGCCCTGATCAGAAATTTTTCTCTATGAATGACAGTTGGAGATTCTTCAGGGACCGGGAGAGACTGTGTTTGTGCCCGGGGGATGGTGGCACGTGGTCCTGAATTTGGACAGTACAATAGCTGTCACCCAGAACTTTTGTAGTGTTGTGAATTTTCCAATTGTGTGGCACAAAACAGTGAGAGGAAGACCTAAGCTGTCGAAAAAGTGGTATAAGGTTCTCAAGGTGAGAGTTATGTCTTAATTTCTGCCTTTTAGAGAGAATAAGGTAAAATAATACACAATTAAATTCAAGAAATGTCAAATACTGCATTATTTCAAAGTGTGAATATTTAATTTTATAGAAGGAGCGCTCTGATGTGGCAGCCATAGCAGATAAAGTAGATCTGAACAAACCAACCGGCTTCAACTCAGACAGTTCAAGTTCTGGGTCATCGAGCTCGAGTTCCAGTGAGTGCAGCACCTGTGAGAGCTCAGACTCAGAGGATGATTCTCAGAAGTCCAAAAGTAAAAGGTGGAACCTTAATCACTGTCAGATCAAATGTATCAGTTATTGATTAATCTCTGTCAGATCAAATGTATCAGTCATTGATTAATCTCTGTCAGATCAAATGTATCAGTTATTGATTACTTCCTAGAGACATATACTGGTACATGTCAAATAAAAAAAAAAGAAGAAAAAATTGCAAAAGAATGAAAAACATTTATTTCAAACCAAATAAAAAGGAATCTGTGTAATTTAAAAAACAGAAATCCTTCTCTTATTTTACAGTCATTACATTACAGCAACAGCATTTAAAATAGTTTTACTATGCTAAAAAAAATCTGATAAGCATGCACATTTGTCCTAAGTATTGAATTATACCGGTATGTTTGTAATTTCAGAAGGAAAACCAGCAAGCAGAGATCGATGACTCCAAATGGTGGGCGTCGCCGTCGTCACTCATCGTCTTCCTCGAGTGATGAAAAACACAGTCACCGCAGCATTTCCAGCACACCAAAGAACTGTAGATGACACCCAGGAAACTAGCCGTCACATCGCCACTAAGAACCGCAATTACAGGAACTCCAGCATCAAATGGCAAAATCAGCACGTGACATTTTAGATAGATTTCTAAAAGAAGTGTTTTATGTCCAATCAAAGACAATAATCTTAAAAACAAAATTGTGTATTGCAATACTCTTGCTCTTCCGTTAATGTCCTTTTTCTTGTGGATTGAATGTTTTAGAGAAGGTTTGGAGGTCAGCCATCTGTCCACACAATCATCCTTAAGCTTACTTAAATTCTTCATTGTTTTCAACTGTTACCACAACATAGTAAAAATCATTTGCATTTTGTTGAATTGTTAATTTTATTCTACACCATATATTTACCAGTTGTTAAAAAAAATCATGAACTCATTATTTGCTTTTAGAAATTTACTATAGATTGTATGAACCCCCAGCCTTGCTAACATAAACAAAACTTTTACCTAGCATTAACTTCTACTGGCCTCAAGCTAAATTATCTCTTGTCTGGTGTCACCTGTTAATCCAAAGCCACAAGTAGTGTTCATTCTTGTTAATTTCTATCAGATTTATGCCTTCTCTCATACAAAAGCTTCTGTTCATTATAATATTTGAAATATACATCTGTGTGGTTTCCCTATTTATATAGAAATGTGCATTATATGATCTTTGATTTTTATCAGTACTAAAGGGCTTTTTGTTTTTGGAACTTTTTTTATTAATGAATTATAATGTATTAATATGATTCCATGTGTAGAGTTGTCAGGAATATCATAGTTAAAGTTGCAAGTTTGTTCAGGAAGAGTGCCGGATTAGATAAAAAAGGACAGTGTCAACAAAAACCTATTATTGAAGGTGGAATTTGCATAGATATTATTTTATACATTTAATACTTTATAAAAAAAAAATACACTATTTGTATCACTACATCAGATTTTTGTATTTTGCAGTGGATGAAACCTATGACATTAATGTTTGTAAAGAAATTGGTCATGTTTATAACTTATTTTTCCATGATTAAAGGATTGTTGGCATTAATACGTTTGTAGTGTCGTTTTGGCTCAACTGAGCCAGGTCCAGTTGTAGAGGGAATGTGAATATTATTAAATATATCTTAGACTAGTATCTTAATATATTTCAGATAGAAATACAATGTATTTTTTTAATAAGAGAATGACTATAAGATAGAGAGTTTAGAGTGGAAGCAAGTTTATACAAAGCAGTTACAAGTTTTATAGATAAATATGCAGATAATATGCAAATAAACAAAACGAAGAGAATGATGGCTGCTTGAATCAACCTTGGAATTTGTTCAAGTGAGTGCAACATGGCCCTTTGGCTTCATTTTATTATTTTGTTGTAGTGGGTATCATGCGCTGATTAAATTAAAGGGGAGAGGGTGTCCACCCACACCCCCTCTGGAAAACTTAAATTTATTAAATTCACATTGTAAAATTACCAGAAATTGGCAACGGATTACTCCTCCCTTGTCAAGTCTATCACTCGGACCTCCTCCCCAGAAAACATTTTTCTGGATCCGTGCATAAGTATATATTGTGTCATCAATTAAAATGGGGACAAACTGTTGTGCAAAAGCAGAGCTAGTGTTTGGTATGGTCCGGGAAATTGAGATCGCAATTGGTTGTTTAATTAAGAACAACATTTGTTCAACATATGAACATTTCGACATACGTGTATGTTGCTTGTACAGTATCATAAGTAATAGAACACATTTCTTAAAAATACGTGAACTGTAATAACTTTAATAGTCGTCCTCAATGTGAAGTGTTAGTAAAATGTACATCATTCGGTAAACCACAATAATATTTGATGTGATGCAAAATGAAATCCTAGTATTGAATGAAAAGGAAACATGAATGTTTGTGGATTTTAGATTCATCGGTCATCGTCGGAAATCCAGGGTCGGTCTCGTGTAGAGCTGACCTTTGACCGTATTTCTGGTATATGTCCAGTCGAGCTATACTCTTATAGCCGGTGATCTATCTTTTATATATATATATATATATATATATATATATATATATATATATATATATATATATATATATATATATTAATGATACATCATTCTCTTAAGAAATAGGGCTCTCATCAATCCCTAGCAGTCATTAGCATTTGCGTCAATCTCAAACAATGTATAATATTTTTTTACCATAAGGTTATTTCATGAATGTATGGTTGGATACATGATACATGATACAAAATAAAGAAATTTTATGCTTACTTGGAAAATTTATTTTCGACAATGGTAAAAGAACCAATGTATAGATATAGATATGTCTGTCGATCATTATATTACTGTACATATAAGTGTATATTATAGATATGTCTGTTTAATGTACATATAACCGTATATAAAAAAATAATGAAACAACTTATATTGTAAAATAATGTTCATATTGTGTATTTATGTATGTTGAAATACCTTTCGGGGCCCATAATTGGTCAATAACTGATAAAACATCTTGTATCTTGTAGTTATAACACTTGCTATATATCAAAGGAGAATTTAGAACTACCCGTGCATAACGCACGGCAGAGTTGACCTGCACAGCGTGTTTCCTATATGCACAAATAGTGCCAAGGATCTCAAATACATTAAATAAATGAGCATTTAGCTGTGAATGGTTTATTCATAATTTGCTGTATAGATTATCAAACCTTTGGCGAGGTCATCCAGTAATCTGACTCTCTGTGAGACCTTTACTCGGAACAACTTGTTATTCAGTGCGCGAAGTCTTGGGCTTTTAAAATGTAATAGATCTATAAGTATATTTGCTTCGTCAGGAGGTTTTTTAAATACACATTTAAATATATATATTTGAGCCTTGCGAGAGAATGGATTTTATTTTTAGCATATTAGAAATACTCTTTATTAACGATAGGCACTAATTAATAACCCATACCTCAATGATATGATGTCATGACTTTTACCTCAATATTAATATAAAACTACGCGGAGTTTGGTCATATAACGCAAGAAGGAGCATACAGCGGGTACGTGTTAGCGACTATATCCACAAAATCATGTATGACTTCAAAGTTTCATTGATTTTTCAAAGGAGGGCAATTGAAAAGAAAACACGAGATTATTTGAACAAAAAATGCTGTCTAAATTAGTTGGTTTTTTTTTTGTATATTGGGAATGAAAGAAGCAAGCCTTGCAGAAAAATGAACATACGTGCATGGTGCTTTTTGTCTTTGGAGATATCATGGGTAAAAATGGCACGTACTTTGTGTTGACATTTAGCTATATAAACTTTAAACACACTTTTATGTGATGAACCCCTCGAATAAAAAAATTCATATGGGGTTCATTATAACTGTTTATTTACTAATGGATAACATCTGTCGTATAACACACAAGGATGTGCATACAAATCGAATGCCGTGCCGCGTTAGCAAACGGATCTTTTCGGAGTGGTATTGGCCTATGTAGTTCAAAAAATTTATAAAAAATAATATTAAATATCTAATTGCAAAGCTAATTCTGTTTATTAGAAAATAAATAATATAGTAATACCTTCATCAGGAATGAGTATAACAAAATTAAAGATTCATTGGATTTCTTTGGTTTATTTGTTGCGAAAAATCGCTGTATAAATACAAATTAGCTACATCTAATGAATATATAATGATATTTGTCAAACAAGTCGTCATCATCCATTAAAACAGATTTGTTCAATTGTGATCTCATAACAATATTAACAAGTGTTTCAATCATGTTGGATTGTCTTAAAATATGCTTTGCTTTAAAGTAAGGTATAAAACACACATAAAAAGACATTTTGAACAATGATAAAAAAAAATACCGGTTACCGGTTACAAAAGGCAATTTGGCTAAGGAGCAAAAATACTATAGTGTATGCATGTATCACCAGAATACATGTCCTTTGTCTGGAAGTCTCGTATTTTGAACACGTGTGAGAATTTTGATTGATGGACGGAATCCCTATACGTACTTTTATATCACCTCCTAGAACCGGAACAACCCGGAAATGGCAATAACCGGAAGTTAAGAAGCGACCTCTCTTGGCTTTCTTTAAAAGTACCGTTATCACAGCTTGACATATCAGCCCCTAGCTTTCTGAGGGTCTTTACGGCTAAGGAGTTATTGGCGCGATGGGCATAAAACACGGGGGTCCTCTCATCTTTGTCCCGGGGGTCTAAATCCGCCCTGGAGCTGGTCAAAATCTCGATTACACTGACGTCCCCCCTGTGCGCCGCCATGTGTAAAGCACTGCATCCCCCGGGTACTCCCTCGGGCTCGCCCATCCTGAGGTTAACGTCCACGCCCGATCTGATGGCAAACTTCAACAACTTCCTACACCCGCGTAAAGCACATGCATGGAACAAAGTCCACCCGTCAATCTCGGCACTGAACACACTCCTTACCAGGTCTTTGTTGGATTTCACCAGTGTTTTCACTTCCTTCACTAAAGCGTCCTCGTCTTTCTTTAACAACGCTATATAAGCAACAGCTTTTTCTTGAATGTCATTCTCTGTCATCTGGGCTCCAGCGCGCTCTATGAACAGACTCTTGTGAAAGTATCCTATCACTGCCTTAGCTCTTAATCCAACCTGTAAAGAAAAACAAGAGCTTGAATTAATGTGATCTGTAAGAACGCAAATGTATAGCTATATTATAATGTGATGATCGTGCAGGTAGCCACCAACCCATTCCAACAAGAAGCTGCACTTTGACCGAGTCAAAATGAGCTCTGATTAATTTCCGTGATTCTCCTTTACTTGCCTAATAAAAGCATGTAACTAGTTTAAAACCCCAACCACAAAATATCTATCATGTAATCATGGTAATCTTCGATTGCATTATTTAATCCAATCTTTCTATAATGGAACAAGTTCACAATCCAGGACAGCGGGGGACTTTTGAAATCATTTGAAATTAATCCTCCAAACTCATTAAATTTGCACTGTTGCATAGGAGATTGTTAATGTTGGCAAAATATTGACAATGCTTTCGAATTTCGCGTTAAAAAAATATTGGAAGTGGTTTTATTCGACATTGAGAGAAAAGCAATAAATTTAAAAGTCTTAAATGTTTAAACGGAGGTCCATCAAATCTTAGCAGTGGTTCAAGCAAAGTGTTATTCTAACTTCACAAATAACTATATATTCCAGATATCGTCCATGAAATATTCGTGACGTTGAAATTACCTTATTGTCACGGTTGTTGAATCAATCGAGCATTTCGGTATAATACGATCCAAAACATCAAATAATCCAATGCCTAGACATTATCTGAAAGCTTCAGGAAACCTTACCTCCATTATATCGAAGGGGCTCGTTGGAATGTCGTGAAATTAACAAATAATTTCAACTGACTGCATTTCAAATATATTTCCCATTGCTCAAAAGAGAAGCGTTAAATATCTAGTACGCTTTTTTTGGTCGTTTCAAAATCTCTATAATCGATACAGTTGCCTGCATTAATTTAAATGCCCGTTCAGAAACTCCACGCGTGTTTTCTAGGGGTCGCCGAGACGACACACACGCGTCAGCAGGGGACATCTAAAGGTATCCAATACAGGACCATTGTTTATGAAGAATATAAGACTCATTATCTATATTACAAGGTGCCCGTTACGTCATTAGTATTTAAAGACCCGACCTTTTTGAACGTTTGAATTTTTAAAATTTTTATATATTTTGCAGATTAATATTGAACAAACAATGCATTAATTAAACAAGATTATTGAAAAATATTCAAACAACAACTCTATACTGGGATGTATAATCTGGTTATATAATACCCAATCAAATCAATACAGAAAGAGAACACTAGCTTTGTAAACAACATGTACCTAGTACCGTTTATTGATCGACAGGGGCTTACTGTAAAAAAAAAAAGCCAGGGTATGTGCATTCTTTGCTTTATTTCACCCCGGTAGCCCCGTGGTTGGACGATAGCAATGGTTTTGTCTGTAGCCCCGGGGTTGGACGATAGCAATGCATGCTTTTGTCTATATCGCTAAAAACTGAACAAATTGAACACTGTCCGAATTATCCGCTTTTAGCTTTTAGCCGAGCTATACATGGTCTATGCATGCGCGGACCTGGTGGGGTGGGGTACACGTGGAGGGGGGTTCCAGACCTCCTCCTTAAAACTTCATACTTATTAAATTTACATAGTAAAACTATAAATCCTAATCCGTGGGGGGGGGGGTACCTTTAACTTAAATTTCACTGTCCATTTCCTAATTTTCAATTCAATTTTTTACGTGGTCCCATAAAAGTGGGAGGATCAACTCCATGTGAATTCTATGTAAATTTAAGAAAAATCTTTGCTGCGCCAAAAAAAGGGGGGGAGGGGGGGTGGAGGAGGGGCTGGTGCCCCCTGATGTTACGTGCCTGAAGTGCATTTTTTATAGGTGCGTGAGCTATATCAAATAGTGTGGGTTTTTCGATATTCCGTTTTCATGATTTTTCTGGAAATATTTAACAACCGGAACGCAACTTTAATTGTTATAAATTTATAATTTTCTATTTTCTGTTTTGTTTTTTTTTTTGCTTGCTATAATTTTACAAAAAACATTGTAACCACACTCCATGCACATATCTTTCACTCTATTAATATTATTGCAATTATATATTTCGTACATAGGCTAGCTACTGGCCAAACTGCATGAATGAGAAACGAAACGAATAGACTTTATTTCAAGTTCTTCTTTTGATTTAGCATAAAAATGACAATACCATACAGGCCAGAGACAAATTAATACTATATATAGGCCAGAGACAATACCATACAGGCCAGAGACAATACCGTACAGGCCAGAGACAATACTATATATTTTCAATTTCAATTTCAATTTTCAATTTCTTTATTAACCAATTAAGGGCCCTCAAGGGGCAACATGAGGATTGTACACAGAACATCCAATATACAAACAAGACATTCAATAAGCATTACATATACAAGAGGGAAAGAGTTGGATGATTGAAAGAGCTAGGACAGACATGAACATTTAATTAGTATACTAGTATATAATATATATACTTATGTATGTTTCTATATACTCAGTACAATGTCTTCTGTATATTTATGCTAAACATCCATACATAAATGTCAAAATACAAATGTACATACAAATCTGAAATAGTTTATCATATGATTGAAAAGTTATATATATATATATATATATATAGGCCTACCCCTCTCCGACTGTAATGCTGTTATCATTATCTGACACGCGATGGTAGTAGCAAGTCATTACATTCCAAAAATGCAACTTGTTACACAAGGAAGAAGTCGATATCTTAACTCTTACCTTTATAACATAATCCATAGAAAATGTTTACAGCTCTTTAGTATAAGTAATGTTCTTATTCTCAAGAAAATTTAAGATTTATAACGAAAACCTTCAAATTCTAAGCTTTGTGACGTCACATATCCTCACGCGACCGATCAGGCCATACGAAATCACAACAAACCACGCGTAGCGCCATGATTCGTAACCAGTGTCTACATGACCTACTTTCCGAATGTGTGACCTAGAAATGAGCATGTCGATACATGTGCGATATATTTAAAACTAAATTAATTAAAGGGCATCTGTCATTGTTACAAACGTTTATAAATTCAAGTGATTAATTAAAAGATTTTTGAAATTTACGTGCGTTATTAATTCAAAAAGATTTTTCTTTTAGATAAAAAATTATTCCGCTAATATATCTGTATTTCTTGACATCACAAAGCTATTAAGACTGTCTATGTCATTTTCTTCCCGTTGTTGATTTACCTCTTCTTTTCTCTTTTTTTAATACCGTAAAGAATCTGTATGAAATTAGATAATTGACATGTTGTATTTACATGTAGGTGTTACATAGTTAGATAATTGACATGTCGTATTTACATGTAGGTGTTACATAATTAGATAATTGACATGCTGTATTTACAGGTAGGTGTTACATAATTAGATAATTGACATGTTGTATTTACAGGTAGGTGTTACATAATTAGATAATTGACATGTTGTATTTACAGGTAGGTGTTACATAATTAGATAATTGACATGTTGTATTTACATGTAGGTATTACATTAGGTGTTAATTTTGTTTTTGTATTTTGTTTTCTTTCGAATTTTATCTCATTTCTTTAAAGTCAGATATGCATCTTCAATTTTATAATAAATGCGCATCGTTTCCGACGATAATAAATGCCTTGACAGATCAGTACTAAATTAAATAGAAGGAAAGGTAAAAATGTTTATATTTTGATCACAAAACACAGATTTCTTAAGAACTAGTAAAACTAATCTATATTTCAATTCAATTAAATTGTAAAACTTATCGGAATACAAATAACATAATAAACATTATATTTACATTCTATAAATTACAATCGGTGAATGGACAGATAAAAGAAGGAAGGAATATATCACCACAATGTATATTTACAAAATATTATACGAGTGCATTTTGACATTATGATAAATTTCAATGATAAACTTCTTAATATCACAGCTTGTATAACAAAAATTACCTATAAATTATTCAGATCTTTAAAAAGTATTGTCTACACTAAAACTTAACTACATTGTAGTTTATACACGAACAATCATTATATGTGATATCTGATATCAGAAAATACAAATTATTTTTTGATATCAGAAAATGATTTTCTAATATCAACAATTCGAATTCTTGATATCAGAAAATTAATTTTTGATATCAGAAATTTGATTTTTTGATATCAGAAAATACACGTCATTTTCTGATATCAGTAATTCGAATTGTTGAGATCAACAAATCGAATATTTGATATCATGAATTCGCAGCTATTTTTTGATATCAAAAAATGATTTTTTGATATCAACAATTCGAATTCTTGATATCATAATATCATTTTTTTATATCAAAAATTCGATTTTCTGATATCAACAAATCAACGTTATTTTTTTATATCCAAAAATCGATTTTCTGATATCAAAAATTCATCATCATTTTCTGATATCAAGAATTCGATTTTTTATATAAAAAAAATCATTTTCTGATATCAGAAAATCGATTTTTTATATCAACAATTATTTTTTGATATCAATAATTATTTTTTGATATCAATAATTTGAATTCTTGATATCAAATATTTATTTTTTGATATCAGAGAATACCTCAAAAATATAAAAACGGCGCCTCATACAAATGTCATTAATTAGTTATGTTATTGAACACTGAGATCAGTATCTATATATATATGGTTTACTAGTCTCACTTACCATTTGCTATATATAACAGTCCTATATATTTAATGTAGTTGATTAATGAGGATGCATAGATTAACCTTATACATAGAATGTTCCATCCTATATAGCTAATTATTTCGAAATCACAGGCTGCATGTTTACAAAGGTCGGGAAATACCAAATCACTGAATAGAATTGAAATTCTGACCCATCCCGCCGGGAATCCCAGTACTAGTGTTTCCTGTTTAAGGTCACGTTGTCATGGATAGATCGGCCATGCGTTACCCGTGAAGTCACTGAAATTACTGTTGATTTGAGATATACTTAAGACATATATCTTGGAGAGCATCATTTTTCAAACATTCGTACCTGTTACCTTTGTTAATTAACTCAATTTTTTAATCATGATCTACCATCACATTTTTTATTTAAAAAAAAATAAACAGGAAATTCTTCTACCCGCACAATTATTTTTTTTTTAACCTAAAAAGAATGAAAGCAAATAAATGAATATATCAAGATTAAGAACGACGTAGATCTTTTAACTAGTGCTGAAATCTCGTCAAGAAAGTAGAATGCAATAAAATCCAATACTATTCATTGCTTTTAAAGGGCTTTGGCTTTCTTTTCTTTGATCTTTTTCCATTTATTTCTTCTTGAAATATCTATTGGCTTCCAATCCAATAACTTTTATTACACTTAACCACGATTATTTAAAAACAAAATGACGATTTTTTTGCTTTGTTTTAAGTTTATATTAGACATTATTTATTCCTATGCATTGAGAGATTTCCTATTCATATACAGCTCTTCAAAAATAAATTTTTTGATATCAAGAATTAAAGTTGATTTTTTTATATCAAAAAATTAAATTCTTGATATCACAAAATCATTTTTTGATATCAAAAAATCATTTACATTTTCTGATATCAGAAAATCGAATTTTTGATATCAGAAAATAAAACCTACATAAAATTACTATCAACTTAATGAATGCTCCCTGTAATGCAAATTTTGTAATCTGTAAGAAATTGTGTTTCAAGCCTGTAGAGGTCTCTTAAGAATAATAATGCATGCCTTATTTTAAACCTGCTTTCATTCTGGCAAGTTTTGCCACATATACAATGATCAACACTGCTTTCTTTGCGATTTGCTCTGAATATTGAATTGATCCTAAAAAATGATGACCTCGCATAATATAAAGAGTTATACAGACGTACAGTTAGCGCTTTCAATACATAAGACCAGAATTATCAAGAACACTTATTAAATTTTACATTAAAATAAATATTCAAATAAAAGACAACAAATATATATTTAAGTGCAAATCTGGCTCTGTAGTTCGGCAATTTAATTTTGGGTCAAGGGAGTAATCATAAAATACGTGAAATTTATTCGCCATTTTCTTTGAATTTCTGATATCAGAAGATATATAATTCTTGATATCAAAAAATCAATTTGAATTTCTGTTATCAAAAAATCATTTTCTGATATCAAAAAATCGAATTTCTGATATCAGAAAATGATTTTTTGATATATGAAAATCGATTTTTTGATTTTTTTTATATCAGAAAATGGATTCACAGGCACCTGAATATATATATATTTTTCTCATAATAAAAATAAATACCCTTTATCTAATAATACACGTGTATTATAAGATATAGGGTATATGTTTTATTATGAGAAAAATATATAACGTCAGGTGCCTGTGAATGGATTGTATTTTCTGATATGAAGAATTCGAATTTCTGATATCAAAAAATCATTTCCTGATATCAGAAATTCGAATTCTTGATATCAAAAAATCATTTCCTGATATCAGAAAATACCTCAAAAATATTAAAACGGCGTCCCATATTTTGGTGTTTTTTTTAAATTAGAAATTCGGGAAGTTTGTGGTTACACTCATTTAGCTTCACTGTACAGGTTCCGGTTATACCCGACTCCTGAAAAAATCTGAACGGTAGTCAGTGGTGTATTGATTTTATGTTAGGGTCATTTAGTTTAATAATTAATGCTTTATCGATTGAAGGAAAATAGCATAACTAGAACTTGTTCGATATTCTGTTCATTTTGCACTTATCAAGCCCAGCTGATCTATGTTTACACTGTTCACGTTGGGTGGGCTAGACTATTTCACTCCATGACGTTTCACACCTGGCTGTGGAACGAAACGTCCTAGTTAATTCTGTGATAAAATTTGCCTTCTACATAATCATCATACATTGGATTGTATATTTTACTTTGTGTTCATTATGAATGAAATACAGTCTAAAACAATGTAATGTTATTGGAGAAATAATGACAGAACAGACAGGAATTCAAACCTTGGCTCCCTCTCTCTCTCTCTCTCTCTCTCTCTCTCTCTCTCTCTCTCTCTCTCTCTCTCTATATATATATATATATATGGCACACCAAATTCACAGAAATGAGCTAATCATAGTTTCACAGTCAATAAACTAGGTTTAACAGTTGTAAACTATATTTTACGGACAGAAAACTATAGTTTATGATGATAATCTATATTTTACATCTGTAAAACCATAGTTAACATGATCATCTATGTTTCAGAAGTGTATAACTATAAATAACACTGAAAACAATCATTTGCGATTGCAAAACATAGTTTATCTGATAAATATAGTTTCAGGACTCAGGAGTGTGAAACTATGATTAACAACTCATAACCATAGTTAACCCTAACCCCGAATGCAAATTATAGTTTACAGATGTGAATCAATATTTATCAGCAAAATCTATTGTTAATGCTATTTGCAGACAGATAAACTTAGATTAAAATTATCATTCGTTAACTATAGTTTACAACCGTTAAATATAGTTGTACAGATGAAAACTATAGTTAACGAATCGTTAACTTTAGTTTGCGGTTCGTAAACTATAGTCAATAAAACTAATTTATCAAATGTGAAACTATGTTTAGCTCATTTTTGTGAATTCGGCATGCCATATATATATATATATATATATATATATATATATATATATATATATATATATATATATATATATATAGTCAGGTGCTCTCCCCACTATGATATCTGGTGCTGGTATTCGAACTGGTCTGACCATCACATTCTTCCCCCTGATAACTCGGTGGCTAGAGCTGCAGACTAGAGATTCAGAGGACCCGGGCTGGTCCGTCATTATTTCTCCCTTGATATTGCATGCCAACATGCTTGAAAATTTCTAAAGATTTTTATCTATAGTATTGATTTGACTCTTTTCAATATTTAGATAATTAAAAGGGCTGTCATTTTGAAATTTCATCTGGTATGATGTAGTGAGTTAACATAAAAAAACTCTCAAAATATTACTGTAGATTCCTAATTATATATATATAAACGCGAGGAATTAATGTCCGCATAAAATCGTGTGAGGCACTTCTTGCGGATTTTAAAATCTCGCTTTTATTTTTCGGACACATGTAAACTAAGTGGAACTATGATAAAAATTTGGCATTCACGGTTTTATATTCTCGCGATTTGATGCAAAATGGTTGAATCGCGGAATTAAGTACTCGCGTAAAATAAGGAATTTATAGTAAGTGCCTGAATTCTACTTTGTTTTAAGCTTGTCAATATATATATGGCACATCAGTTTAAATGTAATTTTATGTAAGAGTCATTGGGACTCAACCATTTAAAAATCATTTTAAAAAAAAGTAATAAAAGGTAATGAATAAAGGACTGGAGACCATATGATTGGAGTGTAATTGGTATATATGTAAGTTGAATATTTTTTTTGCAGGCAATGACAGCCAGACAACTATAAGTTTAGATATCATCTGATCTCAATGATATCAAAAATATTTTTTTTTTCTTTGAACAGTAATGGTGAAAACTTCAAATGACTTGACGAGAATTGTGTGAATGGAAACATGCACAGACTGTTGAGAAACATTTGTCCAAGATCAAGAGTGATAAAAAATAGACCATTTTCCTCAAGTGAGTACATCGATTTTAACCTTCATCAATCTTTTCTTGTTCAGTGTGTTTAAATGTATTAACCTTCTCATGCCATGCATATGAATTTAAATTACCTGATAAATCCTACAGATTTGTTTATGTTTAATTGTTTGTTTTTTTATCTGAAGTTAAAATTTTGCATTTTATGCAATTCTTAATATAATACAATAGTTTAGACCAGTTGTAGAATGGCCAGATCCATTATCATTTTTCTCATTGACAATTTGATATGTGCAAAATGTTTTGTTATTTGCTGTAATGTCATTAGTGAAAAAAATCATTTTTTGGATACTTTTATAATGCTTGCATTTTACTGATTGCTCGTTTATATTTAAAAAAAAAAAAACCTGAGTGTGTAGTATGGGACAGATACATGGATGTATCATCTCCCACATGTAATCCCACACTGCCAAAAGGTTATATATCCCAGGATGATCATATATAATCTTTGGTGAAATATCACATGGATGTATCATCTCCCACATGTAATCCCACACTGCCAAAAGGTTAATATATCCCAGGATGATCATATATAATCTTTGGTGAAATATCACATGGATGTATCATCTCCCACATGTAATCCCACACTGCCAAAAGGTTATATATCCCAGGATGATCATATATAATCTTTGGTGAAATATCACATGGATGTATCATCTCCCACATGTAATCCCACACTGCCAAAAGGTTAATATATCCCAGGATGATCATATATAATCTTTGATGAAATATCATGTGAAGTTTGTCTAAACCAGTGCTTGATCAATGTTTACTTAAAAAAAAATGAAAAGCTTGACAATAAACAATTTTACTGAAACAGTAGAAAAGGTTTCCTTTATGGTGTCATTATATAATTGGGTCAAATTTTGAAAATCACATGTAAACATCACCTGTATTTCTATGCATAGCTTTTAGAGTAAGATTGTTCTTATTCTAAGTGCTTTATGTAATACATGTAGTTAGATCATATTAAGTAAAATTTACATGATAAAGAATGGGGCAGAGGGAGCAAAGCCCCATCTTGATGGCATAAATTTTACTTAATATGATTTTACTAACTTACTTATTAAAATATAACCCACTTTTTCATTGGCTGATCAAAAGTTCTGCACCAATCAAATGTTATCTCTCTTATGTTTTATGGCTCTCTAAGCTGTCAATCGAAATGTGACGTCGCTGTGAACTAAGAGAAACTCTTAACGATTAAAAACATCACTTAATAAAATATTTAGCCACAGCTGATTGTATGAAAAAGTGGGTTATGTTCTAAATAGAAATACAGGTGATGTTTACTTTATGAGACTATTTGCAACCCTTTTATCCGGTATATTAATACAAATGTCTTTTTTGGAAATCATACTTCTATCAACCTTAAAAATAAAATGCTTTTCCTTAATTCACAGGTGTCATTGAAATCTCAGAGGAGGTACAAAATGCATTGCATCATGGGAAACCTGTGGTTGCCTTGGAATCAACTATTGTCACCCATGGCATGCCTCATCCAAATAATCTAGAGTGAGCTACATTAGGTTTAAAGAAGCCGACCATAAATTAAATATACATGTAAATATTGTAATAGGAAATGAGGAATGAGCATATACATACATTGAAAACATGTGGCTGGACCGGAAGTCGAACCTGGGACCCCTGCATCTCTAGTCAGGAGCTCTACCACTGAGCTACCCAGGCCGATATCCATGGTCCATATAGCCCCAACTACTACAATATGTTTGATTGATCCAGAGCTCAATGATTGAACTCTGTTAAATGTACTAAAAAATCAAACAATTTAAACATGAGTTCATATACCGGTAAATGGAGATAAAGGAAATCATGCACCCAAACCACAGACTCTCAAATAGTTGACTGTCAGATAGTTGACAGTTATTTTCCCTTTTTCATGGGCAAATGTATTTCAATAAATTCTTTTTGCAATCAATTTCAGGACAGCCCTATCTGTGGAGAAGATAATCAGGGATAATGGAGTAGTCCCTGCCACCATAGGGATTCTGAAGGGCAAGGTTAAAGTAGGCAAGTATAAGTATTAAAGGCATTTACAGTAAAAATAAAATTGTTATCTCAAACTGCATGGGACCAAGAACAAACCTCAAGACATCTAAGGATTCCAGATATGGAGGTAAACATTCTTTAAGGAAAAGTGGTTTGGATTCCAAATCATTTTGACATGTCCGTGGTATTCAATATGTTGGTGTATAAGACACCAAAGTTCAAGTATTAACTGTTCATAATTCGTATTAGATTTGTATCAGATGTTGCTGACTGTTTATGAACAATTCAATGGGTGTCCCTTTCAGTAAAGTACACATCACTTTTTGTGCACCAAATGATGAATGAGATGATAACACTAGACACTTAGTCTATAATGCAGTGTACATTTAATCCACAGGGTTGAGAAACACAGAGATGGAATACCTAGCCGACCCTGCCACATCAGTTATCAAGACCTCTCGGAGGGATTTCCCAGGAGTCCTCAGCTTGGTGAATGTTACATGTGTATTATACTAAAAAACAAGGTCACAGCAAACATGCTTATAACTAATTCACACTTGCAGTCACTTTCATTACCCCAATCTTTAAATTCTATTACAAACTTATCTGATACAATAAAACTCAGAAATTTTGGTAAATGTGGGGTTAGGTAAAGCATGGCTATAGTGAACTATCGGGACAAAAGGTCATTGTTAAAATCAAAGGCTTCTCAGAAAGAGAAAGATAGTGCTAAGGTTTCTGATGCTGATAAAAATATAACTCAATTGACGTTAGATAATACAGGTAGCTGTTAATTGATATAGCCAAAGAGACTGACTGTCTCAAACCAGGCACTGCTAGTAATATCAGTCGCTCAATTGCATGTAAGTTCTCACTAATCATGTTATTATGTATAAAAAAATTATTAGTAACTGTTTAATAAAAAAATTATTTTTAAAAAATTCAACCCCCCCAAAAATATGTTTACTTTGACAATACATTGTAAACTTTGTGTATTTAAGTGTTTATAAATCTCATTAAAAATGTCAGAGGCGAGTCAAAGGTATATAAGTCATTATTATGTTGCAGAACATTAAAATTACAGATAGACTTTTACTCAATAAACAAAACAATGATATACTATCTTTTTTTTCAACAGAAACTGAATGGTGGCACCACTGTAAGTGGTACGATGGTGGTGGCAAATCTGGTGGGGATCCAGATCTTTGTGACCGGTGGCATAGGAGGGGTCCACTACGGGGTGCAGGAAAGTGAGTATAGTTATCACACAATTTATCTCATGATGCCAGTCATTTTTATAAAGTCAAACTTGAATATTTTGTTTTTATGCTGATCTCTGTGCAAAACAGGCAATTTGAATCTCGATCAACACATCTAGAATAAGGTGAGACTGGGTTTGATTGGTTGATTAATTTAGCTTGACTGTTCCAGTGTTTGTAGTGATTGCTGATTTGTTTATGGATAACAGGGTACATCTCACCTGTATGTTGTAACCTACCTATTTATATAGTACATGGACTGGTGTTCGTCAATACAAAGGCACTAAAGTCACACTTTTTTTCTTTGATCTGGACTGGTGTGCGTGTGTTTGAGTACACATGCACTGAAGTCACACTTTTCCTCTCTGATATGAACAGTTTTTCATTTGAAATATTAAGTTGATCAGTATGCTGTAAAGATGGAAAGAGTTGGCCTTATGGTTCATGTACCTTTACTAACATAATACAATGTACATGTAATCCTATGCTATTATTTACATAAGGATGTCAAACTTCAGAGATGCAATCCTTTCCTATTTGTTTCCCTCACCTTTGAGGGAAAAAAAACTACACATATTTTCTATGTTGATGTGCTGCATGTATAATCAGAAGATTTGCCATCACGGTGATTGCTGTGCAGTATATTTGCACATTTATATTGGATGACAACCCTATCTTTGGCTCAAATTGCTTGAATCTTGCTCTGTTCTACTTTAATTTATTATGGAAGTTTTACCATGAAATTAAGATCATTGTGTTTTCAGTCATTTATCCTAATTGCCAAATATCTACCAGTATTTATTTTCCAAAGTATATTTAATGAATTCAAAATCCAAATGCCCCAAAACAGATTTGTTGTAAGCAACATATAATGTCTGATTTTGCATGTTTGGGATCTCTTGATTTAGTGGTGTCTCAGTTTCAAAGGGGTATGGTCACAATCATTGATGGATACCCATGGGTGATCTCATCATTTACCTGTACTCATGATGAGTAAAAGACGCAATCACCTGAAGTATCAAACGATGGGTCACAATTTGAGCTAAAATTTAGTTTTAATAGATAATATGCTTAACAAGGTAATTTTAATTGGTCAATCAAAATTTAACTGTCAATTGTCAATTTTCAATCAAAATGTAGAGCTTTCAATTCTTTTGTTATGTAAACAAGGCCCATGCCAAATATTACACTTTGTCTGTCATAGCTCTGGATTTGAGTGTAACAAGCTCTGATTGCTTGTAATACCGGGTAGTTAACAGTATGTTTGTAATAGATATACATGACTGTAGAACATTACATTTTAACTGTTATAGCTATGGATGTGAGTGCTGACTTGACAGAACTCGGAAGAACTCCGGTCACTGTGATCTCGTCCGGAGTAAAGTCCATCCTGGACATCCGGAGAACACTGGAATATCTGGTAACCTCTGCCACAAATAGACATAGCGTCAATTTATCTACACATAAACATTGAAGTGTTATATTTCTCTATACAATTATAATTGTTAAAAATTATCAAGAAAAAACTGGATTATCTGGTATCCTATGTTACGTACACTTAGATATTCCATCAATATGTGTATCCAAACTTGCATGCACATTTATATTAAATCATCTTTATTTAGATATTATAAACCTATGATTTTTTTACACAGGAAACTGAGGGTGTTGCCGTGGCAACATACGGGACATCCCAGGAATTCCCAGCATTCTTTACACCACATAGTGGCTTCAAAGTCCCATATAATGTGACAAATCCTACCCAGGCTGCTCACTTTATAGGTAGGTCTAGGATTCAAATTCAGTCTGACCTCTACATAAATTAATACCGTATCTATCTAGGCAAATGTGAAAAAAGAATGTACTTGTATCAGTAGCACATTTAGCCCCACTGCTCTTTGTAACAATTGGAACTCAAAGTAATGGATATTACTTTTGACATGTTTTATAGAGGCTCAGCGAGCCATGAACCTACAGTCAGGTATTCTGATTGGGGTACCCATTCCTGAATCTGACGGGGCGTCCTCAGGGGAGACAATTCAACAAGCCATAGAATCAGCTCTCTTACAAGCCAAGTATGTATTGTGTAGAAATTGTACTCCCCTGGTCAAATTTAATTCATAATATCTGTTTTAATCACTAATTGTGATTTTGGTTACTGGTATTTTATAGGGAACAGAATATTTCTGGGAAGGAAGTGACTCCGTTTATTTTAGAAAAAGTGAATGCAATCACAGGAGGGGCATCCCTTCAAGCCAGTATCCTTCTGATGAGTTTGATATTGATTCCGATTATTCATGTATGTAATGTTATTTGTGAATCATTTGCATCCTAAACTTTGAAAGATATCAGCCTCATTAAAAACAATGCAATGGTGGGAAGTCAGATAGCATACAAATTGTCCAAACTCATCAAATCCAAGAAAAGCCAGTCCCACACTGCCACAGTAACAAAACACAGTCACATAGAAAAAGCGGATGTGGTGAGTCTCTGTCTGTCAAACCACACGGTGTAGATTGAAAATAATATTTTACATCTACAGTTGAACTTCGATATCTCGAACACTGAAATCTCAAATACAATGGATATGTCGAAGTGATTTGTAAGTCCCAACCACTTATTTTTCAAGTATTTTACCCTCAATATCTCGAATACTCGGATATCTCAAAGTTTTTAAATAGCCCCATCTAGTTCGAGATAACTAAGTTTGACTGTAAATACATGTGACTGATATGATATTGCCATTATTGGGAAGTAGTTTTCTTTTACAAAGTGGAAACAGTGTGCAATAAAATCATTTGTTATTTTCTTCCACAGGTAGTGATAGGTGGATCTATTGTAGATTTTTATGCCAGAGTCAACTCAGATAATTTCCAGGTAATTCAATACAGTGTGATGCAGGTACCTGTGAGGTCAGAATTGTTTTGATTTTTTTAATAATTAAATTTTATTGACTATGTCTCATTAAATTTTATCAAAAATTTATGAGTTTAAAAAAAAAGATAAAACAGAAACGGTCAAGCCATCTTTAATCAACTTGACAAAAGTTCTGGAGGACAGATTGAAATTCGTCTGATGTTTTTTTATCTCAGAGTAATGGAGCGACATACCCTGGTGGAGTGGCCCAGTCCTTTGGAGGGGTTGGCAGGAACCTGGCGGATGGACTCTCCCACCTTGGAGTCAACGCTTTCTTTATTTCTGCCATTGGAAATGATTCACACAGAGCAGGATTCAAAGCCTATTGTCATCACATGGTAACTAGTAAATACATGGTAACTAGTAAATACATGACTACAGCTGTAGATGGACCAAACTGTCATCACATGGTAACTAAGTAAATACATGACTACAGCTGTAGATGGACCAAACTGTCATCACATGGTAACTAGTAAATACATGACTACAGCTGTAGATGGACCAAACTGTCATCACATGGTAACTAGTAAATACATGACTACAGTTGTAGGCAGACCAAACTGTCATCACATAGTAACTAGTAAATACATGACAACAGCTGTAGATGGACCAAACTGTCATCACATGGTAACTAGTAAATAAATGACTACAGCTATAGATGGACCAAACTGTCATCACATGGTAACTAGTAAATACATGAATACAGTTGTAGGCAGACCAAACTGTCATCACATGGTAACTAGTAAATACATGACAACAGTTGTAGGCAGACCAAACTGTCATCACATGGTAACTAGTAAATACATGACTACAGCTGTAGATGGACCAAACTGTCATCACATGGTAACTAGTAAATACATGACTACAGTTGTAGGCAGACCAAACTGTCATCACATGGTAACTAGTAAATACATGACAACAGTTGTAGGCAGACCAAACTGTCTCACATGGTAACTAGTAAATACATGACTACAGTTGTAGGCAGACCAAACTGTCATCACATGGTAACTAGTAAATACATGACAACAGTTGTAGGCAGACCAAACTGCCATCTCATGGTAACTAGTAAATACATGACTACAGTTGTAGGCAGACCAAACTGTACAATATCTTTAAAAATGCTCCTTAGATTGGTGTACCACTGAATGGTTTATAGGAATTACCCACAAGTGACTGATGTTAAAAATATTTCTTTTTATAAGATAATTCCCTGTACTTAAGAAATATTTTTAATGTCATGCATCATTGGTATTAACACACCCCTTGCCCTTTAAATGATTAAGCACTGTATATTTGATATTCATCCATCATGATTACTCTCTGGTGATTAAGACGATCACTCCACAATAATGTGATCGAATGATTTTTCTCCAGTATAATTATCAACTTGTTGCAAATTATAAAATGTCAGAGGAAGGTGATGCATACTTACGTATTCTGTAGATTCCTAAACTTGAGGAATTAATATCCATGTAAAATCGCGAGAAACATGTTTTCCGATTTTTAAAATCTCGCTTTTGTTTTTTTTTTTGACAGATATAAACTAAATAAATCTATAAAAAAAATTTGGTGTTTAAGTACTCGTGTCAAATAAGGAATCTGCAGTTCACATTGTACATGTTAGTGCTGCAGTAGCAAGCTTTAATGTTTATATTATGTGCCATCACAGAATCTGGGAGGTGTGCTGGAAATGGAGGGACACAGAACTGCCACCTACTGTGCTGTACTGCAGAAAGGGGGACAACTCCTGTTTGGTATCGGAGACATGGATATTCACAGTCAAATTACACCTGAATATGTAAGTACAACGTAGGTATGGCAAATTAGCTTAAAATAGGGAGAACCTGTAACTTTAATAATGCATTTATAACTGTTTTCCCCTTTTAGACATTCATCTGAATGCAAGATAAATTTTATTTTGCAGATTGAAAAATTCCAGTCTGTCATAGAAGGGGCCAAAATGTTGTGTATTGATGGCAATATTACCCCAGATGCAATGCGCAGCGCTCTTCAGATAGCGCAATCCAAAAAAGTACCAGGTAAGTGCTCCTGAAGACTTTGAATAGTACTGTGTAAATGTGTTTTTGTGCCTTACTTCTGCCACAGATTCTATGTCGGTCTTTTTTTTTTCTAGATGTCTGATATTATGATTATAAAATGTTTTGATCAGAGATTGAATTTGGCAAGTTAGTTTATTCCATTTGCAAAAAACAAACCAGTGAGAATTTGATTGTTTGAAATCC
This sequence comes from Magallana ariakensis, assembly GCA_020458035.1. NCBI lineage: Eukaryota > Metazoa > Mollusca > Bivalvia > Ostreida > Ostreidae > Magallana > Magallana ariakensis. The sequence goes on along the minus strand of CM035818.1, from coordinate 1,711,945 downwards.
AATTTGAATTAGATGTTCTGAATCTGCTACTGTAACAGCTGTTGAATGCGAAGCCATATTAAGTGAACTTTAAATGATGAAAAAATTTTCCTTCCAATTTTTCTTTGTTGAGTGTGTATCAAGGAGTCTTTGGTACCAAAGAAAAACTTTGACTTAAAATGCTTGTTTTAAAATTGAAAACAAATTCTGACATAAAAAATTAATGTTCATCATGTTGACATACATTGTATATAGGTTTGCAGTACAGACATACATGCATCTTTTCAGTTTTCTTTGAGCCTATACAGGCATGCTTGCTTCAGAAAATTTTAAATTGAACAAAATTTTTGGCACAATTGAAATAAATGTTTCATCATATAGACATATTGATAATATCTGGGGTTTATATATTTTCAGTTTTCTTTGAGCCAACAGACATGTACAAAGCCAGTAAACCCTTCCAAGTCAATGTGGGCAAATTTGTTACTATGACAACACCAAACCTCAATGAGCTCAGAAGCATGTACAAGTTTTTGACAGGAAATCTGGATTCTGAGCATCATGGTGCGTTTTAAAATAATTAACATTCATTCAAGATTCAAGATGCTTTTACATAGACATTTCATTTTGTAACTCTATTTTACTATTTGCTTGCTCTACACTCTATATCATTGTTTAACCCTCCAAATTGTAGCAATATCAGAGTTTTGTGTGTAACCTTTTAACTTACTCATAATTTACAATTTTTTTTCTCTTTAATATATGAAATTAAAATAACTAAAATAAAGCAGCACTATGGGAATTTTAAGGCATTTTTTTTAACATCGTAATTTTTTAGTACTGGTACTGTGTGCAACGTGTTGAAATATTTCATATTGTAGTCAAGATGGTATTCTTTAAGGCTCTATGACCCATTTTTAAGAGAGATAACTCTTAATTAATTAAATTACAGTACTGTAACTTATTATTATTAAATAAAGTTTTAAAGTGAAAAAGCAAATCTTCCTGCCATGTATTACTATTACCAAATCAAAGGTAACAGGTATCAGCCTCTAGCATGGCAGGGTGTTAGCTAACAAAAAGCTATGCATTTCTTAATACATGTACCAGATAAGTAAGTAAAAAAGTATCTTGATATTAGGAAGTTTTGATGACCTCCCTTTGAACAGTCTGCTGATGGAGTGTATACTGATGTGTAAAGTGGTAACCTTACACATACCAACCGTGCTGGTCACCCTGGGGAAGCACGGCGCCGCCCTCTGTCAGAGACACCTGGCTGGCACCCCCAACAGGGGTATCCCGATTAAGGTATCAAGTTTTATTTACATGTACATGTATTATGCAAGAAATCTTCATATTCAGTCTAGTTTAACAATTCAGTGGAATGGGAGCATTGCTATTAAGTTGATATTCTGTTAACAAGCATCAAATTTTAAAATTTTGTTCATTTGTACACTGTATTTCAATGTAAATACATGTACCGGTACTTACATGTATATGTATCAGTATTGTTCATTCACCTGTATTTAGGTAAGGAACTGTCATACTCACTATGCTTTAAATAGTGCATCAAGAACTGTAATTACTGTAAGGTGTAATGATAAGCTGTGAGCTGTAGTTTTTAGTTGTTTGGGTTTGTTTAGGATGGGAGTTATTTGATCTGTGAGCTGTAATTTTGAGTTGTTTGTATTTGTTTAGGATGGGAGTTATTTGACGGTGGACTTGTACCCTGTTCCTAAGAGTAAGGAACCAGCTAAGATCATCAGTGTGTCTGGAGCTGGAGACTGGTCAGTATATATTATAAAGCAATATCAGTTTGTTAATAAAATGAAGTCTTGAATTAATCCAAAATTGGAATACTTTATAAGTTGTGATTTAAATGTTTTAGACCCAACCAAATGACATTAACGACAGGAGAGGGAAAAAACTTAAATGTGAAAATGAATTGAAGAATCCAAAATTAGATTGGCTCAAATGCTTTTTTGCTACAGCAGTAATTACACTTATTCATAGTTTGATGTCTCTTTTTATATCAGGAAAATACCAATTTTTATTAATACAAAAAGATGATTTTTATGCAGAATTCGCCAGAGTAGCTTCTCTCTGTGTCTCTCGCCCCCTTCTCTCGAACTACAACCAAAACTAGCATATGATATACTGTATACAGGTTTATTTTCGCTTCGTGTAATTTTCGCCCTTCTACTCTTGCAAACAGTTTCGCTCCATCTTGAATTCGCCCAGACATAGATGTGTTTAAGAGAGATAGTTTGAGACATCGTAATTCGGCCAATCTTAAATTCGCCCGTTGATGAGGGCAAAAGGGGCGAAAATAAAACGGGGGCGAATATTTCCCTGTATACAGTGAATTGATGTTCCCGTAACTTACAGTGCTGTTGTACGTATTTTTCAAAAATATCCAGTATAATTTTCTTTTATTTTAGTCAGCAATTGAGAACAGATAAGGATAAATAGTGATAATACATGAACATGTTTTGAAGAAACCTTAATATTAGTTTGATTATTCATTCTACTCATGTAATGTATCAGCATCTTTGCAAGTCAAGTGTTTTTGGTTTACTTCGCTCCCCACCTTACTGTGGTTGTGTCAAAAACTGAATGTATGCACAATTCCTCCTCTCCTAAAGAATCTTGATATTTATTACATTTCTTTAAACATAGGCTTGTGGGGAAGCATGTAAAGAGTATAGATTCATAAATTTCTTTGTGAAGTAATAACCTACTGTGTGCTGTATTTTTACAGTTTGGCGTCAGCTGTTATATCTGGATTAACCAGAGGTCAGGATCTTGACCTTGGCATTAAACAAGGCCTCGTGGCTGCCCAGTTATCTCTGACATCGCACCATGCTGTCCCTCCATCCTTCTCCCAGAGACAGATTGAACTGACGGATGATTTAATAAGAGAAATGAATTGTACAAGAATAACAGACCCCTCTATACAATGAGGTCAAGCCATCTCCAAAAGAAATCAGGTCAATGCTGTTAGAATGCCAAACCATACACTTGTTGTGTACATGTCCTAGGTGTGCAGTTCAAAGTTTATATTAGATCCATGGTTCTTATATAAAGGTTTGTAAAATTTACAAATTAAGCTATAAATAAGCTTTCCAAGTTCACAGTTGTTGAAGAAATGTTTGAATGAATGATTAAGAGATTGTTTAAATGTATATACTGGTATGTGTGTGCCAATCAGAGTATTACTTGTTTGTATATTTTTAATACCAAAGAAATATATATCATACATTTAGACATATACTCAAGACCTGACCATTGTGCGAAGTCAAAGATGTTATTGTGGTAACCATTTCATAAAATCAGGTGTTTATTACAGGTATTGAGAGGTTATTTTTGTATGATTTACAACTGATCTGCCGTGTACACTTCTCTATTTTATTGTACCAAGTGCAATTTTTTTACCAGGCACCGTAGCACGTCTTGTACATGTATTTTTCACTGCTTGTTGAGTTTATCAATTAAGAAAAGTATTTCAGATCTGTTTACAGTTAAACTGTAGAGCAACAAAGATGTTTGTCATTGATTATGAAGCATTTGTAAAATGTTTGATGTCTCCTCCACAAACAAGCAACTCTAGTAAATATTGATATATTTGCTTGTCAAGCAACAGTGTGTAGAAATAGATATTGTAATGAATATTCAAATGTTCAGTGATGATTACTATGCAGTATGCAAGTATGTTTACAAGTATATACAAGAATATTGTACATGAAATTTTGAAAGTGCCTTTATGTTAATTAGCAAGATTAAAGGTCAAGGTCAATTACTTGGAATACAAAGTCAAATGAAAGTACACTATATGTCACCTCTAGTCTTCAGTTTTGGAGCAATTATCAAGATTTATTTAATTGGTATTTATGACAATTCTCTTTTCTTTGGATAAAAGAAATAGTTACAGAATACATACAGTGTGGAAAAATGCATTGGTTGTGCAAAATTGGGAAAATGGTCAGCAGTGCAGTGCTGACTAGACACAACCTAACACCAAAGCAGACCCCAAAGCTGACCCTGAATTATTTTAATTCCAACTGGTGTAAAGAGCATAGAGTAGTGTGTAAAATTTCTAATCTATACATAATTGTATAATTTTCAGGTCAACCATATTGCAATTCTTATTGATTTTTTTGTCTTGCCTGATGATTAAATACTAGGTAAATATAACACTGGGTTTATATATTTAAATGTTTATTCAAAATTACAGTTTCATGTATAAAATATATTACGAATGCATGTACAATAATATAAAAATTATGTGATTAATATATTTTACAAATTGATCTGATTTATATACAAAGATGAAATGATTTTCAAATGAATCATGAATATAAATGATAATTTAAATGAATAAAAAAAAATGCACTGATATTTGTTATGTTGACTGCCCACTATATATGCGAGTAGAGTATATACACAATGCTGAGAGTTTATGACAGCTAACTATCCTATGTACAACCTCTGGATGACATGGCACAAGATATTGTAGATATCTCTAACAATATACAAGATTTATCACTAAACTAATTATACATGTATCTTCAAAAAACAAAGAATTTGGTTCTTTAACCCAAATATTATTCTAGCTGTCATGTTTATATTGCATAGCAAAAAGAATGACAAAGAATATGTTGAAATTTACAAATAAGGAATAGAAACTGGAAAAAGTCTAGTAGGGGAATATTGTTGGAATGTTTCATATCATGCAAATACCGGTGCACAAGATATCAAGAGCATGTTCCTTTGGTTTATTACATCAAATGATCTGTGTAAAAAACTGGAATGTTCTGACTAATTAAATTTGTGAAGCTCCCCAAGGTCTGGACTATACAAAGGACTCGGAGTGCTTGCTCTGACCCCCTTGACTGACCGTGGTCATGCTTGCCTGTCCCATGCTGGCTTTTCCCATGCTGGCCTGCCCTATGCTGGCCTGTCCCATGCTGTAACCCCCCACACTCCTACCACCTTGCTCACTGGGTTCATAATGAGGTGGTCTCATGGGTGGTGCCATTCCTGTGGGGAGGTGGGGAAGCTCGAGTTTCTTCTCTATTTCTTCCGTTCCTTTCTCTGGCTTGTGATGGATCTCTGTTGATTTCAAAAACAGTGAGATTCCAGAAAATACAGCAAAGAATCCGGACAGGACAAAGAATCCATAGGACCAGGACAGGTAGTTGAGCCAGGGGCGTGGCATCCAGGTCGGATCCTTGGCCTTCATCGGGAACACCAGAGCCACAATCAGCACAAACACACCTACACAAAGAGAGGGAGAGAAATATGATGATATAATTCATTGTGTTTCTCAGACTTGCCTTTTATGGAATTAATCCATTATGTATACATTGTACATTAATTAACAGTTTATGCGATTCATAGCAATACATCAAGTTCTAACTGTTGATGTGTGTACCAGCTTACCTGACACAAACATGAGGACTGAGTTGATCATGAAGGCCCTGTACCGGTTTGGGTTGTAGTATTTGATCCTCAGTCTGTCCACGAGATAGAATGACAGCATACCCACCGCAACAATGTTTATTATCAGGGTCAAGACCACCACTGTCTGTACAACTCGAAACCAGGCTACAATATAATGAAAATCAAAATTATTTCAATTACAAAATTCAACATACTAGGTTATACAACTCTTCTGAAGTACATGTATATTGAGTATACAGCACATGTATAAACTCGTGTATACATCAAATGTATCAACTCATGTATACATCACATGTATAAACTCATGTATACATGAGTTTTATGAAGATCACTTGTTTATAAATGAATCAAATGTTTTGCTTTTGAATTTTACGGAACAGAAACAGCATGCACAAAAGGACCTGTGGTTTAATTCGCACCCAGCAGCAGGTGCCCTTTATACATGTAATTAACAATCTTACCTGGCATGATGTCGTCCCAAACTTCTTCAAAGAACGTGGAGTGTATCCACCAACAGCCTACGTATGATCTCATGGCGGGGTCCCGGGGCTTCACCCATCCCGACAGACAAATGTGCCACATCCCGACATTGGCCAGGGGACTGTGGACTCGGCTCCATGATTTGTACCAAAAGGGGGAGGCGAAAGCAACGAAGACTAATACTAGAGAACATATCGAACAAAGGAAGGCAAACCAGTACATATAACCCTCACCCTTCTCTCGATATTGTTTACCTGCGCCTTTACCAGACGCCATTTTGAATGTTTGGTCTACCTGGACGAGTCCACTTTCGCACCTGTACCATTGGTTTCCGGGTTTTGTACTTTATCGTCGAGTTAAGGCAAATTGTACGAGAGAATCCGAACGGTATAAAAATTGGACTATTCTTTAAGTTCCGTATGAATCATATATTGGAATTTGAATATTATGACCCAATCGAGTCATCTTTAACTAGCTGTAATTTTAATTTAAAACAAAAGTTGGCATAATGTAGTTATTTCATTTGATGTCTCTGTATTAATTTACTCAGGTACGTATATACCTCCCTGACTTACTATACCTTTTGAAGTGCCATTCCCACAGTATTATGCTATGATGTAAACTCATCGCAGAAACATATTAATCAGCGTATTTCTTAAAGACGCTACGTACCCGGCCATCTAAATTTATAGATTAAAAAAAGACTATTATAAAAAATTGATTTTATAGTTCGTTTGTACAATAGTATACGGTAGTCCGAAATATCTGCCGTTTTCCTGGCTTTTTTTTTTTTTAACGATTTTTATATTTTACATGCCATGTTTTCCTGGCATGTACAATATCAAAATCGTTAAAAAAAAAAAAGCCAGGAAAACGGCAGATATTTCGGACTACTTTTATACGATTTAGACGGAAACTCCGAAGCGCCTTAATTATGACAGCTGTATAAGAATCTTTTTAAATAAAACTAATGTATACTTTACAACTGCGTCACGCACTGATCGAGCTATATAGCAATTCATGATATTTGGATTTGAACATTAAATGATATTTATTCACGTAATAGCTAGATCGTATTATAAACTTCAATAATCTTATTTTGAATTTCACAGTATTTTTAAACAAATCATTAAATTTAGTGTACGTATTATATCACTGATGGTAGTAGAATTCACAATAGTATATAATTATAAGTTTATTCACCAACCAAGGGCCCTCGGGGGTATACATGGCATGCATTGAAACAATAAAACAACATAATTATAACAAATAATGGATGAAATATATAAATATTGTTTATTAAATGTTTTATGTACATTGGATGTCGATGTACTATCTTCATGTTGCCCCTTGAGGGCCCTCAATTGGTAAATAAAGAAATTGAAATTGTACTGTTAAGTAAGCATAGTAAGTTACAATGGAAGGTACATCTGATATAACACATACCAAGTTGTCATACATATATGCATTTGTATTCCATATACAATTGTAAGTACACATATATAGTTATACATTTGTGATATATTTCAACCATATCACCTTCCCAAATCAAGATGATCAACCGTACGTAATTGTGATGAAGCACGATGTTTCATTTTGACATTGACAGCTTATACAAAGAGCTTTATATGAAACCCTGAATCCATTTGTCAGACTATTTAAAATAAAAAAGAATTGCTAGGCATTTGATGAGGAAATATTACGAGATAATCATGTCCTCTTTATGAGAACTTGTTTTAAGATTTAAACCTGTTTCCTTTTGAGATATGAATTTATAATAATAATTTTTAAAAAAATGATAATAATTATTAAACAGGGGCATGACAACGTGCTCCATACACTAGCTAAGTAAAGCTTTACGCGGGAAAAGAATGTAAGGATAAACTATATAACATTAATTTATCTCTAAAATATAGGTTCCTCAATGATACAGATTTAGAATATGTAGCCGATATTTGTTTGTTTGACAATATGATATGTGCTTAGTTAACGTACATTAGCTGAATTAAAATAGCATACAATTAGTGTATATTTCATACAGTTATTAACTTACTGTACAAAGCAGTAATTATATTATTCGACATTGTTAAACAGTTCTTGTATGAGGTACCTACCGTAATGAGAAACAAAAATCTAAAAAATCTAAATTTGAAACTTCTACGGTGTAAAATTATCGCAAAAAAAATCTTTATAAGCTTAGTTAAGGTACATCTGCTGAATTAAAATAAATGCAATTAGATTAAAGCTTATAAAAATTGTTCATCTCGATCACTGCACAACGCAGTGTATATTATTCGACATGCTTACAATGTTCTTATAGGATTACCTAATGAGAACCAACAATCTTGTAAAATCTAAATTGAGTTGATACCTGTACGCATCAAAATATGGAGTATTATGAGCATAACCTTTGATTTAAAAAAAAACCCACAATAATTAATTTATCTACAATAAATTGAGAAAATAATCTTGTACCTTTAGCTATTTTGTTAGGTATTACATATCTGACCCACACCGATTGCAGGACAACCGTATTGATTCTTGATAATTACTCTTAATAACATGTATTATATATGTACATGTTAGATATTTAATAATAAAAAAAAAGTAGAATGTACAAAGAGCAGGGGCATTTAGAGAATACCACTTTTTATTTTTCATTATGGCCAGAAAACAGGGTGAATTAATGACCTTTGTAAGTTCATTGTACTAATCAGCTTCCTCGCTTGAACCATGCAATGAACATCTTTCCGAAAAGTGGGTGTTTCTATGCCAAGGCCAGCTGGCCTAACTGTCAGCTACCGAGTGACTCCCACCCCCGACATACACTGGTCGGGTCACTCACAGTGGGTACTCCAGTGTACCTGTCACTTCTCGTTGACCGAGTACATCGGATGCGGAAAAGGTGACCACAGTCTGGTCCTGGCAATTAGTAACTTATACCCAGAACAGACATAGAATGTCCACAAACAACTTGATTCTGGCAAAGAATTGCGAGTTTTGGCAACTATCTATAAGACTATTATTTCAGAACAGAGAGTCATTCTCCGTCCAAGAACGCTTCCGGTAAGTTCCTCGTTTGTTGTATTACATCCCTGGTGATATAATATGTATATAACATCAAATTCATAAATGCTCATTTAATGTGTAAATTAACTTAAAAATTATGGATTGTTTTAATTAATAAGAGAAAAGATTGAAACTTAATTTTAAAGTGCTATATTTAAACAATAAATGAGGGGGAAAATCCGAAGAGAGTATATGAATAACATAATTTTACCATTAATACTTATTTACGAATTATAATTATTACAATAAAAACGTATTCGATCGTGTTAGTCATTATTCATAGCAAACTGGTTTAAGCGAATCAGACTGATTTTTTTGCCCCTTGTTAAAAAATTGTTGGATATAAGTTGTACAATTAAACGGTTTAAAAAAAATCTAAATTGTACAAACGATTTTAGAAATAGTACAAAGGACTATTTGAAATTGTACAAACGAATCTAAAAATCGTACAAACGATTTTTATTTTTCTTAAAATGCATGACACGCAGTCGTTATCTTTATCACATTGTCATGGTCAAAATATACCGGTACTATAAACGCGAATCAAACCAAACAGCGATCGAGTATTTTTTTTTTTGTATTTGGAAAAGCACTGTATTGTAACTCTTTGATAAAGTGCGCTTTTTTTTCCGCAACGCAACAGGTTTTTTTTATTCGCGTGGTTATTTTGTTCATGAAGCCATATAAATTACCAAAATTGTAAAATTCATGGCTTTAGTCTTGGGTGGGTGGCAAAATAGAACTAAAATATCACATCTTTATCCTTTAGAAAAATGCATGATTATGATATTCATAAGGCTTTTTAATGAATTGTGAAAAAGATAACCGTAGATGGAAAGTTTCTGATAGTGTGGGACCTATGTTAGGGACCTATGTTAGGTCCCACACTCGCGTTAGCGGGTTATGTTAATTTTTTCTGCAATAAACGCTACCTTCTTGACCTGCATAAATCATCAAAGAAAGCATTTTTTGGTTTATATTTACTTTCTTTAAACAAAATAAGGTTTTGATCGTAAAAATTAGTAAAAGTAACTTAATTATTGTTAATTAGTACATTAGATAAAAGACATGATAGCTACATCGCCGTAAATGGGATTCGAGTCTGACATCATCATGGATTATTTCGTGTAGTCCATGATTTTTTTTTTAGGTTGCTAAAGGTTTCGTCGATCGATAAACTGGTTAAAACTGAATGTGTAGATTTTAGTCGTGTCAGTTTCTTTAGAGCTGTGAATTACAATCAATTAGGGAATCATACTTAGTGGATGTAAATAATATACAATTGAAATGCCATAAATCTTTGGGAAAAAATCCTTTCATTACTTTCACAGTAGTGGAAATCAAACTGAATACATGATTATGACGTCAGTGAACCCTGTACGCCATGCATATATATACTAGAACTATATAATTCATTTCATTAATATCGGTATTTTATTTTTGTGAATAACACATTATTATATAATAATAATAATAATAATCAACAAAAGAGCTTCACAGTAACATGACATGTGTTTTGTGTATACATAATTAATGTATAGTACATGTAGTTTTAATGCATTTCATAGGAAATACAATAACCATTTTGTAAATTAATACTTTTGAACAATAGTGACACCAACGTCTGTACAAAAAAGCTAATCAGGATAATTAATATTCTGTAAATGGTTTTTAATTTGTTCTTATAGTTTGGCACAAATACAAAAAGGGAAAAAAATTACAGCATTAGCCATATACCAAGAAAATTTGGTTAAAATAATAACATATCACCAAAGAAAGTAAACAAGAGCTTACGAGAGCTCTGAATTACTTGGGACTTTTATATTGTAAAATGTATATAAAAATAAAACACAAAATAATCACAGACTGGAGACATGATGTCCACAAAAGCTAAGTTATATCCCTGTAAATATGTTCAATTCATGTAAGTGGAATGTGTATACAAGCATTAGCAGCAATTAAATCTATACATCGTCAAATGTTTATATAAATGGAATACCATATATTGCAAAACTATTTTAGCAGTAAATTGTGCTCATTACTTTTGAAATGGGTAAAAAATAATAAATTCCTCATTGAAATTTGTTACATCAAAATCTACAGCCCAATATCTGAATCAAGTCACCCCTAACCCCCAAAAATAAAATATATATAAAAACATTTATAATACATTATAATATCTACTCTAATATACAACTATTTTGTAATAGCTGACAGGCTGACAAACACCTTTTTTACATGGCCTTTTCATTCAGATCTATGTAAAGTAACATGATTCCATGCAGCTGTCTGATGGTTGATTCCCCTCTATTCCTTACTGCAGTGTATACGTACTTAAAATCAGGAAAAGAATATGAAGTAAACCATGTATTATAACTGTCAAGAAACTTTCATATGCGATGACTTTATTTTGCAATTTACCAAACTACTGGTTAGCTGCGACTAATTTTCCCAACAACGATGTAATTATCTGGAAAATAATACGCCAGAGACATTTGAAGACTGATTTGCAGTAAGAAATAACGACACTATTGCAAAATTTTCTTACCCGTGAATAAAAATTGGTTTAGTACACAGTACATGACGCCATAGTTGTCTCTGTGCAATCAGAATTACAGGTATGTTAATGTCATAGACAAACATGTGACTGTGTCATTTAATCACAAAGTAGTATGGAACTAAAAAATCTACTTCTGTAAAAGAACTCTTTTATAATGAAGGAATTGTTAGCAATCATATCTTACTATACAAGATGAACATTGTATAGCTTCCCCATCTTGAATAGTTGTTCAACATTGAGAATAAATGTGCATGAAAATTACAAGTGAATGTACATTTATGAACACATAATTTCCTTGATATGAAAAATAGTTGAAGACATTGTAAATGTTTCACAAAAAAATATTTGTAACGAAAAAACAATTGACATTGAATGGTATCACTAAGTGGACATCATTGAAATTAAGTGAATACGACTGAGAAGCTGTCCAATATATGGACCAAAGGCAAGTTAATATGGAAGATTTCTTCATATCTAAATGCCTTCAGCCTGCTTGTTCTAATTCAGTAGTAAACATGGCTATTGAACATGTATATAATATACATGTATTACAAAACAATACCTGTTATGAAATACCATTAATTTGATGCTTGATTAATATTGGTTCTGAGTAAAATATTTAAAATTGGCACATTTTTTATCAATGAAGTGATTTTGTAAATTGATTAAATATTCATTACAATTAATTAATAGTCTTCACCACTTTTAAGTATAATGGTAGAACTCGTAATAACATTACACATACACACATGGAATAATTCTTAATAAGGATATGTGACAATGATGATAATGTAACAAATATCATGATATGAGGATTCATCAAGTTACAACCATGCATAGATCCTAGCTTAATATCAGGATATGATAGCACGGACAGCTCTTTGACATAATATAAATGTAAATGTCCATACCCCTGATCGAATGTGTTACATTATAGAACAAATATCTCTATAATCTAAGTACCTAGTATAAGCGATACATCAGAATGCATGATATGCTGGATGATCAAGTTTACAGTATGATGCAGAGTTTGCTCCCTTCCTCACAATTGTGGACAGAGGGCACTGTGACCCTTGTTATGGAGGTCACTTGATTGGCAGGCAGGGTAGGAACAGTGGGTGGGGCTTCAATATGAGGCCTGGCAGGAGGGTCTTTCAACATCCATAAGTCCTTACTTACTTTTCCTCCATTTTCATTACTGTAAGAATATTGCAAACATTAAAAGTACATGTACAGTGCTCATGCATGTCAAGCTACGAAACTCAAATCCCTAATTAACTGTTTCAGTTAAAATTGACAAGTTTGTACCTAGATTTAGACGGAGAGTCAATATGGATGATTTTGTTGTCTTCCATTACACATTTTGAGTCTGTTGTTTTAAGAATCGGGTCAGAGTTAACACTATAGATTTGGTTGCTGTTAATGGCTCCTTCGTGGACAGAGATCACTGTGATGGCCCTGTCAGAGGGGGACTGCAGTCGATTCTGTCTCACCTGGAATTAAATGACACCAACAACACTTCAACACTTTTTAATGGAAGAGAATCAATATATATCTTTACCAACAATGATACATAATTTAAGAGCATTGCCATACCTCATGCAGTTATTTGCTAAATCTCTGGAAGTTCTCGAAGTACATTAATTCTCTGATTTACCACACCTATAATAGGTTTCTCTCCAACAACAGTGCAATAATCTGACTTAATTCCACAGAACCCAGAATTTTTAATCACAGTTCATTTCTGTGAAATGCCATATATTTTTGAAATTCTCCTGTGACTTAATACTTTAACTTGAGGGCTCCTTTCTTAGTTTTAAATCACATTTTATTTCTGTGACTTACAATTAGCTAATTAATTTTATGTGTTTCTCAAACTGTAGTGCACTAATCCATTAACTTAATTCCACAGCACTTGGAATTTTTAATCTGTGACAGTTCATGTTGGTGATTTACAATAACTTTGGAAATTCTCCTGTGACTTACCGTAACTTGAGGGTTCCTCTCTAACTGCAGGGCACTTCTCTGATTGCCCACTATGTCATTCTCTTCCACTGTGACCTGGTTCTTTATAAACAACCCATGGTCTCTGTTGTCAAAGACTCCATTCCCCTCCACAATCACCTAGAGGTTCCAGAAAAATATTCTTAGTTATTGTCAAGAAAAAGATCTAAGGAAGACATACCCCGGTAATGTACCGGTACATATATACTGGGCATCAATTAAAAAGTTTTGCAAATTTAACAGTGGAGACTTTTATCAGTTGTCTTTGAAATTAAATAGTACATACAGACATGCAAATACCAATTTAAAATTATGCTTATTAGAAATTGATATTCGTTATCTTTAATTTTATCTGATTGTAACTATTAATCATAAAAAAATCTCAGACAAAGACAACAATATTTTGTGTTTTTTCTTCAGGAAAATATCCTGACTCATTTATACAACTAAATATAAATGATGTTTACTATCTGTTGAAAATTTTCCCAGAATTACCTCCCCTACATCGGATGTAATCAGTCCATTTCCTGCATTACATGTAACACTGTTGTCCTTTACCAGAACAGGAAACTCCTGGTCAATATGGATGCCATCACCACGGTTACCATGTACAGCATTACATTTGACCTCCACTTCATCACCAAACATTAGAAATATTCCTCGGCCTACAAACATCAGCAAACATTAGAAATATTCCTCGGCCTACGAACATCAGCAAACATTAGAAATATTCCTCGGCCTACAAACATCACACAACATTAGAAATATTCCTCGGCCTACAAACATCAGCAAACATTAGAAATATTCCTCGGCCTACAAACATCACACAACATTAGAAATATTCCTCAGCCTAAAATCCTCAGCAAACATTAGAAATATTCCTCAGCCTACAAACATCAATAAACATTAGAAATATACCATTATTGTGGTATTTACTATTTACAGTGTTGATGTGGTATGTAACGATTATTAGGGTTTTTACTATTTACAGTGTTCATGTGGTATATTACCATTATTGTGGTATTAACTATTTACAGTGTTGATGTGGTGTATTACCATTATTGTGGTATTTACTATTTACAGTGTTGATGTGGTATGTAACGATTATTAGGGTTTTTACTATTTACAGTGTTCATGTGGTATATTACCATTATTGTGGTATTAACTATTTACAGTGTTCATGTGGTGTATTACCATTATTGTGGTATTTACTATTTACAGTGTAGTGTTGATGTGGTGTATTAACATTATTGTGGTATTTACTATTTACAGTGTTAATGTGGTATATTACCATTATTGTGGTATATACTATTTACAGTGTTGATGTGGTATATTACCATTATTGTGGTATCTACTATTTACAGTGTGGATGTGGTATATTACCATTATTGTGGTATTAACTATTTAAAGTGTTGATGTGGTATATTACCATTATTGTAGTATTTACTATTTACAGTGTGGATGTGGTGTATTACCATTATTGTGGTATTTACTATTTACAGTGTTAATGTGGTATATTACCATTATTGTGGTATTTACTATTTACAGTGTTGATGTGGTATATTACCATTATTGTGGTATTAACTATTTACAGTGTTGATGTGGTATGTAACCATTATTAGGGTTTTTACTATTTACAGTGTTGATGTGGTATATTACCATTATTGTGGTATTAACTATTTACAGTGTTGATGTGGTATGTAACCATTATTAGGGTTTTTACTATTTACAGTGTTGATGTGGTATGTAACCATTATTAGGGTTTTTACTATTTACAGTGTTGATGTGGTATATTACCATTATTGTGGTATTAACTATTTACAGTGTTGATGTGGTATAATACCGTTATTGTGGTATTAACTATTTACAGTGTTGATGTGGTGTATTACCATTATTGTGGTATTTACTATTTACAGTGTAGTGTGGATGTGGTGTATTACCATTATTGTGGTATTTACTATTTACAGTGTTGATGTGGTTTATTACCATTATTGTGGTATTTACTATTTACAGTGTTGATGTGGTGTATTACCATTATTGTGGTATTTACTATTTACAGTGTTGATGTGGTGTATTACCATTATTGTGGTATTTACTATTTACAGTGTAGTGTGGATGTGGTGTATTACCATTATTGTGGTATTTACTATTTACAGTGTTGATGTGGTTTATTACCATTATTGTGGTATTTACTATTTACAGTGTTGATGTGGTGTATTACCATTATTGTGGTATTTACTATTTACAGTGTGGATGTGGTGTATTACCATTATTGTGGTATTTACTATTTACAGTGTTGATGTGGTTTATTACCATTATTGTGGTATTTACTATTTACAGTGTTAATGTGGTATATTACCATTATTGTGGTATTTACTATTTACAGTGTGGATGTGGTGTATTACCATTATTGTGGTATTTACTATTTACAGTGTTGATGTGGTATATTACCATTGCTGTGGTATTTACTATTTACAGTGTTGATGTGGTGTATTACCATTATTGTGGTATTTACTATTTACAGTGTTGATGTGGTATATTACCATTATTGTGGTATATACTGTTATACTCCACGGTAGCCTTGCTACAGGAGCGTCTGTGATGGGGCTGATCCTCATTAATAAACTGCCAGAACTCGGCGCTCTTCTGACTGTGTACGTCACTGCGATCCATTGATGACAATGGGTCTGCTTCATGGGCCTCATCCTGTGAATATATTTAGTCCAAATTAAGTTACAAAAATTTTGAATAGACATTTGTTATACTTCATAATACTTAAAAACATGCAGAATGATCACACGATTCAAACTATTCATGTTGTCAGTATAGAGTCTGGAACATTTGATCCAGACATTTTTAAAAATCAAACATGAGATGTATGGTACCGTTTTGTTGACAAATGTAATGCCAGTGTCCAAGTTGTTGTTGATCTGGTTGCCATGGATAAGTGGCTGTGAGGCTGCTGTGATCCATACTCCACATCCAGCATTCCCTAAAAAGGAAGTCACATTTTGCTATCTTAGTACATTGTAGGATATTGATTTTAGCTGGGTCTAATTATTATAATAATACCATTTTTGAGAAGTATTCCCCAAGCTCACACCAAATAGACCAACCTGTGATGATGTTGTTTTCTATGCTGCCTCGCCCCTTTTCTCCAATCACGATTCCGTCGGACATTCCGTTGCAAATGATGTTCTGTGTGACCACAGGATCACCGCCATGACGAATATCAACTCCACCCCACTGATTCTCTCGAATTATGTTATCTAACAAAATATTAAAACGGTGTAAAAAAGTTATACACATAAATGGGTATAACTTTAATAGTAAATGTACTGTTTTCAAGCTACAGAGACACAACTATGATACCAATTTTTAGTGTTAAGGAGACATTCCTGCATGTCTCAATAAAATGTTGTTTGTCCCAAATTTGAATGTATTCAGTAAGCACCTACCACAGACATAGCCCTTGCCACCTTCATTCACTGCAATGCCTGCAGCCTTCCCACTGAAAATCTGATTCTTGCTGCAAATAACAAAGCATGTGTATCAGTAACAAATGCCTACTGTCAGAGTACAGTTTACTTAATACCATAAAATCTATATTCTTTTATGAATACTATAGCTAACGGCTATCATGTATCAAAATACATGAATGTGTACAATTACGATAAACTTGATGGTTTTATCACATCTATCAGTGGATGAAGGAATGCATTATGTACTCTGGTATCATGTTGATTTATGATGACTTCCATCACTAAAGATGCACATCTACTGGTATGATATTGATGGTAAACTCTGTAATCTAATGTTATTTTTTATCAGTGGCTTAATTACTGGTATTTGAAGTTACTGTAAACGTATTATATTTAGCGTGTACGATATTTGGCGGAAATGATTTTTCAACAAGTTAGCGTGGATTTGAATTGGCGTTTCTCTGAATGTTCTCATTCCAATACTATGAAAGGCATTTAGCGACGACTTGAATTAGCGGAAGTCGCTTTTCCGCCAAAAACGCTAAAAAGAATACACAGCCAAATGTAATACATTTACAGTATTTGGGTATTCCCTGTGTCTATATGCTTTTAGATGCATCAGTAGTTTATATGAATTCATTAGGTATCTGACCGTGGGGTTTCCTCTGTACAGTATATACAGCCGTACCTGACCGTGGGGTTTCCTCTGTACAGTATATACAGCCCCGCCTCCTTGTTCTGGTATATCTCATTGTTCCGGATCTGACCCCGTCCACTCCCCAGAACAACAACACCAGACCTCTTCCCGTGGTGAATTCGATTACTCTGGAAATATTTCATATAAGCAATATTTAAGTTTCTTTTAATTTAATTTTAGTTGCTGTAGACTTGAATAAATAATAATAATTTATGGTTTAAGATCAACAATATTATATATTATTGCAACAAAAGACTTACTATGACAAGAGGGTCTGCATTTTTCCGAATATCAATGCCAGCTTCACAATTGGAGTGAATATCATTTCCTAAAATGAACATTTAAGACATATTATGAATTAAAATCTTTAATGAAATTTAATTTCAGAATTGGATAAAAATTATTTACATAAATAAAGTCACCTACCGGCAACCAATCCGGAGGCAGCGAGCCTCATAAACACACCAGAAGTTCGACAGTGGTGAATCTCATTCTTCAAAATGATAACCTACAAGGATGAAATTCAAGAGTTTAATAACCTTTGCAACATTTAAGTCCAAATCCAAATTGTCATATACCTTGGAAAATTTGAATAAAAATTCAATCTATCAAAGAATCACTTACCCTTGCATTTTGAATGCACCTGATTCCATAGCCCACACTGTTGATATCACAGTGGGAGATGATGGCATGAGCCTGTAGACTAACCATCACCCCGCCCTTACACAGACTCATCCGACACCGATGGATCAGACAACCTCTGACCTCATCTGTCACCTTGTTAACTGCAGCATCTGCAGTGATTCGGATGTTCTCTGACTGGTTCTGGCTGCAGATGGATATGACGTCGGCTCCAATACTTGCGGAGGATATCGAGCGCGGCTGCTGGTGTTGAGGGCACGTCAACATGATTACAGACTCCTCCTCATCGCTGAAGTCTGAGTCTGTGTCTGAGAGGATCAGTCCCCCCTCCTCACTGCTACTGCTGGATCCTGTGTAAAAAACAGACTTAAAACATGTACCATATATATATGTAGTACTGTATATGATCTTGTTTATCTGTGTAAAGTTGATATGCAATACATATAAGCAACATATATATATCTTTGTTTTGTAAAATATCAAGAAAATATAATATGGTATATAACTCATACCTCTTGAATCAAGAGATCCAGAGTGATAACTTCCAATACTGTCATTGCTATCATCAAATATGTCACTTCCACTGGCTGTGGACACTGGACTGTGTGACCTTGAATTGCTAAAAGCCCTGCTTGGTGACCTTGACCTGATATCAATTCTATCATGAGGGTGAGGATCTCCATCCGGTTCTTGCACAATGTCATGGTTTCCTGCTCCTCCCACTGCACCTGTTTCACTACTCTGGTTCCAATTTTCAGCAGTCTCTTGAGTGCTTTTCACTTGATCTGGAACCAAGAGTTTTTCCTCTTCCAACAGCATACCTGAACACAGGGAGGTTTTGTCATTGTCTTCAATGTCTACCCTGATACTGCCCCCTCCAATGGTGGAGCCATGGCTGACCTCTGAGGCAGTAAAGCTTCCATAATGACTGCTCCCTGCTACAGTTAGAGTGTTTTTACCTCCATAGCATGAAGGGTCACTTTGAGACAGGAATTCACATGTTCTAGAACCCCCTGTGAGCTCGCCTGTGTGTGAGGAGAAACAGGAAGTCCGACCTTGTAGCTGGTCCAGGCTAAAGGTCTGTCTTCCACTGGATTTCCCGTGCACCTTGTTGGCACTCCTAGTTTGAAGGGAGGTATCTGTGAACTCGCTCTGCATAAAGGAAGAACTGCAGTAGCTTTGCCTACGATTTGGATCATGAGAATACTCTGTTTTGGTATCACTAGATTTCTCCAGAAGCCATTTCTGTGTAACAGCAGTGGATGTGGAGAATGCGGAAGTTGGTGCCATTTCATACCCTTTCTGTGGAGGTCTATTTAAGTGACTTACAGCAGCTATTTTCTCCATCATGTAGTTAAATGTCCAGTTCCTGTCTTCACGAGGAAACCCCTCCACAGTTATAGCTGCAGAGTCTGTTTTTGAAAACTCACAATTTTCTATGATGCTGGAGTTCAAATGTTGCAGAATTACTGTAGCATGGCGAAATGTGCAAAATTTTATGTGACATGAACCAGGATTTTGGACATACACCATTCCATCCTCAAAGATACAGTTATCAACTTGTAAATACCCATTTCTGACCTGTAATTATATTTTTTATCAATGTCATTTGTAAAGCTGTTCCACATGATTTAAATAAAAATTTATTAACATTTTCAACATAATTTTTCTTTAAATCATTTCATATCATTTGAAAATAATTGTTTGTGATGTTCAATAATTAAAACTAAAATTAAACACAAAACTAGAATGCAAAATAATGTCTTTACAAAAATTACATGTAAATTTAGTTGAAAACATATTTGTATACAGCAGTTAAAACTTTCTAAACTGAGCTGCCTTACCTTCAGAATAAAGTTTGTGAACCATGGAGCTCTGAATACAAGGTTACTGACTCTGCCTGTTAAGGCGATCTGCTCCACACACACCACTAAGATAATGCTGCCAAGCTCACCAACACCAATAATCTCAAATGGAATTTTGGAGGACATTTCAAACTGCTCATCATAGATACCAGGGTAGATTTCAATTCTGTCATAATCATTAGCCACAGCCAGCGCACTCTTGAGGGAAGTGTGTTCCATACTCCGTCCCACTCGAATCACTTTTCTTTCTTTTTTACGTTTTAGGACAAAGAGACAAGTAGCTGGGTCGGGCTCGCGTAGGTTTCGGCCCCAGAACCTTACAGAGAGATACTGCTCTTTGAATGCTAGTCTCCATGAGGCAGGCTCAGAATCAGTGTTTATTGGCCAAAATGGATGCTTCCAGTCTGAGCATTGCAGATACAGCTCTCTCCACCTGATTAAAGTAATAAAAGCCAAGTTTGGATAAGATATAATAATATATGTGATGTCCTTTTTGGATGCATTCAGAGTTCTAGTTTTTAATTTGTTAAAATGTATTCTGAAAAGTCTCTTTATTGTTAAGTCTTTCAAGTACTGAATTCTTGTGGGTTTTTTTTTGCTTTGGAGAATGTTTCCACTTAACCTACCAATCTTAGGAGTAGGATACTACCAGTAAATTAAAAGATTCTTTAAGTTCTATAACTAAGAAAATCACAGGTAATACACACGTATTAAATGTGTCTCGCATGAGTTTTAAGTGGTATTGATAATGTAAAGAGCACTTACAGGATTTTCACTCAGAAAATTTCATGTTTAAATTACAAGATGTGATATTCATGTTAAGTCCCTATGATATTATTTTTGTATTCAAGCTCAAATACTTTTTATGTGAATACCGAATATCATGTGAGAAAATTTAGATGAGATTCATTTTAAGTGCATGAATCTTGCATGAAAATTTCACATGAAATTCATGAAAATTTTCATATTACAACATGTGAAACCCTCAAAGCATTTAAACTCTAGTATCATAGAAATTTCACATGAAGCATAATTGGCTGTGCAAGGTACAGGATGGGAAAAATAATGATGAACCAGACCAAAGTTTAAACCAGGGCCCCCTGAATCTCTAATCAGGTGCTCTATCCACTGAGGTATTCGAAATAGTCTAACCATCACATTCCTCCCTCCTTAAATGATACCTCTTTGCCCTCAAAGATCATCCTAGCCTTTTTTCCCTGGCAAGAGTTAAACTGTCAGTTCCAGGGGTTGGCAAGACACCAAATGTAACAGGATGGGAGAAATGATGAACCAGACCAGAATTCTACCCCCCCCCCCTTAAATCTCTTGTCAGGTGCTCTACCAATTGAGCTATCTGGTATTCAAATCGGTCTGATTGTCATTGCTTTAATGAGAAGTGGAACAACAAAAGGATTCTGACATATGATTACATCCTCACAGAACAGCTTACAGAACAAATTATATTATATATATTTGCCATTCATGCTCAACAGCTCAATTAATTATCATTTAATTTACAAATTGACAGGAATCAGAATGGTTTACCTTGAACTGTCCAAACTGACCACTAGATCATTCCAGGTCTTACAAGTGCATGAACACCGACACAGGTCTTCTGCAGAGAGGTAGGACAGAATTATCCTCCATATTTCCCATGGCAAACCTGTTTTGTCACCTGGGAGAACCTTGCTGCCAATATCTGGCTTCACGCTGGGAATAGACATCCTCTGTTTTCATTTGTATTATCTCTGCATTTGGATTTCATCGTCCAATGGCCAAGGGATCGGCGATAGACTGTCAAAATGTTTTTTTGTGCTACATATTGATATTCGATTTCAGAATCAGAGGAATGTTTACAGTTTGCAAGGTGATAGAAAACTTCCGGTTGCAATTAGGAATGAAATGTTTCGTGCGGAATTTTCCGTAAAGGAATATTGGCAGCTGTGTTACATGTTATTTGGTCGTTAGATCTAGATGTGTGGATTTAATTACTTCTTTATTAATATTAGCATTTTTAGGGTGAAGCTTTCACCCCAAAACAATTTCTGTATGTATAAATGATTGTTATGGTGAAAATTTATGTATTAAAAAAAAACCCGAATTATTTTGAGTATGAATTGATGCATAAAAATATTTCCGCCGGAGGGGGAATTCAACAGACGAAAAAAGGTAGGACAATTTTATCAAGTTAAATCACTGTTCAGAAAATATGAATGAGCTATTTTAACCACTTTATACGTATTTACTGTTCATTTAGTAATCCAACCGTAATTGATGTGGTTTTCTTTGTATAATAAATTAATATCATAAACTTAAAAACCCTGCATCAAATCTTTTGTTTACAAAACATTAAACGTAATATTCTATTGCATGTGAAAATATGTCCTACTTAATTTTTAAATATCTGGAAGAATTCCATTTCTGTTTATTAGTCGAAAGCATTTTATTATCTTTTACAGATGTTTTTTAAAAAAAAGAAATAAGCCATAAAGGGCTTAAATTAAGGTGGCCGATTTTGGTTTTTTTTTGTGTGGAAATACTGCAGTAGCAAAACTCTTCAATTTTTAACCATATGTAATTTACACCAACTCTAGTTTATTTGCAAAGTTTCAATAAAATCGACAGTTTGGTTCTTTTAGGGGCCATCTCAAAATACAGGTACACTTACTATAGGAATATATGGGAAATTGTCATTTTCCGCAATTCGAAGCAGAATAAAAAATACTACGATAGTTTTTTTTTTCTCAAACTGTAATATGTGATTAGTAACATAATTTTCTACCTTGTATATAAAAAATACTAAATTCAACCGTCTGGTTTTTAGTGGGGACCATCTCAAAATATTAAAATACACCAAATTATGCTATATATTTGGAGTATTACAAATTTAGATTGGTGTAATGGATTCATGAAAATTTTATTAAAAATTAATCCAGAGGATAGCATTATTCTTTGTATAGATATTCAAGGGCGTATGATTTTTACTTTTTCCTTTATGTTATTTCTTATAACCCACTCCTACCATGCCTACAAAGTTTCATTTATCATAACGTCATAAAAGCATAATGGCAACGCTCACCTACTGTATAAAGCAAAAATCGTATAAAAAATAAAATTTTCCTTTAAAAATCTAAATATTTTTATCTGTCTAATGTTTATTGTGTTCAATTTTATAAATGATATCGAAAAATTTTCATTATAAGTATATATACGCTGTATTTTATTAGAATGCGCAAAAACGTGTGCAATAAAAACTAAAGTCAGCCTCCTTAAATTAGTTATTTTTCAAATGTAGATCTTGAAAGCATTTATCAGCTGTTAATACTTCTCTGTAAGCTTTATTGCATATAGCTACGAGCATACATGTATACGCGGGTATGATAAGGCAACAAATCGAGTAAAAATTCCTCTGATCGATATGACGTCACAATAAGCAGCATGATGTCATATTTTACTCAAGAAATCTGTCAAATTTAACTTTATCTCTGGTCCAAATTATGAAAACTACAGGCGTAAAATGTCACTAGAAGCTCTTTTAACTGAATATATCTTTGATTTCTCTGTATTACGTATCGTTAACATTGATGACGTCACAAGCATGTTTAATAGAGAAGATCAATGTCGGGAGACAAATCATCGGAATGCAGTGTAAACTATGCTGAAATAAGACTTATTTAATACAGATACCCAAGATTTAGATGAGTGTCAGTTAATTAGGATATAACCAGGATAATACAGGCATGGATATTTTGTTTTATCAGCGAGTGTTATAAGGTAAGCAGATAGACATTGATGTTGCTTGACCGGCCTTTCCTCTGTCAGTGTGTACAAAAAGACAAAAGTGTAACACTACCCCGAATATTATGAAAGATGAATTTGGCAAATATCAAAAGCACATGACCTTGTTTGAAATTTTGAAGTTTTATATCATGTACATATTTTATATCATGTACATATGGTTTTAAATAAGACATGTTCTTAAAAAGATAAAAATGACAAATTTAATCAATTTAACATATTTTTATCTTCTTTTGCTATATTTAATGACATTAAGAAGTTGACGAAAAATGAATAATCTCGTTGTTACTTTTTCAAGCAATATAGCTAAATCAGGAGATTGTGCTGGACCTGATAGGCTGATAGCATAGTTTTGAGATTCGTTCAGTCATTTATTTTTGTCCTGATAACTTCAATAAGCAAACTTATTTTAAAATTGTTAATTTAGAAAAGTTATTCTATCTCTTTAACCTATGCCTAGAATTAGATATCAGTTATCACTCTTAAAAGATGATAAAAACCATCTTAATTTTAAAATTAACAATTGATCATATGAAATAAAAAGTTCCATTTTCTGGTTATTTGGTGTATGTGAAAATGGGGCAAGAAAATTATGAAAAATAAAGTGTGACTGTGTCACTACATCAGTATGCAACACACCTAAGAAAAATCCAATTAGCCCCACTCATAGTATATATCTCCCCAATACAGGAGCACAAAACTGTCAAGAGTCAATTATTTATTAAAACATGTGATTATTTAATTTTTTACTTCTAACACATACAGTAATTCAAACAGTTTATTTTGTGCTTGGAATTATAAATCTGTAAAACACTAAACTTGTGGTTAAAAAAACTGTACTAAAATTTGTACTCTAGCAGCTAAAGAAGTCTTTGGGAATAGGTGATTTGGTGAATTTAAGATTCATAAACTGTATCAAAATAAGAGTTTCATTTGCATGAAATATTAAAAAAAATCATCTGATTTTGAGGAACCTAATGAGTAAGATATATCACATGTGAAGTTGATATATTGCTATACTCTGTCCCAAGATATCCTCGATTCACATTTTGCTTAATTAATCAATATTTATAAATACCTCAGGGTTCAAACGATGTTCATTCAAAAGTATGAAAAATTTCAAAGATTTCTCTGTTAAAACGCCCCCTTTAGCTTATCATGTTTCAATACAAGGCTTAAAAATGTGATATCGGGGATTTCGTATTGAAGCAGACCTGGATGATAATGTTGAAAAATTGCAGGAGGTTAGGTATTCCAAGTAACCGAATGGAAAAAAGATGTTAACATTCCCCATTATAAATCTCCGTAAGAAATCTGTTTTCGTTCCTGTGATTTTTTCCGAGTGAAAAATGATAATGTATCAATTAAGATATCTTGGAAATTTTCCCTTTCATCGATTTCAATTGCACTTCTTTCACAGGTATGTGTAATTTTATGAAAAATTGGCCACATGTGCAGCATAAATATCTAAGGACAGACTATAGAACATTATTTGATTTGTTTGAGGAATGGAATATTTTTTAATAGAAATAATTTTTTGAAATTGTAAATAATCAATCAGGAAAAAAAGATAGTATGAAAATGATCGGAAAAAATAGCTGAAACACTTTATAGAGAAATAGAATGATATCAATAACTAGACGCTTGTTGCGAGCAACAAAAGGTCTTCCGTTTGAATACACCTTAAAAAAGACTATAGAGATAGTTGTTCTTTCTACCAATTCTTAACACTCTTAAACATAGAGCAAAACCAATACCGGATATCTAAAACGCTATGTAAAAGTCATATCCAATATTGTAAAATCCGTATTGTGACGTATTTCGATCATCGGTCACTTCGCCGGCATCAAAGACATTCCGATGCAACAACAGTGAATCAGAATTCAACGGTGCAACTGCATTACAAATAGATAAAATAGCTAACTGCGGGTCGAAAAACAAATATTTTTCATATTTAAACATGTACTTACATTTAAAATTATTCTTGTGTTTAGAATGACTTTTTTCAATAGTATGTCAAGAGAGAGAGTTATCCCCACATGTCATCGTAGAGGCGGAGTTCAGACATTCACTGCTCATGACGAGAGAGAGAGAGAGAGAGAGAGAGAGAGAGCGAGAGCGAGAGAGAGAGAAGTAAATATACAATTCAAACGTGTATATAAGCTGTAAAAAAACACATTTGTCAATAAACGCATGTGTAAATGCATGCCTGTATCCATGTATGTGGAGAAACATTAAACAGCCCTCAATTTAAAGTCATGTTGATAATTGAAACATAAGCATAAGTTAGGAGAACGGGTTATTTCCTTCCCGCAGTCGCTTATTGTTGTGTGCACACAGACATTGAGATAGCGGCATTTCTTTGATGCCGGCAAAGCGACCCGGCGAGCTCTAATGCGGTCGTATTACAGGGGTGCTTCGGCGGCATGACTTTGATGCCGGCGTTGCTATGAGCGTCTGAATTTAAATAGCTGCTGATAAAAAAAAAGACTGTCACATAGCAGGAAATTGACGGTATTTCTACCCGGGCTCTATATTTGTACCGAAAAAACCCCGATATTATTTTGATTTACGATCAAATTTAAACGGAGAACATTTTAAGCCATCATTTTCAAGTTAAAATCGTAAAACAAACCACAATTAAGAAAGAAAAAACGTTCGACACTCGGGGACTGAACCCGGGTCGCCTGGGCACAAGTCCACCACTCTAATGACTGAGCTACGCGGACTCTCGCTTCAAGACTTTGAAGCCTAATATCTCATGAATGCGTGGATCGATTTTAAAACGAATTTCATATTCTGAAGTTTTGAACGCGTCTCTATCGAATAATAAAATAAAAAAAATTCAGGTCAAAAAAGTTGAAAAATGATAATTTTTTGTTTCCTTCCGGTGACGACCGGAAGTGACGGCGAACGTTCGGATATGCAAAGGGCACTGCGGCAGACAACTCTCTATCATCCCTGAAAATTTGAAAGTTCTATCTTAAATACTTTTGGAGAAAAATCGTGAACAAGCGAAAACATAATTTTTTTAATATCGCGGGACCGGAAGTGACGACCAAGAAAACCTCATGTAATTTTCTTACAAATTTAGTCATGAATAAGATTTGAAAGTTTCATCAAAATCGGTTAAAGCGTTTTTGAGAAACCGTGACAGAAAAAAAAAATAATAATAATAACTAGACGCTCGTTGCGAGCAACAAGAGGTCTTCCGTTTGATTGCACCATAAAGTAGACTAAAGGGATAGTTGTTCTTTTCTATCATTTCTTAGCACTTCATCAAATTCCATTTAAAACCCTCTATATGAATTTCAATAGACATATAATTATACTTAAATTATACTTAAAAAGTCGGTATTATTGTGATTTTTGATAAAATAAAATTGGAAATAAGTAAAATCTATCATTTCAAATATAAAATCATTATTCTTAACACAACTAAGGAAGAAAAAACAGTCGGCACTCGGGGACTGAACCCGGGTCGCCTGGGCATAAGTCCACCACTCTAACGACTGAGCTACGCGGACTCTCGCTTCAGAACTTTGGAGCCCGAAATCTCGAGAATGCGTGGATCGATTTTAAAACGGATTTTATATTCTGAAGTTTTGAAAGGGTCTCTATCGAGTAAAATCATAAAAAAATTTAAATCAAAAAAGTTGAAAAATGATTAATTTTTGCTTCCTTCCGGTGACGACCGGAAGTGACGGCGGACGTTCGGATATGCGAAGGGCACTGCGGCTGACGACTCTCTACCATCCCTGAAAATTTGAAAGTTCCATCTTTTATAATTTGTTAGAAAAATGAGCCACAAGCAAAAACATAAAATCCTTTATATCTCGGGACCGGAAGTGACGATCAAAAAAATGATCGACAATTTTCTTACAAATTTTGTCAAGAGTAAGATCTGAAAGTTTCATGAAAATCGGCCAAAGCGTTTTTGAGAAAACGTTACAGAAAAAAAAAAAAATAATAATAACTAGACGCTCGTTGCGAGCAACAAGAGGTCTTCCGTTTGATTGCACCATAAAGTAGACTAAAGAGATAGTTGTTCTTTTCTATCATTTCTTAACACTTCATCAAATTCCATTTAAAACCCTCTATATGAATTTCAATAGACATCTAATTATACTTAAATTATACTTAAAAAGTCTCTAATATTGTGATTTTTGATAAAATAAAATTGGAAATAAGTAAAATCTATCATTTCAAATATAAAATCATTATTTTTAACACAACTAAGGAAGAAAAAAACATTCGGCACTCGGGGACTGAACCCGGGTCGCCTGGGCATAAGTCCACCACTCTAACGACTGAGCTACGCGGACTCTCGCTTCAGAACTTTGGAGCCCGAAATTTCGAGAATGCGTGGATCGATTTTAAAACGGATTTCATATTCTGAAGTTTTGAACGCGTCTCTATTGAATAATAAAATTTAAAAAATTCAAGTAAAAAAAATTGAAAATTGATCATTTTTTGTTTCCTTCCGGTGACGACTGGAAGTGACGGCGGACGTTCGGATATGCGAAGGGCACTGCGGCTGACGACTCTCTAACATCCCTGAAAATTTGAAAATTCTATCTTAAATACTTTTGGAGAAAAATCGTGAACAAGCAGAAACATAAAATTTTTAATATCTCGGGACCGGAAATGACGACCGAAAAAATCTCGTGTAATTTTCTTACAAATTTTGTCATGAATAAGATCTGAAAATTTCATCAAAATCGGCTGAAGCGTTTTTGAGAAAACGTGGGAGAAAAAAAAATTAATAATAATAATAATAGAGGAAAAGAAACAAAGCAATAACAATAAGGTCTTCCGTTGGAAACGGAAGACCTTAACGAGGCTGGGGGGTGGCTGCCATTTTAAAGCATTTTTATCTCTACACAAAAAAGATTTTCACTTTAATGTTCTATAACTCTTACATTGTACTGAATTTGTCTATTCAAAAAATGGATATGATGGTATTGAAACATTATTTAAAGAGTAAATTGATGGTAAACCAAAGGTTACAAGGTGCAAAAAAATAATTTCGGCTGTTTTTCAGCATTTTCTAACTTTTCAAAGGGAGGTAACTTGTAAAACTCCAAATATTTTGTTCAAATATTTTCCTTTTATTTTTGACTTCTAAATTTCACCATCGAATTTTTTTTTTAATGCTCAATCTTTATTACACATGTATTGATTATTATTATGTTAAAATTTGGAAATAATCTTGTGGCTACTTTTTTTTTGTCTTACATATTTGCATTTTTGTGACATATATATTTTTGGTAAAATTGTGATATTTTTTTTATAACAAATAATGTTAAGTTTTTATTATTGTGTTAATTTTTTGTGATGTTATTGGTATGTTTTTTGCCTTTATTTATATTTCATATATTTTTCATAATTTTTTTTTTTTTACATAACGTGCAATTTCTTCAGACGCAATACATGATAAAATTAACGATGATTGTGATGTGGTCTTTTACATTAAAATGTAAATTAAGATTATGTGAAACATTTCTGCAAATTTTGTGAATTTTGGAGAAATTTTTTTTGACCCCCCAGCCTCCTTAATAATAATAATAATAATAGAGGAAAAGAAACAAAGCAATAACAATAAGGTCTTCCGTTGGAAACGGAAGACCTTAATAATAATAATAATAGAGGAAAAGAAACAAAGCAAAAACAATAAGGTCTTCCGTTGGAAACGGAAGACCTTAATAATGTCAAAGTCAATAATGCATTTCAACATGATTTTTTATTCCATTTGTTTATGAGAATTATTCAGTTTTTCAGCTTACTGAAATCTGGTATTTGGTACCCAAAGGCAGTAGCAATAGTTCAAATTCGTAGACTATTGTGTTACTGTTTTCTCTGTACAGTACTCAGCAGACACAGTAGCACAGCTTGTAGATCAATTTATATTTCATATGGATACAGAGTTCAGTGGTTTATAGTTTGCTAAGGAAACATGAGATCAGATGTTACAGTACATACCAAAATGAAAAACAAGCAACTTAGATGACATACAATACAGATAAGTAAACCCATGTTATGATTTTTACTTTAAAAAGAAACTATGGGGACTGCCATGTAACGATGTATCATAGAAATACAAACTGGATAAAAATTTATCTGCTTCATTCTATCTGCTCTAAAACTTGTCACTATCTTGTAAAAATAGGTTACTAGAAAAATTGTTACATAAATATAAAGTGGGCTAATTGAAAGACAGAATATTTATGACATTATGCATTAATTTTCACTAACATTTACTTAGCGACAGTGGGACAAGTAAATGAATAAGACAGAGGGATTGACCCATTTAACTAGACACGAGGGACTACCGGTACTTTGGGTATCTATGGTAATACACCTTGCATATTCCCCCAAGTCACTGTTTATTTCTGTGGCTTGTCATTGGCTGCATTAGAATACTTATGACTGAATGCATTGATTAACTCAATTTTAGCTGTTGGATAAGGTATTTTTGAATTAGGAATGTATTTCATATTTTTAAAACAAGGCCTATAAAATCATACAGGAATGTGACTGTTTCTCTGTGTTTATAAAATGAATATTACAGTCTGAAAAAATCTGAATAAATGATTATAAAGTGTAATTCATGTTGAGAATTAAAAAAAAAAGCCCCAAGTTATCTTCTTCCTTTAACGGATTTATATACATTTGTCTTGAGAAGCTGATCAGATCATGAGATTTATAAATATTAAACAGTATTTTAAGTACTTCTTGTGCCTATATGTGTTCTGTACACTGTACCAGCTGGAAAACAATCTAGCATAGAATTGTAGCATTGAAGGGTGTATGACCTTTTCGCTAAGCTACTTGAGTTGTAAAATTATTCTAAATATTGTTTGTGACGCTTAAGTGAATTCAGTGCATGTATTTTACATAGGATTATTCGATCATAGTAAGTTAGTAACCTTCATATCAAATCAAACGTTTTTTATGGTAAGTGGGATAGGACTTTGACATCATTTGTTGAATTGTAATATTTTTTCTGTTACATTTCATCCTCAGTGCAGATTTAAGAGTTACATCATCTTTGCTGTGATTAATTTTAGTGGTCAGAAAAGAAGTACATGTATAAACATGTAGGATGTCTTAAGCTACCGTATACATTCTTATTTCCTTGTATTTTGACTGTCATCGTAAGAAAAGCCAAGAAAATCTATGAATGTGTCAAATACAAGCTTGTGTTGATTGCCTTGTGCTTCAATTTTAAGTGTGACGCCTCATGAAGATATCTGAGCATTCATTCGTGTAATCTTTAGGGGATTATTTTTGCTTTATTGCGATATAAACTGTATATGAAATCTAGTGTTTTGAGAATACATGCCATGTGTGTATATATAAGATAAGCCTTCTTTAACACTGCAAGAAAATGTTTATGATTTCAGGATCTTCTAAATCACTTCCTTTTTCATAAATTCTCATTGGAATTAATTGCAATTTTATGAGTACTTACACATTTGAAGTAGGTTGACATTTGGTGGGAAAATATTTAGCATTTATGTATGTAGAGCTCATACCTCATAGGAATGACAGTGCACATTGTTGCGTAGGTCTGCTATTATTAATTTTACAGGTTAGTGTGATGATGATGGAGTAGGAGTTGAAAGGCCGACCCCATGCAACCAAGCAGGAAATTGTAAACAAGAGGAATTTGACTGGCCCAGTGTACACAACAGGTGTATCATTGTGATCCCTAAAACCTCAGGTAAATTCTCAGCCGGAATAGACCACTTTCTGACTAATCAAACTGTTTATAGCCAAAAAAATAGATGAAATCACCCAAGGCTAAGTGTTTCTTTGTTGGTGAGCAATTCTGTATAAGTTCAGGTCGGTGGGAACCGGCTATTTATTATAAAAGCTTTAAGACTGCAGTGTATTTAAAAAGTTACGTTTTAATTGTTCTGCTATATGTAGAAGTTGGAGACTGTTATCAGTCCTTGTTATTTGATTTTATTTGTCTACAGGTATATATAAACATTTGTTTTCTTTTAGACTTAAGCTTTTCTTGAGTGTCAGTCAGCTATTATGTAATTTTTTTTAAGAGGCTTAACTTCCATTGGAGAGAGATAGAAAATCTTGAAAAAGACATCTGCTCCTGAAATCTAAAGAATTAAAGTGTGTTTGTTGTTGATACTGAGAGGTAGACTAAATCATTTGACTCTATGGAGACTGACACGTGATGATGTTTTGTTACAGACAAGAGACGCTTCCTCTAACAGCTGGCCTAGTTTATCGCCCATCTGACATGCTACGTAGTTCAAATACTTTAATTACAAGTAGCAAAAAAATCTTTTCTATGCAAGGGGAAAACAATTATTGCATTTTTGCATTGAGGCAATAGAGAAAAAAAAGTTGAGAGGGGTAAGGGCATTCTCCCTGAATCACTATTATGTTACATTTGTATATGCAGCTGAAGTAACTTGTAAACATATTGGTTGTGACCCTCTTTTAAAGGTTTGCACAAATTGTACGGAAAGAAATGAGGAAATGATATCTTATGTTTGATGAAAAATAAATATTTATAAACACTCTCACTTGGAAATTGTTGAATATGTGCAAAGCTAATTGTCTTGTTGGGAAGCTAATTGTCTTGTTGGGAAGCTAATTGTCTTGTTGGGAAGCAAGATGTGTCTGTATACAGTTTGTTCAATGTCTACCTCCTTGTGCTGGATAAATACCGGTTGGTTTCACATTTAATGTCTAGAAGTTTCCTGAAACAATAGTAATTGTAAAGACAATTTGAGCGCAGTGAGATTTTTTCATTATACAATCGGATTGCAGCCAGACCTTTAACAAGCTTCCCTGTGTGTGTGACATCATTAGTCCTCTTAAGTGTGTCATAATCTGTCCATGTAATTATGAACATGCATTTGTCATGCAAGTTTCCTCCAAGACATACAAATCACAACATGTGTGCATGTGCATGGCCATACCTGCTGAAGGTAAAACTTCTCTGTGGTAGGCAGTACCTCCACCGATTTTATATCAGTGTATGTTATATCATCAAGGCCATTGTTGTGTTATATCATCAAGGCCATTATTGTGTTATATCATCAAGGCCATTATTGTGAATATTCTTGACTGACAATGTTTTGTTTTAGATTTGGAACTTTTTACAAGTAATTGTAATTATTCTTGTCACTGAGTGGAAATGTTTTAGATTTGGAACTTTCTGATTAATAGTGTATACATTTTGTACCTACAGAGACACCATAGAATGGCAGCTGAGCCCCATGTCTGTGATGGGATTGACCTTAAGTGGATGTACGCCTCGGACTCCGAGGAGGAGGATGATTGGAGCAGGTAGTGTATGCTATATGTATAATCAAACAGTATAGTGCTACACTAAGTGTATAATCCAACAGTGAAGTGCTACACTAAGTGTAAAATACAACGATGTAATGCTACACTAAGTGTATAATCCAACAGTGTAGTGCTACACTAAGTGTATAATCCAACAGTGTAGTGCTACACTAAGTGTATAATCCAATAATGAAGAGCTACACAAAGTGTATAATCCAACAGTGTAGTGTCACACTAAGTGTATAATCCAATTATGAAGAGCTACACTAAGTGTATAATCCAATGGTGTAGTGCTATACTACGTGTATAATCCAACGGTGTAGTGCTACACTAAGTGGATAATCCAACAGTGTATTGCTACATTAAGTGTATAATCCAACAGTGAAGTGCTACACTAAGTGGATAATCCAACAGTGTAGTGCTACGCTAAGTGTATAATCCAACAGTGTAGTGCTACACTATTTGTTTAATCCAACAGTTAAGTGCTACAGGTGTATAATTCCACTGAGTAGTACAACTATATATAAATGTAATCCAACTTAGTTGAACTTAGCAGTCTGCATGACAAGTTAATGTCGTAATTCACTATGTATCAACAGTGTAATACTTCACTATGTTTATAATCCAACTCTGTAGTGTGTTCTACACTCCATGTGTTATCCAACAGTAATCTACTATTTTGTACAGTGTATTACATTTGGTGCTTCATTTACTGACAAAAAGGCTTCAGCGAGTAAAATCTGATGTATTAGCTGTATAAAGTACATATTATTAATAGCACTAAATGATGCCTGTCTAAACTCCTTTTATAGAATCTGTATTAACATTAAATGGTGCAATGCAAAATGCCACATGAATTTGAACTATTAATGATAGATTACATTTCTCTCAATCTGAAAGTACTGGTGCTATACTTTGCAGAATCTTACCGATATTCTCATTATTAAATGATGGTTGCTTTATGTGACCATTCAAAACCAAGTTTTTCATATTAGCACATGTTTGCTATTTACATGTAGCTTATGATTCAAAGATTTCTTAGGATCTGAGGAAACACTGTAGTGTAAACCAGTTTGTTTTTTAAGAAAACACAAACTTCAGAAGAGAAGAGAATTCCCATCAAGAGATCCTTGCATGCACTTGCTTTTCCTGGTTTATCAGGATCGAATTTAATGTACACTACCAAGTCTTTTAAACATGTCAAGGCCATAGAGATAATTTGGATAGGGGTATGTTTGTAGCTGAAATGACTATATATAAAGTAGTGTATTTTTAAGATTGTCATTGAAAAATAAAATTCCACGGTTAGACATGGTCAGCAGGTTAATATTTATACATTTTGTTTGTATTTCTATCATGTTCTCGCTAGCTTTTACATGGTATCGAGTACATAAGCATATCACCTTTCTCTTCAGCAATTCGCCAGTGGTTCTTACCCAGGAGCTATCTCTGAAAGGGAAAATTCGGAGGCTTCTCTTCAGAAATGCCAGAACCAGTAAGTTCAATAGTTGAACTAGTAAAATCCAGCTCAGGGGGTCAAATAGAATTAATAATGATCTTATGGGACTCTTGGGAACAAGTCACACTTAGTGTCCACACAAGACTGGACAGCAGCTGTGTGGGTCTCTCCCCCGGGACTGACCATGATAAGTGCTGTTCACTAATTTCATTTTGAATAATTACTGATAAACTTTAGTGGTCAGTTCACAAAACACAGAGAGCTCCCTTATCAGTGTGGGGACCTGACCTCTAAGACATCCACCTGTGTCCAGAAATCTCCACCATGGGCGCAACTTCATTCACTGTCAGACAGAGCTGTTACTTTGCCCTCACCGGTACAGTACATGGGGTGGGGCTGGGAGGGGTTAATTAGAGATGTGAGTGTGGTTGGGGGGGGGGGGGGGGGTAAAGGATGGCTCACTTACATTATCCATGATTTATGATGAAATATTTTAAAATTTTTTACTGTAAAGTTTACTTGTTCATGTTGTTTGATGATTTATTTGGTTTGACTAGTGATTACGACTGTTTTGTTTCTTTGTACACAGGACTGGGTTCTACTCTGTTTGATATCATAGTGAAGTTAACACTGTGTGTGCTATACATCACAAGGATCCAGTTTGATGAAGTGGAACTCTATGCATGGTATGTACAGCTACTAATGGTACTTCTACTTCATAGAGTTGGTTCCGGTAGCCTCTGGGTAATAAGTACAGCAGTCCCCTGATTTCTCTCGGTAGCCTCTGGGTATATAAGTACAGCGGTCCCCTGATTTCTCTCGGTAGCCTCTGGGTATATAAGTACAGCGGTCCCCTGATTTCTCTCGGTAGCCTCTGGGTATATAAATACAGCGGTCCCCTGATTTCTCTCGGTAGCCTCTGGGTATATAAATACAGCGGTACCCTGATTTCTCTCGGTAGCCTCTGGGTATATAAATACAGCGGTCCCCTGATTTCTCTCGGTAGCCTCTGGGTATATAAGTACAGCAGTACCCTGATTTCACTCGTGTCAACAACAGTCGAGTCATTGACTTGTCTTCTCAATGTTAGATCACCTCAGGTTATCATAGGTTAATCCCTGGAGTAACCCCTGAAAGCTTTCTGAATTATTTAAAGGATTCCTTTCCTTAATCAATAAGTTTGAATTGTATAGAAGTCTGGTAATGACAAGAGACTCCCAGAAACATGCATTTCTGTGTTGTCTACAACACATGCAAAAACACATGACAATTGTTTTCAGAATCATTTGTTTAAATTGGGACAAAAACTAACGTTCAATGACTACCGGTAGTTGCTGCACTGAGGAACCTTGACCTTATTTATTTACCTGTGTAGTTCCAGTTTTGTCAGAACTGTTGAAGGATCTCTCCAGCATACCTTTGTGTATATATAACAGCTGTGAAGTTCTTGACATATATTCTCTTGTTCACGTGTAAGCCTAATGAATGATGTCTCAGTTTAGTTCTTAAAAAAAAATTGAGAGAGGCTAGTTTGCTTTGAGCTGTTGGTTGGTCGTCGACACAATAATTTTGCACTTGAATTGGTGTTGCAACTTATCTTCACTTTGAGGGTAGTCCCATTGCTAATCTCCATTTTATACAGTGTACTGTGGCTTCATCAATATTCGTTGAATATCAATTTTAGTGGATTTCATTTTTGAGTCGATCCACAAAATTAAATGTTCATTGAAGTGCATTATATATAACATAATTATTGTTTTGATTGGTTCATGAACCACAAGTTAATTAAAGTAACTTTGAAACTTCTGATTTCAAAAATCCACAAAAACTTATGCCCATTAAATATTTATAAAACCATAGGTTGATGCTTGGCAAATTCAAAGTTGCTATACCTTTCATATTGGGGGGTTTACAAACGTTAATTTTCTAGCCTTACAACCTACATTTTTTTTTTTAATGAACAATTCATCTATCATCATTATTTTTACGCTGTGTTTATGGTGTTGCTATAAATGTATTGAATACAGTTATTACATGAGATATATCAGGTCATCGTGAGCTGGCTTTAAAATACTGATTTAGATCTGCTCTTGTTATATTTACAGCGGAGGAAGTCCGTGTGGAGAAAACAACACATATCAGATCTACCCCGACAACAAGGATGATGGAATGATCTTCTCC
Source organism: Magallana ariakensis (assembly GCA_020458035.1). NCBI lineage: Eukaryota > Metazoa > Mollusca > Bivalvia > Ostreida > Ostreidae > Magallana > Magallana ariakensis. The sequence goes on along the minus strand of CM035818.1, from coordinate 1,674,942 downwards.
TCGGCGGAAATCAACTGGTTAGTGCTTCAAATCCTCCCTCCCCTTCTCTACAGTATGTGTAGATCACAAGAGTGACACCTTCATCTGTTATTTATTGTGTACATTTGTATCTAGTGGGTGTCAAAGTAGAGCTAGAATATTCAATAGCAGACATGTTTTAGTTAGATGTACATTATTAGTATTTATTGTGGAAGCAAATTTCCTCAAACTTTGAATTTTTGTAAAATTGAAGATACTGATCAGGGTGCTGAAGTTACCATAGAACCTAGCTTTCTGCAATGTTTTTGATTATCTTATGGGCAAAAGGAAAACATCTAAAGGAAAATTTAATCATCTTGCAATTGATCTTATGCTTTGAGTAATTGGAACTACTGAGTGTGGTAACCATGACTCTTTTGACTTATACAGGCAGGTGCTCCTCTGGGTCCACCGCCCAGAGCCGATCTGGATTATAGAAGTGATCTTAGCCGTCTTCACTTTCTCTAAAGCTTTGCTTTTTATTTTTATTTCTAAGGTGAGTTGGTTTTGTTTTGTTCATTTGCTGTTGCTTGTTATTTCTTTTTGATTGTGTCTCCATGGATACAGGTACCTGTGTACTGTAAACCAACTTTTATCCGTGTGCGAGAAATTTCTGCGAGGTTCGTAAGAGCCTGGTTATCACAAATATTTCTTGTCGCTTCGTCGTCTGGGTGTAATAACAACACAGCTGTGATCCTGAAAAATAGTCGCAGTGAAGCAGTTTTCCTCTGGCAAATCGCGAAATAAAGTCGTCGCGAATAAGAGTTGGTTTAAAGTAATTTACACATGGTTTACTTTGTCAAAATATAATATATTTATTTTGGACATTATTTGAAAAAATATGTACAGTAGTACATCATTTGAACTTCAGAAAAGTTTAAGTTATGTCAGATAAAATGCATAGAACTGTTGCAAAATACCCGTATTCTTATTTTATTTTTCAAGTATTCATTTGCTCAAGAGTTTATTGCAGTTTGTCATTGGATTTCTGTATTTGTATTCTTGATCCCTATAGTCTTTAAAAAATTCTATTCATCATTATATCATACAAACCAAAAATTGTTGTCATTATATAATTTTGAGATTGAATAGTCTTGACATTACAAAAACATAACTTTTTCATAAATTTTTCTCTGGTTTGATCTGGATGAACATTCCTTGCATGTACTGAGAAAGATTTGCCAAAAGTTTATTTTTTTAAATTAATTTACACACATTCTGGCATTGTGCTGTTGTTTTTATTTTGGATGAATAGTATGAATCTGAATCTATGTGATAAAGCATTCTTATATTAAAATGGGAATTAAAAAATATGAAATATAAACTGCAAGGGCAGTATGTCTTATACTCGAATTGTATTTGTATGTGCAATTTTAACCTTGAAGTAAATAGGTATGTAATTTAAAAGTTCATTTACAGTGATTTAGAGGACCATTTGAAACCTTTGTCACATATATTGTCACATATATAATATATATATTCCTTTGAAAGAAAGAAATATATTGTTATTGTACGTGCAATTATAGAATCAATTGTTACAAGATTACACTGTTATTAATTTTGGTTTGCTGACATGCCATTGCAGCTGAAATTGAGCAGGACACAGGTAATATAAGCCTGTAAAGGTTGTGGTTTGACCTCTGTGTAGAGGTCGAGGTGTGACCTCTGTGTAGAGGTCGCCATGTGACCTCTGTGTAGATAGTGCCTACTTTCTGTTGGCATGCTCCTCAGTCACTGTCTGTCCCTCTGATCAATGATTTGTGTGTCTTTGACCCGTTGATGATCTCCATCACATCCTTGTAACCTTTACTAGCATCACTTGCAGAACGATCGACTTGAAAGTCTTCATTCATTTACCAGTACTAGCTTCCTGTCAGCTCTCAAAACAAGTAGTGAGTTAAGATTTAAAAAAAAAAGAGTGCTTAACTTGGTGAACGTGTAAACCTTTAAAGCCACAGATTTGATATTCAACGATCTGTCTAGTACATGTACTTGATAAAAAACTTAACTGATAAGGAAAATAACTACATGTAAATCCTTCCTTTTCCATGCGCCCAGACTACATTTCCCTACATGCCCTTGTTGAGGTGAGCTGTGTCCCCTCTTTTTGTAGTGAGTCATTGCCTGATGAGCTGTGAAAACTCTTATGTCTGTAACATTTTTTTTTTTTTTGCTATGGTTTATTTATTTTTAGGTCACCTGGGTAAACTCAGGTGACCTATTGCTATCTGTTTTCGTCCATCGTCGTGCGACGTGCGTCGTGCGTTAACAATTTACATTTTTAACTTCTTCTTAAAAACTACAAGGCCAATTGTTCCCATTTTTGGTGTGAAGCATCTCTATGGTAAGAGGAATGTAAATGAAATTGGTGGCTCTACCACCACCAGGGTGCCACAGGTGGGGCCAAATATGCAAAAAACAGCCAAATTTTCAAAAATCTTCTTCTCTACTCCCACACATGTGAGGAAAAAACTGATTGCATGGTTATGATGTCCATGAAGCCCTCTACAAAAATTGTGAAATTCATGGCCCCTGGGTCAGGGGTTCAGGCTCTAGGGTGGGGCCAATATGGTAATATAGTAAAAATGTATTAAATCTTAGAAAATCTTCTTCTCTACTCCCATAGATATTTGTAAAAAACTAAATGCATGGTTATGATGTCCATGAAGCCCTCTACCAAAATTGTGAAATTTATGGTCTCTGGGTCAGGAGTTCAGGCTCTAGGGTGGGGCCAATATGGCCATATAGTAAAAATGTATTAAATCTTAGAAAATCTTCTTCTCTACTCCCATAGATATTTGTTAAAAACTAAAGGCATGGATATGATGTCCATGAAGCCCTCTACCAAAATTGTGAAATGCATGGCCCCTGGGTCAGGGGTTCAGGCTCAAGGGTGGGGCCAAAATGGTCATATAGTAAAAATGTATTATATTTTAGAAAATCTTCTTCTCTACTCCCATAGATATTTGTGAAAAACTAAAGGCCTGGATATGATGTACATGAAGTCTTCTACCTAAATTGTGAAATTTATTACCCCTGGGACAGGTGTTTAGGCACTAGGGTGGGGCCAATATGGCCATATAGTTAAAATGTATTAAATCTTAGAAAATCTTCTTCTCTACTCCTGTATATATTTGTGAAAAACTAAAGGCATGGATATGATGTCCTTGTGTTAAGTGGCATCAAATAGTATGTAGGTCATGAGCCCCGGGGATGGTCCTGTCCCACCTCAAACAGAAAGTGCCAGAATATCTTGAAAATGGTTAATATCCCCACCCCTAAACCATATATATTCCTGTTCCCTGTGTTAAGGGCCATCAAATGGTATGAAGGTCATGGGCCCTGGGGCTGGTCCTGACCCCCTCTCAAACAGGAAGTGCACAAATATCTTGAAAACGGTTAATATCCCCACCCCTAAACCATATATATTCTTGTTCCTTGTGTTAAGGACCATCAAATGGTATGTAGGTCATGGGCCTCAAGGGTGGTCCTGACCCCCCTCAAACAGGAAGGGCCCAAATATCTTGAAAACGATTAAGAACCCCACCCCTAAACCATATATATTCTTGTTCCTTGTGTCAAGGGGCATCAAATGGTATGTAGGTCATGGGCCCCAGGGATGGTCCTGACCCCCCTCAAACAGGAAGTGCACAAATAACTTGAAAACGGTTGAGATCCCCACCCCTAAACCATATATATTCTTGTTCCTTGTGTCAAGGGGCATCATATGGTATGTAGGTCATCACAGGCCCTGGGGGTGGTCCTGACCCCCCTCAAACAGGTAGTGCCCGAATATCTTGAAAACGGTTTAATAGTCCTTTTTGAAAGATTTCAGGCAGGGAGGTGGTCGTCATTACAAATTAAAAATTTTTCTATTCCAGAATAAAACTTAATTAAATGCATATATGAGACTCCTTGACAAGTTTGTGTATGGGTTATGCTACTCAGGTGACCGTCAAGGCCTATTGGCCTCTTGTTTACTTTTTAGTTTTTGAAAGATGCGGTACTCTATTGTAGTGACTACCTTAAGTTTATTTTTGATTTTTTTTTACATTGTTTATTTTAATTTGCAACTCCTATTGCATGTTGTTAGCTATAGATTTATTTCTCCCAAATCAGTTGTTAATTAAGTACATAGTTAGCTGTATAGTCATTCACCACAGAATGGAAATGATATTTCTCTCGACTGATATTCTAAATTTTTGTTTTATGCGGGCTAATTGTTTTCTACAAGAAACTATATATGGATACAACCAAACTTAGGGAAACTTAAATAATTTTCCTCAATGAAGTTATTTATGGATACAACCAAACTTAGATGGGCTTGTTTATTATTTTATGGGTTTATGTGGTAGTCATTGTTCAGAGGTTTTAATGAATTGTCATTAGTTCCTTTAGTTGCATGTCTTAATATATATATTATATACTGGTACTAGTATATGCATAAGTGAATGTACAATGAACATCTGCACCATAAAACAATAGATAGTGTGTTGTCACTGGTCTATGTTTATACATGTATATTGATAGTTGTCACTGCAGAAGTAGATTGTTACAAGTATGTATAAAATCATGAACAGATAACTGTTGTCATTCCATTTTCATTACTTTCATTTGTCGAAAGATTGACATGTTTTTTTCAGAACTTTTTTACACTGCAAATTACCTAAGAAAACAGTTTCCAGTGTAGTATACCGAGTACATTGGATTGTTATTTTCAGTTGGGCAAGGTGGAGCTGATGACAAAGCCAGCCTTTATACTGGAGGTGATCTGTTCCTTCCCACTGATTGTCACGGTGAGTCAGATACCACACTGTGTCTAGATACTGGACAAAAATTACAACAATTTAACTCAATAAAAATTTAACTTGTTCTTCATAAAAGGTGGCCTTTTGGTTTGCAGGTATTTGAGTTATGTAATTTTCTTCATTCGAAATAGTGGTAAATTGTCAAAGTCTACCTAATATGTGTAATCCAAAACAATAAGGGTATGCAGTCAACAGTGTTTGATAAGTACATGAAATATTTATTTAAATTCTTAGGTCCTTGCATTATTCTCCCAGGTAATGAAAAAAAGAAACTGAATTTGAGAGCCTTCACATGACTATATTATAGAGAATGACTTGTTTATTATATATCCACATCATATTATCAGCTTTCACATTTACAATTGAAGCCAGTGTGATGGAAGCCATCTAAATGTCAACTGTGTTTTAGTGTGTTTGCATTTTGTTTTTATGAATGAGTTACCCAGTGGTATTAAAAGTTATAAGTAGGAAATTGTTTAATAAGAAAAAATATCATTATTCGATCATTTTAGATGACAGATTGTCAAGTTAAATATTAAAACTGTTGAATGGATTTTTTGCAGCTAACCTACCCAATGCTATTGAGGAATTTATATGTCCCAACATTTCTAAATTGCTGGTTAGCCAAAAGAGCCATGGAGAGGTTATTTGTAAGTATAGAATAGAGCTAAGATGTCTTCTGTAACTCAATAAAGAAGTTGTTGAATTAGTATACATACTGGTATTAAGTAAAGTTACAGCCCATGTATGTTGATTGTTTAGAGTGTGGGATATTTTTAACATTACATTACATCTTTCTTTTTATGTTTCAATACTTTTCTTTGATTTAAATTAAAAATTGATAATGAATTAGAACCCAATTGAGGATTTGTTAAACTTGTGTTTAATTTGTGGTTTTTTTTTTTCATCTTTCTGAAATATTTTTAATTTGTTAACTACATACAGCTATGTGACTTTTAGAGATATTTTCACTTGAGTTTGTTCTTCTGTTTGCAGAGTATGACTTGATTTTTGTCTTTCAGAATGACCTTCACCTGACCAAGCAGCGCTTCCAGACAATCTCAGTGACCATGTCCCAGCAGCTGCTGATTCTGGGCGCCACCCTGGTCTCTCTCATCTTTACCACGTAGGTATCTCCCCTCAGGGGACGCACTATCTGTCATCTTGATTTGTGACAGCTGCCTTAGAGACCACTTTTAACAAAAGTAATTCCCCATTGTGGAGTCAACCTGGCATCAATCAGTGTTAACCACTATATTCCCTTTAAACATTCTCAACTTTCCAGGGCAATGTCGAGCCAAAAAAGTCTTACTCTTTACTTTCATAATGTTTCTAATAATATGGACAAAGGGAGAAACTTTAAAGAATATTACTATAACATTTGAAGAGTTTTCAGGGCACAGTGATTGATTTAAACCTTTGTATTGACACAGAGTTTGTGGCATCCAGCACATCCAGAGAGCCAGCACAGAGAAGTCCCTGACCCTGTTTGAGTCTTTCTACTTCACCATAGTAACGTTCTCCACGGTCGGTTACGGTGACATTTCTCCCGACATCTGGCTGGGACAGCTGTTCATGGTCCTCATGATCTGTATTGCCTTTGCTTTCATTCCTAGACAGGTTTGTGTTTTATATATCTGACATATGGACTTAAAATTTTATACATAAATGTGAAGGCATTCTTATAATTGCTTTAAATATGTGTACATTTATTTGATTTCATTCTATGTACATGTGGTTCATTTCTTTTTGTCTCTGAAATTTAAAGTTTTTTCTGCCTATCATATTTATAAAGCCTTGCTATTGTAATCATAATACAACTTCATGCGTTCTCGTTTTATATTCAATACAAAGTAGCGGTCCTATTTGGTATATGGAGGAAGTACAAGGTGTTGTTATTGGTTGTGTTGTTGTATACTAGATTGAAGGCATCGGTTCCATCTGGGTGGAGAGGAAGAAGTCCGGGGGAGAGTACAACTCCAGACAGGCCCGCAAGAACCACCATGTGGTGGTGTGTGCCCAGAACCTGACTGGGGATGCCATCATGGACTTCCTCACCGAGTTCTTCTCCTGTCCCAAACATGAGGTACACCAGTCTCCTGTCGGCCAAAGTCAAAATTGTCAGTACTGAGATCAGTGCAGACCCTAACTTATTTGATTTCCTCCTTTTTTTTTCGCTGCCAGTCACATCCCTGTTCATAAATTTACAGAGGTCCTTGTATATACATGTAAATTTACAGAGGTCCTTGTATATACATGTAAATTTATAGAGGTCCTTGTTTAAGTTCTTCTCCTGCAGTTTTTTAAAACTTGATCTTTAATTGAACAAAAGCAATTATAATATACTGGTAATTTTCTGTTTTTAAGGAATACACGGTGATCTTGCTTAGCTCGGATGAGCTGAATTCCAGTATGCACATGATTCTGAAAGACCCTAAGTGGGCGAATAGGGTGATTTACATGAGAGGGTCAGCCCTGAAGGCAGCTGACCTCAATAGATGCAGGTAAGTAATAGGATGAGAAGTTTTGGATATATGGTAGAATATATTTTACAGGTTATCACATTAAAGCAATTTCAGGAATAAGTACACTCATATAAAAAAAATAAGGCAATATCAGGAGTAAGTAAACGGATATAAAAAAAATGTTATTTTATGTTCATGTTGTTCATTTTTATAAGAGATATAACTGTTACAAATATATGTAAATGAATCCAACTACTTATTAGTCCTTTTTTCCTTTTACAAAACTGTATACTCACCCATATAAATTTGGATGCTGTAAGCATGGAGATAATTTTGCTGTGAAAAATGTTGTGGCTTCTATGTAATATGGTGTTTGCATTGGGTGTAGTATGTAATGCATATATACCTTATATCCGGTAATTTTCGTGATGATCTAATTTTCGCTTTTTTTCTCTTATCTCTTTCAATCACAAAATATTGAATATGCAGAAATTTTATTCCGATCTGTATTATTTTCTATAAGAAACTTTTAAAATTGCAAAAAATGACTGACGCAAATTAAAGATGCTACATTTTCTCCCAATTTTTGCAAATTTTGTGACATGCGAAAAAAAAAACCCCGGATATACGGTATGTAACCTATAGAGATACATGTATTTAGTATGAAATTATTAATTACTCTCTTTCAGAATGAATGAGGCAGATGCTTGCTTTATATTGGCTCCAGAAAACTGCACCAACAAAGACCGAGAGGTTAGTTCAACAGTACACAAAATAACAAGCAGTATATGCTTATTGAAATCCATGTTGTTACGGGGACAGCATTCTACCAGCAAGGTTTATGGCAGGGATGTGGGGCTTCACAGAAACTCCTGGAGAGGAGTTCAAATCTGTCTAGCCAATTTCTTTCCTTAGAAATACAGTTGAACTTGGATATCTCAAACACTGTCCCAACCACTTAGTTTTTAAGTATTTTACCCTTGATATCTCGAATACTTGGATATCTTGAACTTTTTAAACAGTCCCATTTAGTTCGCGATGACGAAGTTTGACTGTAGGTGGATTTTATAAATTCTATATGTGACTAAATTTACTTCTTACTGTACAGCAAACACGAATTTATGGTAAACCATATTGTTAGGTAAGGTGTAGGTACCGTAAAGTCGCGTGTATAAAACGCACTATTTTTCAGCCGAAATTTGATCAAAAGTGGGGGGGGGGGGGTGCGTATTGTACATAGGACCAAAATTTTACCCCATTTTTTCAAGTTGTGATTCTTGATACCATGGGAGAAGTGACTGCCGATATAGCGTGTTATGCAAGTTGTATGAGTGTATACTAAATTTACTGCGTCAGAAATACCTTATTCTTAGTTTTATTTCCATGTATTGAAATAATTATCCTCTCTCACCACTATTCCTTGCATCAAACAAGTTTAAATATCGCCAGTGTATTCGCCATTACATAAGCAGCCACCTGTTGACTCGGCGCGTGGTCAATGTTTGTTTTACAATTTCTGGTGTCAGAAGAATGCACCTGTCTTGTGTCGGACTTCACAGGGTGTTTTCACGTGCATGAAGATTAGCAATTATTATGATTTTATTTAACTTGATTACTTTGTGTCCAGTTATGCAGTTAAACGTTATTGCTTTACATAGACACTGCTAAAAATACATCGATCATTTGTACGACTTGATAATGACGATATACGACATGCATACGTTTCTTCACAATGTTTATTTAACAACAATCAAAGAGTTTGACTATAATTAATCAATTAAATCATTTCTCTTGATGTTGTTTTGGTTTATATCTGCAAACATTATTACTGTTAAGCACTAAGCTCGGTCTCTACATATGATGATCTTTAACTTCTCCGCTGTTGTATAAGAAACTCTTTCTCTACGAAGTGTTAAATGATATTTGATACCGCCCATGTAAATCATACCGTCCTTTTTATGTAAAATTTTAAGAACTTTGACTCTAATATCGCTTGGGCCATGTTTCGATCACGAAATTACAGTAAATGCGCTTGGGTTATAAAATTATCATTAAACATCGATAGTTATTTGAAAAAATGGCAGCCGTTGATTTTCATCGTCTGAGCTATGTTCCGATCACAAAATTACAAATATTGCGCATGGATTATAAAATTATCATGAAACATCAATAGTTTGGGGGGGAAATGGTGGCTGTTGATTTTGCCGTTTTTGGGGTGCGTATTATACATAGGACCTGCTGTTTTTTCGCCATTTTTTGGTCAACTTTGGGGGTGCGTATTATACACGAGTGCGTATTATACACGATACTTTATGGTAGTTTTGCCAAGTATACATGTATGAATTCACTTTTTTCACATGATCAGAATTTAATAATGAAATGGGAATTTTGATACATACACCTTTAGTTATTTTTGTATATACAGTAAAACACGCTTATAACGCAGACCCAGGGACGGGCAATTTTACTTCGTTATAAGCTTAATTCGTTATATCCGTCAAGTTTACAACATGTAATAAAGTCACTGGGAAAAAAATTCACTACGCTGTAAGCGTCAATTCATTATAAGCATGTTCGTTATAAGTGTTTTTACTGTATAATGCAGTATTAACATTTATAAAGTTTGTAGAACTCTGGCTTGTGTTTCAGGATCACAACACGATCATGAGGTCGTGGGCGGTGAAGGATTTTTGTCCGGAGACAAACCAGTTCATCCAGCTGTTCCGGACCGAGAACAAGATCCATGTCAAGTTTGCAGGTAAAAAGTAAAACAAGATCCATGTCAAGTTTGCAGGTAAAAAGTAAAACAAGATCCATGTCAAGTTTGCAGGTAAAAAGTAAAACAAGATCCATGTCAAGTTTGCAGGTAAAAAGTAAAACAAGATCCATGTCAAGTTTGCAGGTAAAAAGTAAAACAAGAACCATGTCAAGTTTGCAGGTAAAAGTAAAACAAGATCCATGTCAAGTTTGCAGGTAAAAAGTAAAACAAGATCCATGTCAAGTTTGCAGGTAAAAAGTAAAACAAGATCCACGTCAAGTTTGCAGGTAAAAAGTAAAACAAGATCCATGTCAAGTTTGCAGGTAAAAAGTAAAACAAGAACCATGTCAAGTTTGCAGGTAAAAAGTAAAACAAGATCCATGTCAAGTTAGCAGGTAAAAAGTAAAACAAGATCCATGTCAAGTTTGCAGGTAAAAAGTAAAACAAGATCCATGTCAAGTTCGCAGGTAAAAAGTAAAACAAGATCCATGTCAAGTTTGCAGGTAAAAGTAAAACAAGATCCTTGTCAAGTTCGCAGGTAAAAAGTAAAACAAGATCCATGTCAAGTTAGCAGGTTAAGAAAGCTTGTAGTTAAACAAAGTATCAGAATGTTCTTAAAGCAGAAGTTTTAATCATTTCAATTCAATTTTTACCTCTTTTTCTTTTTGTACAGAGGAGGAATGCTATTTGTTGTCAAAATATGAATGAAAATAATTGTGTTACTTCTTTTAATGTTTATACATGTACATAAGAGTAGTGCTATTAACGATAAGGCCATTATTGATTTCCTATGTCTAATTTGTTTGAGTTGAGTACAGAAGGATATGATTTATTAACATTGAGTCCTGTGATTGTCTTATAGAGCATGTTGTGTGTGAGTATGAGTTTGCCTATAGATGTGAATTGTTAACATTGAGTCCTGTGATTGTCTTACAGAGCATGTGGTGTGTGAGGATGAGTTTGCCTATGCCCTGCTGGCCAACAACTGTCTGTATCCTGGGTTATCTACCTTAGTATCACTGCTGGTTCACACATCTACAGGATAGTAAGTACTTGTACATACACTCAGAACCTATAAACAGGGAAAACTTCATGTGTAGTGGGCACCATAGTATATAGTGTAAACTAATAAACTCAGGTTAACTTGAAGGGAAGTATGTGATAAGAATTAACAAAAAAAGGTCTAATGGAAACAGTCATATAGACTCAGGGAAAATTGGAAGGGTTGTGTGCAGAGGAAACTTATAAACTCAGAGAAAATGTAAAGGGTGATATTAAAGAGAGAAGAACATCAGTTCAGAGAAAACAGGGAAGGTATTTTTAAAATTAACATATTTTGACCATAATATTGTAGATAGGGCAGTAAATGACAAATAGAAAAGATGGAAAATGATGTCACGCATGTAACACTGGCAATTTTTAGTTTTAATTCTTATTTTGAAAAAAATTTACACCCTTTGATGTTTTCACAGTGTTGACATTGAAAAAAAATTATGTGTTAATACTTGTAAATAAGTACACTGTAATTTTTAACAGTGAGGGTGAGATGGCTTCTGAACCATGGATGCAGTTGTATGGCCGACACTCAGGCAATGAAGTGTACCACATCCAGCTGGCAAAGAGCATCTTCTTCAGTCAGTACGAAGGAAAGACATTCTCCACTGCTTCGGCCGAGGTACACTCTAAGTAAGTTTCTCAATCCCATCAAAATGGAGGAGTTCCACAGAATTTTGTCTCATTTTTGTTGAATTCATTTTTGTTTGCCTTGTCAACCTTATGATACTGTACAACAAACCTCACACATGTATATACCTGTGTATCTCTCTTAGATTTGGCCTGTCGCTGATTGCTGTCATGGAGACGGACTTTGACAAGGTCAAGGACCAAGAGAAGGACCATAAACTGATCCTGAACCCCGGACCTAACTACATCCTGAAGAACTCGGACTTCTGCTTCTATCTCAGCAAGGTCAAAGAGGAGCACACCAGAATAGTTCCAGAGAAGGCTAGCAAGATGGAGAAGAAAAACAACAAGAAGCAACACCAGAGGGAGAAAAACTACGGTGAGTAGGGGTGGAGACTGTATTGTAATAGTAGCAAAATTGAAAGTGTTTGAGTTGGTTTGATGGCAATGAGACAGTGAGATTGTTGTGAGGCAGTGAGATTGTTGTGAGACAGTAAGATTGTTGTGAGACAGTGAGATTGTTATTAGGCAGTGAGTTATCAGTCAGGATGTGAGATTTACATTGTATGATGCTGTGATGTGTCTTTTAGGCAATATGATTCTGCAAGGATTTGAGGAAAGGTTAGAGTAAGGTTACTAAACAGAGAAACACAGTTTCGTATAAAATTCAGGGGGGGGGGGTCTCAGAAAAAAGCATGATGGGTAGAAATTTTCCTGCTTTTTTTATGCGGTATATATAGGTGAAAATTAATTTTTTTAAATTCTCAATTGCATAATATATAGTTTTCTCTTTTGAATACATGAAAAAAGTATGCAGAAAAATTTTGAAAATTAATTTTGTGAGACTCTAAAATAGAGGGAGGTGTATTGCAATTAGAGGCATCCTCTTGACTATTTACCTCATGTTTTAAGTGCCAAATGCACTCTATTATTAAGTTATATGTGCATTATTTTATAATATTTACAAAATTTAACATTTTATCCGTTTCGCTTGTCCCTCATCTGATAACGCCCCTAAAACGTTACATATAAAACCGTGTTTTGCACCCTAAGCTATATTTAAGGAAATAAAGGGTGAAGCTTTGCTATGAATGAAGAATGGAGATGTATTTGAGAAGAACTCTTAATTGGGAACTTTTAGTTATTTATCAGACTACTGGTTTAAGAAATTCTATATCTAGAGAACTGATTATATACATGTGTTTGAAATATTTTACAGAAAAGATTGCCTCAGAACTTCAGAGATTCCTTGAAAATAACCACTTGGAGTTGGATAGCACACCGGCCGGTGAGGAGAGCGTGTTCAACACCATCACCAGTCAGATGGGCCTCGACTTCTCCTCAACCCTCCAGGGGACATTCCGGTCTCCTGCGGAGACTCCGGACATCTTGAATGGGGGGATGGGGGGAGGTAAGAGGGACACCACCGAGAACCACAACGTTCTGCTGATGTACAACGAGATGGCCAGCGAAGAGTAAGTGTCTCTGTTGTCTCACTTGTGTTACTACAGCTATATTTTTATGTACTTGGAATGGTAGCTTGGGTGATGGGGACTAGTGAAGGGTTTAACAAAGACTAGGAAAGTGCTAAAGGGTTCGAAAAAATAAAAAGGTAGAAATGAAAGGAAGGTTGAAAAAATTTGCATTTAATAATTATAATATTTTTTTTTTTTAAGATTCTGATATACATGTATATAGAAATTGGAACTCTGATGTGACTGAAGTTTGAATGTATTGCAGAATGTAAAAATATTAGGGTCATTATTGGTGCTCTGTTTTTCAAAGATGAATTGGTTATTGTCCAAAAGATTATACATTGCTGGAACTAAAACAATACTTGGAAAGGAGAAAAATTTTCATTTGAACAAAGATTTAAGTTCCTAATGTTTGTATTAAAGAGTAATTGTCAGGTTTATTTTCTAAAGACAAAGACCAGAGTGTGCTTATCTGATAAAGATGAAAGATTTAATTTGCTGATCTTAATACCAATCTTAAAAAATTTTGCAAATGAGATTATAAACATCAAAGACTTTGCCATCAATGAATATGTAGCAGTGCTAATAGTTGATGAAATAAATTATAACTACTTTATATAAATTTGTGGACATTTTGTTAAAGGACAGCTCCCAAGTATTTATCTGTAAATACAGCAAAATCTGACCCACAGGCAAGGTGAGTGTGGAGACAATGAAATGTCAATAATCTTCTCACCTCTAGTCTTAGAATTAATACCAGTCTCTATGTGTATGATCATGAGTGCTCATTTTTCTTGGTAATGGGTAAATATATTCTCGCAACTAAAAGCTCAAGAAAAATCATATAAAATAGACAAAACAATTAATCAAAATATTGAAGAATATTTGATGATAGGGTTGGCATGAGAACGATTGCTGCCATTGTAAGCCAGACTTAGTCGTAGGTGCTGTGAATGAATGGAATAATGTACAAATATTGTATATAGTACCACAGCTCGCTGCATGGGAAAACTGCCATGCTTATCCTTGTTGTACTTACAGCAGTTCCATCTATATGTATACTGTTAAGTATAAATCAAAAGTAATCTCTACACTCGTGTATTAAAACTCAAACTTCTTCTTTATCTGGTAATTAAAGGAACCTGAACGTTAATTAACAAATCAATCACTATTTCTCTCCTTTATCTGACTACTTGATTTTTCTTGGCATCGATGCCACACCCTTGAATATAAGTCCTATATTTTTATATTAATTTACATGGTTTTTGAGGTTTGGTAACTTGTGATTCATAAATGATTTTTTAAAAATAATTTAATAGCTGCAGGTGTTTTTAACAAGGATGTTCATTAGAAAGCCGGTTGCTGACTTTCATTTTGTATTGAGTTTGAGAGATTAATATAAAATGCTTTGATTCTCTTAGTGTGAGGAGCCGTGTCAAGCAAAGCCTTCAGTGTAATGTATGCTAGGGACTGAACTGTATAGCTTGGTTATAGATACTGTGTGTGCTGTATTGATATATTGCTGTATCGGTGTCCACCGTGCTTCAGTAATTACGTGATACTGAGTGATGGTCACTTTAGACTATTATCATTGTCAGTAACATTTTATCAAATTACAATTTATTCTTTTTTCAGATGTAGATTTTACTTGATCATGATTTCTTAGATGTAATCATATTAAATTATTTACATCACCACATTTTTACACAATTTTGTATGAAGTATACACATAGCTTTCAATTTATTTGATATATTAGATTTTTTTTATAATTATCACCTTTTAATAGAAATTTTGTAGATTCATATTTCACTTGATTTTATCTTGCATATTATCATTTTCAAAAATAACTTCATAGATTTTGAAAACAAAATTATTTACATGTAATTTGATATCAAATGTATCTAATCACAAATTACCGGTATGTCAGTATTTTCCTTTTGGCCACAAGTTTCATTAGACATTTTCTTTTTAAATGAATGAAATAGTGTCAGAGTTTTAAACAACATGCATACTTGATGTTGTATTACATGTACATGTAAACTAACACAAAATACTAAAACAATTTTTTGGGAAAGAATTAAAGTAATGTCATTATTGAGAGTACGGATTATCACTCAGATTAAAATTTCATTGGATATGATAGATATTTCACACATCCGTTATATAGATGTTATTCACTATACACAGGTTTGTGACTGGGACACCGCCCATTTTTCTGACAGGATGTAGGAAGACTCTGTGTCACCTGGTGAAGAATCCCCGCCATCAGTGCTGCCTCAAGTGGGGCGAGGTAAGGGCATGATTCCATGTATTACTTGTCTTATATGTTCTACTCTGCCCTTTCTCTATCTCTCAATAACAAGTATTAGGATCCTCATGTAATTATACCCCCGCTCCGAAGAAGAAGGTGGTATACTGTTTTACCCTTGTCTATCTGTTTGTCTGTAACAAAAATTTCTGTTACATTTTTTCAGCATCTATAAATTGCAGATGCTTGAAATTTTAACACACTATGTGTTTAGGCATGCCATATCGTGGGATATATTTTTTTATCTCATACATGTGGTTAATACTACCCGTGTGATAAACCTTTGCTTTATCAAACGGGTGATGCTTTATCAAATACTTCTGGTCCGAACTATTTTTGACACAACCCTTCGCTTCAACGCTTCAGTGATTTGCTAGTTTTTCAACATAACTGTATCTACTACCAAAAATTGATATCAAATGGATTTTGTCAAAGATTTAAAATACAAATATGAAGAAAAACAAATAAATGTGTAGCATAGGCGTCGAAACCGGGAGGGAGGGGGGGGGGGCTGAGCCCCCCCCCCCCCTACTTTTTTGGCAAAGTTATACATAACTGTAACCAAAGACCTTTTTATTGCTTGTCAAGATTTTCGATAAGTTTAGCCACCTCCCCCCCCCCCCCACCCCCTCCACTTTCAATTTGCTTCCAACGCCACTGTGTAGTTTATAAAAACTGCAAATCACGTTAGCTATCATTATCAAGGAGTTCATCCTGACAACGCGATGAAAACAGAACGCTTTGGTTGTATTTATATACAAGAACTTACCAAAATAATGTTTCTAAAGACTTTTATTCCACCACCAGTAAGCATCCTTATTTACTGTTTTCAATTTCGAATCATTAGGCTAGTGTTGTTTTATAAAACATCAACAAATGTTCCTCTTCCGAGTCAATTCAAACTAACGAGCATTCGCAACTTTGTATATGTCAACAAACTTGATTATATTCAAGTCTTCTGATCAGTATTTCCATTTAATCAAAAGATTAAGCTCAAAGAAAAATTATTTAGAGCTAAAAAATTATTTCAAGGTTTAGAAACTTTACACTAATTAAAAACAGCTAAATTTATCTCCGAAATGATGTACTAATTTGTATTGCGCAAGGTCACAATAACCGCATAACACAACGTTGCATCATCGTCTTTTAACTTTGAAAAATATAAATTCGGGCATTAAGGGGCTGTCTCAAAAGCTTCATAATATAAATCAAATTGTATGAGATAAATAGAACATCTATTATTGTGTGATTTTATATTTGCTTTATCCAACTCGTTGAAATGGTTATATTCGCTCGGCAAGCCTTGCGAATATATACACCATTTCAACTCGTTGGATAAAGCAAATATAAAATCACACAATATAGATATCCTCTATATACCAATCGGACGTCAACTTCCTGTTAAATGACGACTTTGTTTATTTTTAGCCTAAATTCAAACAAATTTTCTTCAAAGATTTCTCAGCAACTATTTATCGCAGATGCTGGAAATTTTAACACACTATTTGTTCAGGCATGTTTTATTGTGGGATATATTTTTGTACCAATCAGATTCCAACTTCCTGTTAAATGTTGACTTTGCTTATTTTGCATATTTACATCAGAGCGGGGGTATTACTAGTGAGCATTGGCTCACAGATATCTTGTTTGTCACACCATTTAGATATAATTTTTGGTGTGCCATATTTTAGGACTGTAGCCATGTGAATTACAAGAATGCTAGAGACGACCGCTGGCAGAACCACCTGATAATTCTGTCGGCCGACAAGATCTGTGTGGGAGTCTACAACTTCATTGTTCCACTCCGCTCCAAATTCCTGAGCATCAAGTCACTCAGTCCTATCATACTGATGCTGGAGGAGGAGTGAGTATAGAACACATACAGTCCCAGTCAGATTTAAGATTTACTTAAATTTCTATTATTTTAGAAACAAATGCTTTGAAATACTTCAAAATGGAAATAACAGAAGATTCCACTGTGTTCTGCACTGATTTCAGGCCGCCCGTCATGTTCATGGATTCCCTGGCACACTTCCCAATGGTTTACTGGATGAAGGGGAACATCAAAAAGTGAGTCCAAACTGTAAACCACTTCTTTTATTTACATGTCAAATCAAATGCAGTTCAACATCACAAAATAATCGGCCTCAAATTGTTAGATAGATATTTGTAGTATTCATCAGTTACTGGATGAAAACAGACATCGAAAAGTAAGACAACTGTAAGACATCATACATATATTACTGTAAAGGTATTACATTTGGCTGTGTATTCTATTTAGCGCTTTTGGCGGAATGCGGCTTCCGCTAAATCAAGTACATCGCTAAATGCCATGCATATATGTATAAGAATAGTCACATTCAAGAATACGCTAATTCAAATCTACGCCAACGTGTTCAAAAACTATTTTCTGCCAAATATCGTACACGCCAAATATTACACGTTTACAGTACATGGCTTCGAGGGTGACATACCAGAATATTTGCCCCAGGGTGACAGGAAAACCCTAGAGTGATGTGTCGCCCGATGCCGAAGGCAGAGGGCGACATATCACTCCAGGGCTTTTCTGTCACAGAGGAACAAATATTCTGGTACATGTATTGTCGCCGAGAAGTCATGTAATATTTGTTATTTAACATTTTAAAAAAAAATCAAAATCAGTATAAGAACATATTTAACTTAAACAAGTGTCTTTTATAAACACATCTTTATTTCTTACAAATCAAATGAATGTAAGAAGTTTTGTAAAATATTGATCAGTGCTTTAATTAAAAATGATAATTTTCAAATTAAACAAAGTAAGTTCCTCTGAATAGCAGATGCTGTCCTATCATTTAGATTTTTGAGGAACTTTTTACGTTTGATTAGCTAAATTTTGAACCTAACATAATTAACATGCAGAATTATTGCATGTTAGGGTGATATAACAATTTTGGGAGGGCAATATAATTATTTCCTTTGAAATATAACTGTTTCCTTGAGGGCAATAGTTATTCAGCAATTTTCAGGGCATAGGAATAAAATTATCCCATTTGTGATATAACAAGAAAACTTATTAAAAATTGTTTTATAACATGATAATATTCATCAGTTACTACATACATGTTAACCTCCAGTGATGAAAAATAGGTAGATTTTGAACCGAAAAGCGGTAGCATCGCGCGCGGCCGTTTTTGCGTATATTTCAAAGCACAAATTTTTGTGTACTACATATGTAGTAAGGGGTTCTGATTAGTAATTAATGATATCAACTAAAATATAAAAGACTTTTGAAATTTACTAATATCAACACAAGCAATAAAAATGTTGCATGCATTTACCATATATTGATTACCGGTAAGTTTAATTTTTTTTAGGAAAAAATATTTGAGTGCAGAGACTTTAACAAATGCATTTGTTCAGAAAAATAGGTTAAGTTGCCAAAATTTAACATATAAGAGAAGAACTAATAGGAAATCGTATATTCTTTTTCAGCATCAAAACGATGTTTATTTACATGCTTATTACAAATCATGCAGGATTCAATAAACTTCAAATGAAGTTTACTGTTATGGCAAAGTTAAAAGATATATTCAGTCATCGTTAAAACCACGTGTGGAATTGCAAAGCTTCTTTTTCCTTTGCGAGGATAATATCGACATGTCTTGTAACTAATGTAATCACGGGAAGTGGCTTCTTTCATCGTTCAATGTAAACCGCATGCTTGAAAACTTGTCATTCAAGCGACTTAAAAAAGCGTTTGTGTGCCTCCAATTCAAAGTCACGCGCTAATTTCAAACCCGACGAGATTTTTTGACCACAATGGCTTCCAAAATGGCTATCTATCAAAACAAAGAACGTACTTTGAAGAAAAGCGGTAGATTTTTTAATAAAATCGGTAGGCGGGAGACAGAGCCAAAAAGCGGTAGACTTCCGCGTAAATCGGTAGAGTTAACATGTATGGTTACTATTAATGTATCTTTATAAAATGAAGTGCTGCATTAGAAGACAAGGTCTCTGACTTAATATGGTGATTTGTTTTCAGTGTGGACGATCTCCTGAAAGCGGGAATAAACAAAGCTAGTCACCTGGTGATTGTCAACAGGTCGTCCAATCAGGCACGGGAGGTGGTGTTGACCGACGCTGACACTATTGTCACTGTACAGTCGATATTTAAGTGAGTCGCGTTGTCACAAACCCTACATCTACTCGTAAAAGTCATGTTTACAATTATCAATTACCAACGTCATTGCACAGTCAATATTCAAGTGATCTCATTGAGATCACTCACCGTCACAAAGTGACAAAGTGAACACAATGAAGCAACCAGTAACTTCCATTTACAGTAAAACATGGTAATAACGAAGTGCCAGGGACAGGCAATTTACTGTACATGTTTTGATATCCAGGCTTTGGTCAATTTTTCAGGTTATTCCCAGGCATCAATATTTTGACAGAGATTTCACAAACTTCAAACATCAAGTTCATGCAGTTTCAACCACATGATGAATACTCCAAGAAAATAGCCAGACTGGAGAAGGTTTGTAATGATACCACCTCAGATTCTCATTGAGTTAACATTGTTATATTCTATTCGATTTATATTCTAGTCCTTTAGCTATTGTTCTGACTAGGTACCCTTTAGTTATCATATTATTGCTTAATATTGAACATTTCAAGTACATGTACCAGGTATAGTTGATTTGATGCAAAATCTGCTCACATGTGCATACTCCACACTTTAGCATTTACTTTTAAAAAAATTTGATGACTGATTGACGATTTTATGGCATTACAATGAATCGATCACAAACTTGTTTCCAGCCCTTTTTAGAATATACATGTAATTGAGTCAGTATAAGTTTCCAAGAACCCCCCGAGTACACGACTGCTGTCTGTGTGTTGTAGAAGCTGCGCGATGACATGCGGTCCAGCCTGGTGCACATCTTCCGTCTTCCATTTGCTGCAGGACAGGTGTTCAGTTGTAGTATGTTGGATACACTTCTGTATCAGACGTGTTCTAAAGGATACCTCATCAAGTTTGTTCGACTTCTGCTGGGAATAGACGCTGAAGAAAACTCAGGCCATTTGTCTAGTGTAAGTTTTGCAATCCTGTATTTATATAAACAAGTTGATTTTTTGTACGTTCATTTCTTGTTTACTACCATCTAGAAAAGTATGATAACAGCATGTATAAAGCTTTAATTAGTTTATCATCTGTCAGTTTAAGATGTTGAAAGTTTGGAACTGATATTCATATTCACATATTCCAGATTAAAGTGAAAAGGGATATTCTTAAGAAATACAGGACATATGGTGATTTGTACATCGGTCTTTGTAAGGTGACAGGGGAGGTTCCCATCGCTATTTATAGAACAGAGAAGAGGAGGATGGTTGTGGAGGAAGAGGACGAGGTAAAACACCAATAGTGAACCACCACATGCATTCTGACAAAACACCAATAGTGAACCACCACATGCATTCTGACATTACAGATACACTGACCAAAGCAGTTAAAGCAAAACATCAGTCCATTGCAGATTTAAGGGAACGGATGGATTGAATTTAGTTTAATTTAGTTTGGCTGTTGTCCTTTCATTGAACACTAAGCTGCAGACATAGAACAATGATATAGGCCGACAATCAGCAGAATCTTGACTTATAGTCCCTAGACTGACCCCAGTAACAAAACCGTGAAAATTGGGCACCGACTATGACCAATAGACTAGACAGCTGAAAAAATCTAATTTACTATTAACTCCCATGACAGTCTGTCTAGATCTCTGGTTGAAATGCTACAGAGGCAGTGTAAATGGTTTCTGTTGATTAATATTTATTGCCCTTTACATCTACATAACCAGGTACAATTTATGTGATAATTTGAGTAATTTTCTTAACAGTTGCTTTTGAATGTGAGAAATTTGCTTTTAAATGGTATTGTGACCTTTTTGCAGGAAGAGCACTATCCACTTCCCAAAGAGCACTACAAATCTGCTCCTCGTCCAAACAAGAAGTCTTCCTTTAACATCAAACAATTCTTTGAGAGAGCAGTGCCAAATGATCTCTCGGACTTTGTTCGCAGTCGAATGACCTCTATGGCCATTGACCCATCAGGGTATAGCTGTACGTATCAAATAAATTAGCAGATTCAAGCAATAAACGATCATATTCTATCAATATATATATTAATATATTAATATACATATAGCTACATGTATATACAGTCAAACTTCGTTATCTCGAACTAGATGGGACTGTTAAAAAACTTTGACATATCCGAGTATAATAGAGATATCAAGATTGAAATACTTTAAAAATAAGTGGTTGGGATTTACAAATCACTTCAATATATCCATTGTATTCGAGATATCAGTGTTCGAGATATTGAAGTTCAACTGTATATGAATGTATTGTTATTTCATTATATATATGCATGTATATTTGTGAATGTACAGTGCCAGACACTGTGTATTACACCTTGTTTGATTTTTTCTGATGGTAGGTGATGAAGAACTTTGCAATAAACCTCTGTCTTTTATCATCATCAATCCCCACCCACAGTGTCGACTGAAGAAAGGAGATATTGTGTAAGAATTTATTGTACTATTAACACAAACTCATTGTTAATTTGAGACTAAGAATTTGTTGAATCTATAAAGTGGAAAATGTGTCTTTATTGAACTGTACATTTTAAATGTTATGTACTATTATGTCTTGCTATGTATTTTGGACACTATTCAACAGTAGAGATAAAAACATGCATTTGGAGATAAAATGCAGTATGATCATGGATTGTCAGTGACTGAGATGTAATCTGATCTTGTAGATATGTACTGCAGCCTAGTGCAATGTTTGCGATTCCGAGTCGTGTTCAGCACAAGCATCACAAGCGACGAAGGTCATGGAGTGAGGGAATCAACAACCGGACGCAGCCCGACACCCCCGCCCGATCACGCACCCACTCCATCGACCTACCCTCAGGACGAAATGTGTCCTTTAAATTTCCTGGGGAGGAACAGGAAGAGGAAGAGGCCCCAATGATGGATATAGGAGTAGAGGTCAAGACAGATGCTGAACCTCTAGATGAAATTGACACCACATTACCCAAAGCCTCTACAGCAAAAATCAGAGGCAACCCTCCCATTTTCAATTTTACATTCCCCGACTCTGACAACGAATCATCTGCTGGAGATGACACGAAGAACACAACGAACGCCTCAAACAACAATGACATTGCACTTAAAGACTTCCCCTTTGGGGCCCCTCAAGATCCAACAGTGCAATCAATGAAAGATCCCCCAAAAATAGTTATTACAAGGACCCCAACGAAAACCTTTCTAACTGAACGGGTTCCTGAGGTGTAAGGATGCCTTATCACACAAAGAATTTTAAATGCAGTAGAATAATCATCACAGCCTCTGTAGTTGGACACATACATGTAGCTGGAAACTGTTGCTGGCACTGCAAACCTGTAGATGTGCTTGACAAGTACGGACAAATATGTACCTGTATATACATGTATCTAATATGTGTATATATAACCTGGGTACAATGTACATGTCTGTCTTGATTTACGAATTGGACACATCTCAGATGGATGAGTCAGTGTGAGTTTGTAGCTGCTGACTATATGCAAGATTGGAGCAGTAATTTACTGAGCATTCCTCCACACTGTAGATACCATCCACATGTTCATGCAGCAGGTTTATCAAGGAGAAACATTAATTATTATTTTTTCATGCATCTTTGATATTTTTCTACTTTCATGGGCATTGATTTGTTTTTGTTGTTGTTCTGCATTTTCTGTAATAGTTGAGAGGTTGAGAAATTTAAGTTCAGACAACACATTCCTCAATTTTATATAACTTCTTCCAGGAATTTGTTATTGATTTACTACTACTTTGACAAGCTTTCTTGCCAAAAATTAGGGTACCTTATCAAGCATTTGTGCAAGATACTAGAGTATAATTTCCTATATAATCTTATTGAAAATACACTTGAATTGCAGACATAAAATTTTTTTGCATGTATGGATATTTTTTAGAAATTTTAATAATTTTAAAAATGAGAATAAATAATAATAATTTTTTGGTATATTAATAGGCCGTTGAAAATTTGAAAAATAATCATCAATGTGTCGTCTGACCTTAAAACATGTATGTGTTATAACTACACATACACTTTTTTGTAATTTATCAGTTGAGATTTCATAACTTTTAGGATATAAACATGTACGTAAATTTTGACACAGTTTTGTGACATTAATTTACTTAATTAACTCCAAATAAATGGTGAATTTCTTATCAATTTGCATGCAAATGAAGTTTAAAAATCTATGTAATGTATCACAAGAATTTATTCACTCACCAATTAGATTATTTTTGTTGTAAAAAGGTACAAGTTTGTTCTTGCGTGTAGACGACACTACAATTTTAAAGAATGCGTTGAATCCTTGTTGTCACCTACTACACATACCCATTTGAATTCTCAACCTCTCTTGTATGTCTAGTATGTTTTAACTTGAGTGCTGTATAACACATTCCAGATCTATCAGATATTTCTTTCACCTAAATGTGCATTCCCCCTTCTGTTAAAAGTCTTTACATTTATTTTACCAGTTTATGACCAAGCTTTTTGAAATTAATTTGCCTTTTCCTTTTTTTACCCTCTTTTTCATTGTTGATTGTGAAGATTACATTTTGTGTTTTCCTTTCCAACATGTCTTATAGAGCCAGTAATTCTGTATGTAATTTTTACTTCATTGAATGATACTGTGTTCTTGTCGTTGTTAGCTATGTCAGGATTTGATAATTTGAAGATCAGTCTCATTTACATTTTGTACACAGATCACACTTACATATTCAAGTATGTTGATTTTTGTGATTGTACTAAAGTCTGCTTTTCAGGGATAGATTTGCCTCATGTTACTAAGTCCAATAGCACTGAATAACTTCTTATAAAACTTGACTACAGGTTTGATTTAGTCCCATTTTAAAATATCTCATTGAGGGTGTGGGTAATTATGGAATAAGATGAAATGCCCCTTGTACAGGGCGTCTATGAATATTACATGTATATAATTATGAAGTTTTATGTTGCACTAAAAACCAGCTATCATAATGTTGTACAATGTAACACTCATTATTGTATTTTGTTCTCCATTATTTTTTTACATTTAGTCTAGTCCTTGTAGATGTTTTATGTTTTTGTAAACATTGTAATTTCACTTTTGAGAAGGTTGTATAAATTGGCTATCATATTGATAGTGTGTATATGTATTAACAATCACAACGAGTCATTCAGACTTTCCCACAACGAACTGGTGACAAAGAACTACTTACAGGTCAGGTAATGTAAGACTAGAGAGGATGTTCTTTTAGTAAAGTGATGAACACTCTTTTATTCCTGATCTTGTTTTAGTGAATGAAGGTGTTCATGTTTGTTGAGTAGTGAATATATAAGGTTTATTCAGGTTTTATTTACTTTCCACGAACCTGAAACCCATTGGCATTCCCTCATATTTCTGAATTTTACACAACTTTCACTTTATCAATGTTAAGGGATTTTAGCTGTGCAACAGATAAGGGTTTTAAAATATTTTGTTTCCTCATCAAATTAATATTTTATTTTGTTTGTTAGAGCCACAGGCTAATGTCAAAGGTACATGTACTTCAAATAATTTACATTCTGATGGCCAACGATAGAATTGTTACATGTAAAAATCCCATTTCTTGGTTGTCTGCATAATTCTTTTGGGGAAATATTGGGGATTCAAAAATATAGCAGGGATGGGAGATAACAGTGTGTTACAGCACAGCGGGTTGTGGTGATAGAATAGATGCTTTTAATGTAGTTCATGTACAGGTACATGTAGTAATTATTGGTTAATCAGGTAGGTAAAGCAACTCTACAGCATTTGTTGGTGCATAGGTAAAGAATCTCGGATTATTTATTCCATTTGCCAAGTTTATTCCTGTTTATTGCAGTTATACTCTTTATTGTATCTCTCCTTCAATATTTGTTTTATTAAATGTCTATATATTATTTTATTATTTTAGTTTCACATGGAATTAGATATTTTATAATTTGATATCAAGTAAACAAGAAAGATTATTTTTTTTTTTACATCTATAAGGAAATAAATCAAGAGAATAGGTACTGGATTGCAGAGGACTTTTACAGTTTGAGATTAATGATTGATTGATAGTAATATAGTATACCTTCCTTGTTTTTATTGTAAAGATATATTTATACCTTTTCTTCACTGATTTTTATACACACTTGTCAATAATTTGTACAATTAAAACTTCTTTAAAGAAAGATATTGCTCTTATTATTTTTTTCATACCAAAGGGTTCAGTTTCTAGAATCTGAAAATACATGTTTTCCCTATAATATGTACATGTAGTAATTGGTAATAATTTTAGTATGGAATATCATTTTTCTCTAAAAGATAAATTTTTCAGTTCAAGTGCCTGAGATAAAACATGTTGTGTAATCTCCAAATTTCACAGCAATGATTTATAGATGCACAAAAGATGACAGGATATTCATGCACGTATAGCTTTTTACCAAAATTAAAGATAAGCACTTATTAATTCCTCTCCAGATTTAGGGAGTGGGAATAAGGGCCAATTTCAATGCCTCTGACTTATTTGTCATCTGTAATTGAATTGGAAATGTATGCATTTTGGGTGTGCACAAAAGACCCCACAGCGAGACTTGCATGTATATGAATATAAGACTCCCTGTCAGGGCTATGTATGGGCTGTGTTGATCATGTGACTGTTAAGGCCTGTAGGCCTCTATGTATGGGCTGTGTTGATCATGTGACTGTTAAGGCCTGTAGGCCTCTATGTATGGGCTGTGGTGATCATGTGACTGTTAAGGCCTGTAGGCCTCTATGTATGGGCTGTGGTGATCATGTGACTGTTAAGGCCTGTAGGCCTCTATGTATAGGCTGTGGTGATCATGTGACTGTTAAGGCCTGTAGGCCTCTATGTATGGGCTGTGGTGATCATGTGACTGTTAAGGCCTGTAGGCCTCTATGTATGGGCTGTGGTGATCATGTGACTGTTAAGGCCTGTAGGCCTCTATGTATGGGCTGTGGTGATCATGTGACTATTAAGGCCTGTAGGCCTCTATGTATGGGCTGTAGTGATCATGTGACTATTAAGGCCTGTAGGCCTCTATGTATGGGCTGTGGTGATCATGTGACTGTTAAGGCCTGTAGGCCTCTATGTATGGGCTGTGGTGATCATGTGACTGTTAACGCCTGTAGGCCTCTTGATACTTATTTGTTGTTTTGTGTGCAATTTATGCTTGTTGCAAGTAATGTCTGCAATGCATTGATCTTTGCTATTGTTTATTTTTGTCCTTTCTTGATAAAGTTGCATTTATTTGATATATTGTATAAAGACCATCAATGTTAGATAAACATCCACACAGGTGAGATTTCAATAGGAAGTCATAAGCTTATGTGCAGTTGAGCAAAGAGAAATATAAAATCTCTTTCTATGTAGTGTTTCACTTTGAAATCCACATACTTCACATCCATGGCTACTGAATGGTAATCAACTCAGCGACACGTAATGTACAGTGTATACCCATTGACATGTAATGTACAGTGTATACCCATTGACACGTAATGTACAGAATATACCCATTGACACATAATGTACAGTGTATACCCATTGACACGTAATGTACAGTGTATACCCATTGACACGTAATGTACAGTGTATACCCATTGACACGTAATGTACAGAATATACCCATTGACACGTAATGTACAGTGTATATACTGATTGACACGTAATGTACATTGTATACCGATTGATATGTAATGTACAGTGTATATACCCATTGACACGTAATGTACAGTGTATACCCATTGACACGTAATGTGCAGTGTATACCCATTGACATGTAATGTACAGTGTATACCCATTGACACGTAATGTACAGTGTATATACCCATTGACACGTAATGTACAGTGTATATACCCATTGACACGTAATGTACAGAATATACCCATTGACACATAATGTACAGTATATACCCATTGACACGTAATGTACAGTGTATACCCATTGACATGTAATGTACAGTGTATACCCATTGACACGTAATGTACAGTGTATACCTATTGACACGTAATGTACAGTGTATATACCCATTGACACGTAATGTACAGTGTATATACCCATTGACACGTAATGTACAGTGTATACCCATTGACACATAATGTACAGTGTATACCCATTGACTGACCATGTAGCATTACTAGAGTATAATTATAAAACATTTCAGAACTGTGTAGCTATAACCAACCAGTGGTGAGTATCATGTTGACACAGAGGTTATCTTTTTGAGAGATTCCTCAAGAATACTGGTGGCCCCCGACAATTTTGTGCAATTTTTCTCTTTCTTTGAGTTATGATATCTATGGAATTTTTAGTTAAATGGGATATTTCATTGCTTGCTTATACATGTACAATCAAATATTGTTAATCCAAATATTGTTAATTTTTTTTAAAAGTTTGTGCAAATGTAACAGAGGCAAAGGTTGCCTCTGCTTGGATTTGAACCAGGGTCATCTGACAGCACTCTACCAATCGAGCTAAAGGGTTAACCGACTAGCTAGAGCTAGTAGGAATGCCATATACCTGACTCTACCACACAAACATTACAACAAAGTTAGTTTTAAAATACATGTACCAAGTATTATTTGGTTTTTATTGGTACAAACTTACAAGTTCACAGCCACTAGCAGTCATAAATGACAAACTTGCACTCACTGGTTTATAACATACCTTACTTTCATTCTTGGATAAATGTACGTACTGGTAATATGTAAATTCTGTACAAAAATATAACCTAGAGTAAATAATAGGAAATAACGACAAGTTTAACAATAACAAAAACATAATTTGATGTCTGGTTGATGCAATGGTAATTTTATAAAATGCCCCCAAATTATGCCAAATTTGGATATAAGGATTAATATATATAACAGCTATTATGCCTCCACTCTTTTTGAATTCCCAAGTAGACTACACGAAGAAGGATCAGTTAAGATGGGTTTAGGCACAATTCAAGCTCTCCTGTATCAGCACAATAACTATTGACCACTATGAGTTAATTAATGGCCGCAGCATTTTTTCTGAGATTGTTTTCCGTTTGGTAGGTTTACCGTCCCTTGCCTATTAGCTGCTTGCAGCTGTGCTTCAGACAGTGGAAGACAAAACTGAAAGATGTATTCAAACACCTCAGTCACATTGTGTCCAGTTTTACTGGAAGTTTCAAAGTATGGGTCAATTGGCAATTTTGCGAGGTCAATCTTGTCGTTGATTTCGCGGGCAAACTTCTTCCCCTCCTGAACAGTTACTTCCCTTTGGTCCTCACCCAATGCGTCCAGTTTCATCCCCACGACAATCTTGAGGCAGTCTTCATTAGCAGCCTCTAGCAAGGGGATGAATCGGGCCCTAAAAAACATCAACAACTGATCAAACCTGTACATTTCAAATCACGATTTTGTTGATTAGATCAGTTATGAAAGTGATGAAAACTTAAATTTAAATCATTGAGTGTCTGAATGATAAAAAAAAATGAGATGGTCAGTTACCATAGAGATTCAAAAGTGCTGACAATGGACATGTCAAAAGCTAGGATAGCAGCCCCAGCATTTCTACAGTAAAATGAAGACAGACCAGTGAACCTCTCAGCTCCAGCTGTGTCCTGAACAGAAATTATGTCGAAAATCACTAAACTTCATCATATTGAGTCTGATTTCGCCAATTAAAAAAAAATTGAAAATGGATGGAATAAATATAAACAGATGCATTAATTACCCAGATAGCTATATTGTAAGGGCCCCACTGTTTTAGGAAAAAAGCAGCACCAATGGTCTGTCAATGAAAAAATAATTTTACATTTTAATGGACTGTTTCATGATATCTGCAGTCCATTGATGTGTAGTTAAATGAAACATGACTTCCAAACTGTATTTATTTGTCCTGCAAAAGAGTTGTAGCACAATTGAAAGGGCCAATAACAATAAATATTAGCCATTTAAGTTGCTGATAGTGTCTCTAAAACTACTCCATTTGAAAGAAATTAACATGTCCATTTCCAAAAAAACATTTATTTCGCATTTCAGTTTGCATTTCATTAAATTAATATAGAAATGAATCTTACAGCTTCGTGTTGCTTGAATTCGCCCTCTATATACCGACCAATGAAGGATGTCTTGCCTACATTGAAGTCACCCATGACAACCACCTTCAGGTCTCTGGAACAACAACAGTTTACAGTTACATGTAGGCTTAGGGCATGTATACATATTTTATTGATATTACCAGTCTATTCCTTGTAAAAGGGGACATTTTGGGTACCTGTAAAGTGAGAAATGAAATGAAAGGAAACCAAACCAAACAAAACGAAACCAATTGAAATGAAACAAAACCAAAAATCGAAAGAAACGAAACCAGCGAAACAAAACAAACAGAATTAAACAAAACTAAAAATTAATTATGACTACATAAAAGTGAAAATACATTCATAGAAATGAAATTTTAAAAGCAGTATTTGCAAAAATTATTTTATGTTTCTAATTGGTTCCATTAAAGGGATAGTTGTTTTGAGAGAGAGAGAGAGAGAGAGAGAGAGAGAGAGAGAGAGAGAGAGATTTCAACCACAGTTCTTTTTCTATCGATATTTATGATTGTAAAAATGAAACAATCAAATACAATGTGATCAAGAGCATACTGGATGGTTACCAGTTTCTTACATACAATAAGAATTGTTTCAATATATATATAGCATAAATTTAGACACTGTATTTTGACAAAATTAACTTGTATAATAAAGATCTATTATACCTGTATGTCACCTTAACTTAAACATAGTCCCCTCTTTCACTCCCTTATAACATAGTCCCCTCTTTCACTCCCTTATAACATAGTCCCCTCTTTCACTCCCGTATTTCACACACACACACACACGCACATTGTATTCGGTTCATTTTACATTATTCCATATTGATATAAAAAAATCTTGTGGTTGAGATGTCTCAATAAGTATTATCACCATTCTCTTTCTCTCTCTCTCTCTCTCTCTCCAACTTTAGTGTGTTTATACTTAGATATGTCACTGATAAGTTCTTAAGGCATATCATACAGGTACATGTAGCCACATGTACCTATAAAGTACACCTCTCTCTCTCTCTCTCTCTCTCTCTCTCTCTCTCTCTCTCTCTCTCTCTCTCTCTCTCTCAAAAAGTCTGACTATCCCTTAAATGAAACCAATTAGAAGCATTAAGGTAACTCCAGTGTCTTTTGGATCCGGTTCTTTTTTTACACGCTAAATTTCCGGTTATAATTTTGGCACACAACAAGTGTTTTAAAATATTATGGTTTGGTCAAAAAGTGGAAAATTTGTTAAAAAATAGCATCTCCGTCGTTTAGAGGGATCGGAGAAAGCAAGGAAAGCAGCGAAAATGTAAAAAGGTAAATCAGTGTGTAATATAATTGTACGTATTGTATGCATTCTCCTCCAACAATTACACTGCGTTTATGTAGCTTGACGACCTCATGTGTCCTCCGGGACAAGGAGAGGATAAGTAAGTAGGTACTTGTGTAATTAAAACTACATAACACTGATCGGTGTTTAATCTAAAGATAAATATGTTAAAAAAACTGGGATAGAAAGTATTTGACAGAAAGGGGGAGGGAATACTACTGCACTCAACTATATGAGTTTTTTGGCAGGCTCGACCGTAATTTTATATGTATAATACA
Organism: Magallana ariakensis; assembly: GCA_020458035.1. Lineage (NCBI taxonomy): Eukaryota > Metazoa > Mollusca > Bivalvia > Ostreida > Ostreidae > Magallana > Magallana ariakensis. The sequence goes on along the minus strand of CM035818.1, from coordinate 1,643,646 downwards.
GTTTTATTGAGTATATCAATTTAAGTGACTGTTAGATTGTGTCTTTTTGGTACATTTCATTTTCTTCCACAGTTTGAAAAAAAAAACCTTGTAAAATTTACATTTTCAATATGGGGGTACACATGTTCAAGAGACTCTCCAGCAAAAATTAGATGGTCAATTTTGATAAACTATGTTTTTTTGTTAACACAATATGTAACTCTTAATAAATACTCTTTAAAAAATGTATGTAAACTGAATATTTTTTAGGATTTTTCAAAAATATGCAATTTTGTGATTTTTTTGGAAAGGTCGTGGCAAGAAAATATGTAATATTTTTTATATTTTCTGTAGAAAATCAATAAAATTTTGATGATTTAATGATAACTAATTGATTTGCTTAAATTATAACATAACATGGTGTATTTTGGTGCATAATTTGATAAATTATGAGATCATGCATCATGGTGTTCAATTTTGGCTGTTTAATTTTTGGACCTTGTGAGCTGAAGCTCACTGTAGAAAAACAAACGTGCAAAGGTATAAATATTTTGGTCTCTACAGTAAGTTTATAAGTTGTTTTAAACATTAAAATTAAAAAATGTTTGGTTTGACACAGATTTCTAAAACACTGGAGTTACCTTAAAGATATTAGAATGTACATTAGTTATTAACATTAATTATTATATAATTTTTGCAAATATCGGGTAAGCAGCTTAAGAATTTACAATGGCAATCTGAAAAATAAAGGCTGTTATATTAATGGTTTAAATGGTTTAATGGTTTAAAATTTTATTCCAATGAACGTATTTTCACTTTTATGTTGTCATATTTTTTTGTGATTTTTCATTCCTTTTCGTTGGTTTCGTTTCATTTCAATTTTTGGTTTGGTTTGGTTTTGATTTTATTTTGCACTTTACAGGGTACCCAAACATTTTTTCAGGAGAGCATTGATTTGTAATGTTAAAGGGATTTGATTTACAGGTTCTTTTCATATTCAAAATTGGGTATTTTAGCCTTTTTGAGTAATGGCACCAACCAGTTTTGCTGTTTCAGTGCTCTATCAATGTTAAACGCTTGCTTTCAAGTCATAACAATGCCAACTATAGCAGGTACATCTAGCCACAAAAACAAACAAAAGGCAACCACACCCCTCCAAAACAAAACAAAACAAAACAGAGAGAAATTGAAGTACACAATCTGCAAACATCAGAGACATAACATTAACAAGTTAAGAGTACTTACGCTTTTTTCTTTGGGCCAGCTTCCATGATGTTAGAGGTTTTCTCTTATTCTTTTAAGCGACTGTCATGTTTGGTCCCCACCACAAACATTATTTTGCTTTTTTACAGAAAAATAACTGTGAGTCACTCCCACCTGAACACAAAAGGATACAGTACATGCTACATATGATCCAAGACCGATTCCGTGCGTTTTAACAAGTTCCGGATTACTCAACAACGAACACTCGGCAAAGGTTTTCCGTTGGACTTTGTTCTGTTTATTTCTTTGTGTTATAGGTATCAGGACTATAATACTCTTGTGTTTGTAAATATAACTATACAAAAATTGACGTCCTCACTCTAAAAATGAATTTCCTGTCCCGTTTTTCACGTGAGCACTTCAACAGTTACAATGAAGCGGTGGGTGATTTCATATGATATATTTATATTACAGCATTACATGTACGTGGTACACTGTACATACACATATAGGGCCTAGGTCCTGGTCACGCGCTTCTTATCAAAGTATACTGTCTTGCCGTATAGACACGAGTTCTTAATTATAATAAGGATTTCCCACTGACAGAAATTTATCTACCACAGTCATATCAGGGACGTATACACTAACTGGTCATATAAAGAATCAAAGTACTGAAAGCTAAGCTGTCACTTCATGAGCAAATAATTAATTGCATTATACATGTTTCATGATGAATGAATTTAAACGTTTACATACGTCATATATATAGCCAAGATTTTGCATTTTTGAATAAATTGAATTAATGCAATACCTGTAGAATAGTGCCAATAAAAACAGAAATGTACTTTATAATATGTAGGGAGTTTTCTTTCAGCGAAATATATATTTGAATAGAAATAAACAGAGTTTCCCTATAATAGGGGAGAATGAGAACACCCTATTGGATTTTGAAAGATAAAAATGTTATAAAACAGAAAACAGTTAACTACTAGTGAAATAACAGAAGAAAACATTCCAACTTTATATGAAATAAAAGACTGACTTGCAACAGAAATTGTCAAAAAACATACCGGTATGCAAGAAGTAGCTTCAGAATTTGCGTTAAATCATAACACTATAGTCTTTCCACATGGGCAATGTAAACAAATAACAGAAAAGTTTTTATACCGATACCGCAGCCGAGTACTTCTCTGCATTCTATTATTAGACATCGAGTCATCAGATTATTTTAGATGATTATAGGTGGCACTTATTCGGAAGTGACATCCCCGAAAAGCAATGCCAATAAGCGCTTTGCGTACTGCGTACGCTTAGCGCTTAAAAATGCTACTACATATACATATTTATAAGGAATTAATTAAACAATACAATACTTTCGTTGGTGATTCGTGCGGGATATGAAGGTGGCGACATTACAGAAAAAAAATTTTGCAATGATCGCTAACTAGTACTAGCATACATGCATGTATTTAATTTTGGCAAAGCATGTAAAGTCAACATGGACACAACAACTAGAAAAATAACTGAATCGGAATTTCCCGTTTATATACACTTTATATACACATCTTAACAATATGAACCTATTAAAGTTTCTAGAAATTGTTTGCAGCAGTTTCAGGGGATCTAAAACACGCGATTACTGGTGCCGTACAGATATCACACAAATCAAACACCCATTACAATTTTATACCTAGCGATCCAACTATTTGAGTGTAATCTTTATCTGGGTTATGTTTGATTTCATTCTACAAAAACCGATCCCATGTAAAGGTACAGTGCAGATATACTAATTACGATAGATCTTAAATAATCTTTAAATAGCGTCATTACCTCACTGATAAAAGCTATGGATAAGTAAAAGACATTGTTTAAAGAGTACTAGTATGGAAAATATCGTATATTGCAATTGATTTCACTTAACGTGATTTATCATTTTAAAACGGTTTTGGTAAACAGTTTTCACTTTTATCGAGATCTGGCCCCGCCGTCACAAAAATTTCAAGTCACTAAACTCGGTCCTCAACTTCATTTTTTCAAATAAAAGTGCATAAATTTGAGGTCAAAACTCAGAATTGAGGGAGAGTATTGATTTGAGGAAAGTTGGTGACAGCGGGACAAGCTCAGTTACGCAAAATTTTGAAAGTAAGCATATATATATTCTACAAAACCTTTAAAATTCTTCACAGTTATCTCATACATTCTCATAATGATAGTACCTTTGAAAAAAAATAGTTTGAAGTTTTTGCATTTATTCCAGATGCGGTCAGGCGGGTTCCGGATGTTCTGCGTACTTCTACTATTAGCAATAACCCGAACATCCGGAATAACCATTTCGACCCGGATTGGTCGAATAGAGGGAATTACCGCTGACGTCAACAACATCACAGTCCACCAGTTCCTCGGGATACCTTTCGCTAAACCACCCCTCGGAAAGCTGCGGTTCCGGAAGCCAGAGCCTTATGGGAACTGGACAGGTACTCTGAAAGCAACGGCCTTTGGACCCTCGTGTATGCAAGATTTCTATGAAAATGACAAACGGCTTATTCCAAATCTCAACATCACTGAGGACTGTCTGCAATTGAACGTGTTTGTTCCTGGAGACATCGATAAAAGGAACGGGCGCGCTGTCATGGTCTGGGTACACGGCGGAGGGTTTACGAACGGCCAAGCTACCATGTTTAACGGCTCTTACCTGTCTTCTCGCTCTGACGTCATCGTGGTCACCATCAACTACCGACTCAACGTGTTCGGGTTTCTATACGCAGGAATAGACTCCAATTATAAGGGACATTATGGGTTATTTGATCAACAGCTGGCTTTTAAATGGGTTAAAGACAATATTAGGGACTTTGGTGGAAATCCGCACAACATCACTATATTCGGAGAATCGGCCGGGGGCGTTTCGGTTACCCTACAGAGTATTCTGTCATCAAACCTTGGATTGTTCCAGCGTGTCATCGCAGAGAGTGGGTCTGTGATGATGCCCCTGGACTTGGATGGTACGCAAACATTAGACTTGACGAAACAAACGGCCAAGCTTCTCAATTGCTCAAGAGCTAACATGGAAGATACGATAACATGCCTGCAAACCATTGATGCAACCAGCTTGATGCATAACTACTTCAAAGCAATGCCCCACTTCTTCAAGTTTTCTTTTACCTTCGCTGGGGAACTTTTAGACCAATCACTTTTTAACGATCTGACAAAGAACAATTCGCCGCCACTAACAATGCTTCGGAGTCTTGACGTGATGGCTGGAACCAACGCAGGAGAAGCCGGGCTAGAATTCTTTGATTTACTTGGATATCAAAAGCCGTGGAACTTTAATGTATCAAAGGGAATTCCGAAGAGAATTTTATGTGACCATATCATTCCAACGGCTAACGCAGAAATATACAAGGGCTGTGACGATTTAAATGACCTGATTTGTCATAGCTATATACAAAATTCCTCCACGATTGCTTCTCTCCAAGACCAAACCCAGGCTGCGATGGATTTCTATGCTGATATCACGATGAACTATCCAACTTTTCAGTTCTTGAAGATACATTCAGACAAGACAACAATGAATACCTTTCAGTACACGTTCGACCACACTCCTACCTGGGAACTTATACAAGAGAGGCCGTCATGGCTCAGGGGACCCAACCACGCCTCGGAACTGGCGTTCGTTTTTGGACTCAAGGACTGGTACCCCCGAAACGTGCAACCAACGTCTGCTGAACTGGTTCTGTCTCATCAGATGATGGGGATGTGGACCAACTTTGCGAAAACAGGGTGTGTATCTCAAGTTTATTTCTTATAACTGTATACTACGTCACTGTAGAACGTTTTCTAGTACTGTATATTGTTTCATATGTTTTCAGGAACCCCAACAATAGAAACACGAGTTTATGGAAACCTTTTAACAGAAACAACCACTTTATAAGTCTAGATATACCAGTAAAATCAGGAGTGTCTCTATATGGAGAACGAATGGAATTCTTGTTGAAAGATGTTTCAGAGATAGCGCGTGCCTGTAAAAACCAGACATATGTAGTGTCAACATCATTAGGAGAAATTCTCGGGACCATTGTGGAAGTCGATTCCCAAAAGATTGTTCAATTCCGGAAGATACCATATGCTGTTCCGCCTGTAGGGGATCTGAGATTTGCCAAACCCCTTCCTATCCCTCCTTGGAACGAAACCTTGGATTCTACAAAATTTGGGCCATCTTGCATGCAGACTGTAAACAAAGAGGACGCTCATCTAGTATCCGAGGACTGTCTCCATCTCAATATCTACGCTCCATTCCCAGTCCTACAGTCTTCAAATAAAGCTGTCATGATTTGGATCCATGGCGGCGGGTTCACAACTGGTCAAGGAAAGTCAACAGACGGAAGTCGTCTGAGTCTCAAAGGTGACGTCATTGTGGTAACCATTAACTACAGACTGAACGTCTTCGGGTTTTTTAGTATGGGTAATCCGAGCGCTAGAGGTAATTTTGGGTTGTACGACCAGCAACTTGCCATCAAATGGGTAAACGAAAACATTCATGTTTTTGGGGGAGATCCAAATAAAATAACTTTATTTGGTGAATCAGCTGGAGGAGTTTCGACAACAATACAGGGTGTGATACCAAGCAACGCAGGGTTGTTTAAGAGGGTCATTGGTGAAAGCGGGTCTGTTTTGGCGCGAAGAGACTACCAAACGAAAACGTACGAAACCTCCAAACAAATAATCACAAATCTTCAATGTGAAAAATCCTCGGATTCCGAAATTCTTGGTTGTCTTCGGTCACAGAATGCCAGTGCACTGCTGCAGACATGGCAACAGATTGATTGGAAGAAACTGTCTGCAGCCACTTACTCGATGACGACATCAATCGGACCAATCACAGACGGAGAGCTTATTCCGGAATCTCCCGAGACTGCGCTGAAGAATCCCAAGTCTTCGATGTATCGTCAGTTTACAGGCGTGGATCTTTTAGTAGGAACAAATACTGCAGATTCCGGACTTCTCTATTTCAATCTGAAACCTTATGCCCAAGTCTTCAACATCAATGTTACAGAGGGTGTTCCAACACGGATAGTTTGTGATGAGATGGCACCTTCCATTGTACGGGAAATTTTCAAAATAAAATGTCCCGCCTTGGTTGACGCGATATGTAAACACTACTCACCAAAATCACCAGCAATTCTTCAGGCTCAGTCTCAGATGGCAGCAGACCTGTATGGCGATTTCCTGGAGGACGTCCCTACGATCAAGTCTTTGAACTACCACGCACAATCAGTGAAAACCACATTCCAGTACTTGTTTTCTCACCGACCTAACTGGGAGATAATTGGAGATCGACCTCCGTGGTTAGTTGGCGCGAACCATGCGTCTGAGATACCGTTCGTGTTCGGACTGAAATCCTTCTATCCACCGACCATTCCTATTACCACAGAAGAAGAAACACTGGCCGAACGAATGATGGAGTATTGGATAAACTTTGCAAGATATGGGTAAATACGGTCTTTGAATATCAATGTGCACCATTTTCTATATATTAATTCTTAACCGTATTGTAATTAATAACTGGGCATTTTGCTTCCGATCGAATTAACTAAAATGATATGATTTCAATAACAGGAACCCCAATGGAAACTCTTCCGGTTATTGGAAACCTTACACTGTGGAGGGGAGAGACTACCTTAACCTTGACCTCAATATAACAATGTCATCATCTTTATACAAGGACAGAGTTGACTTCTGGATCAACACCGTCCCAGACATTGTCAGTCGCTGTCAGCCACATTCTGTCAACAATTCCACTACCTGCCTCCCCAACTCTGGGGTGCTCTTTGTTATTGTTTTGGCTATTATTTGCATTTTAAAATAATTTCGTATTATTATGTCTGTGAAACTAGCATTTTTAAGAAAAATGATTTTGTAAAAATAATGCTACAAATACTCATTTATCTGCTTTATCATTAAATAGGTTTTAAATATCAATATTATTAAAAAATCCAATTCCCCAGAGAGAGAGAGAGAGAGAGAGAGAGAGAGAGAGAGAGAGAGAGAGAGAGAGAGAGAGAGAGAGAGAGCCATTTTCATGTTCGTAAGTTATCAGAAATTTGGTTGTTACAACCATGTAAAAGTCACATGTATAATTTATAAAAATTACTAAAAAAAACAAAACAAAAATAAATTGTTGACATTGTTGTATGAATCTGATTAATTTTGTTATTTTGATCTTTTTGACGTTTTTTAGTTTTAGTTTTTAATTGTTTCTTGTTGTTGCTGCCATATTATTACTATTATAATAATCTTTAATAGCAAAGGGTAAATATGATAAAATTATTCCGTTTATTTACATAATGTAGTGTTTTATGATAATTAATTAACAACACGAGTGCTTGTCGTTATCTTTTTTGAAATGTTGTAAAACAAAGAGACAGGTACAGTTTTTGGATGTCGTTTCAGTCACGATAAAGCGCAGTACTGAGCAACCAACATATATAAACCCTATATGTGTATTTGTCTGAAAAGTGCACCTGTTGAAATGCGATTTCTTATCAGTTTGAAGCCACGTCATATATAAATTTTGCTATTTCAATCATAAGTAAATGGACATTGACTTTTGTTATGACGAAAGCCTTTCTATTGGTAAAGTGGTATTATTATGACTTTCCCCAAAATGAATGTTTTAAAAGCTTTAAATCATGCAAAATCACCTTAATACAATACAATATATTCATTTATGTTTACATTTTCAACTGTCTTTGTCTGTGATAATATTACGAACCAATTTTGAACCCTAAAACCCAATAACTTCATAAAACATATGAGTGACACAAAATGGGCGTGTCTTATATAGCATAACCGAAAAACGGTATTGGCTGCGCCGCGTAGTAATACAGAGCATGTGCTACATAAAAAATAGTGGTTTTAAAATAATGTTGTTTTAAAATGTACAAATTGGAAATAATAAAAGTAATAAGGAATCATTCTTTGAATATTATGAAGTGACAATTTCGGTCGGAGCGTGGTCAAATCTATCATAAAGCCCTTCGGGCTTTTTTGGATTTGACCACGCCCCGATCGAAATTATCACATCATAATACTCAAAGAATGATTCCTTATTCCTTAAATAATACTTTCTTTATTAATAAGACAATGGTAGAAGGTCAAAGAATGTTATAAAACAAAGCAAAAGGCTTGTAGGGACAAGTCTGTATTATGCAGTCTGCGATCTGACAAAAAATTACTGTGGTACGGTGGAAGATATTCAAGGTTTTTTGTGTATTACACGCTCCCATATTTTTATCTTGATAAATTGAGATGTTGCTGTTGGGGTCTCGGTATTTTGATATGTCACTGTTTGGATCACGATTTTTGACGTGTCTCTGTTTGGTTCTCGATATTTCGATATCTCACTGTTTGGATCTAGATATTTCGATATCTCACTATTTGGATCTAGATATTTTAATATGGCACAGTTGGTTTCTCGCTATTTTCATATGTCGCTGTTGTGTTATTGATGTTTTGAAATGATGCCGTTTTGATCTTGATATTTTGATATGCCGCTGTTGAGATCTCGATATTTTGATACGTCGCTATTGGAATATCGATATGTTTTGATTTGTCGCTGTTGGGATCTCGATATTTTGATAATCGCTGCGACGATATAATTAAATACAACACTATAAATTATCAATGGATGAAAAACGTAAGATTGGAATATGTTTTAAATTCATTTCAAACTATAATCTGCAAAGGATAGGTAGTAGTAAAATGGGGGGGGGGGGGTAGAATTAAACACATTAATTTAAAACCTGGAAATAATCTTTTGGAGAATATGGAAGAAATAATGTACGAAATTAATAAGAAAATAATAAGGAAGCAAGCTAATAGTCAGATTCTAAGTTGTTTGAACGATAGTTCCTTCATCAACAAAATCATTCTGAAAATATAAGGTTCAATTTCATTACGCTAAATCATATTGTTTATTTTCACTTTTTTTATATAGACATTGAGATATCTAGTAATTAAGTTAAAATATAGCTTAAAACTAAATTTTACTTTACCGTAACAAATTACCTGTAGTTACCTGGATAAAATTCTTTTTTCTTCATCGAAAAAAAACCCCGATAAGGATGAGGTAACTCATTTGATACTTGATAAATCATTTGTATTTAAAAATAATTGTCCACGCATCTGTTTTATTCCTTGGACGCCAAAAGGATGGACAACACAGACATCATTTCTTGTGTCAGTACAATCTACAGTGCTGGTACACCGGCACATTCCACCCTCGTTACGACTTCTAACCTTGTTAACGTTTACATAGCTGTCGACACCTACTCCTTATTTCATACTTTATCTAAAACAGACTCGTCCATGACATTCTTCAGAATTCCTTTTTTTAACAGAAAAGTGAAATTAGCGAGCGGGTTTCAATTATCAGAGGAAAAGTAAATATGGTTTTCCTTTTGTGGATTCTATTTTCTGTTGCTAACGGAATTGTATTCGAAAATGCTATCGTCGAGACACTGCATGGGCGGATCCAGGGTTCACTGAGAGCGGACGAAGGGTTCAGGGTTTATCAGTTTCTCAGAGTGCCCTACGCCCAACCTCCTGTGGGAGCTTTAAGGTTTAGTAAGCCAGCGCCAATACTAGCGTGGAAACACACGCTGAATGCCACTCAGCATGGTCCCTCGTGTATCCAGAAAATAAGCAACTCGTACAGGAAATTTCTACCAAATATGGACATATCAGAAGATTGTTTGTACATGAATATATACGTGCCGGCATCAGATGAAAAAGGAAACAATTTCTCTGTAATGGTGTACGTCCACGGTGGGGGATATTATACAAAGTCCGCTAACCTACATGATGGAGCAAGAATGTCAGCTCTAGGAGGAGTTATAGTGATTACTGTAAACTATAGACTCGGAATGTTTGGCTTCCTGAGTACTGAAGATGAACAGTCTCCTGGAAATTACGGCCTCTGGGATCAACTCGAGGCTCTAAAATGGGTCAATAAAAACATTGGAGATTTCGGCGGGGATCCCTCAAGCGTGACTTTATTCGGTCACTCGGCTGGCGGCTACAGTATTGGACTCCATCTTCTTTCTAAACACTCTTATGGTTTGTTCCAAAGAGCAATCGCAATGAGTGGTCTAGGATTAAACAGACGAGCTGTAACACAAGACGCCAAAGACGCTGCTTTCCGCGTAGCTCAAAATGCAGGATGTTACAATGACTATAACAATGTAGAAAATAGCAGCGAATCCCTCAATTCTTCCTTTATTTTACAATGTTTACGATCCAAGTCTCCGCATGAAATAATGGCAGCCACTGGGAAAATGCGTACCAGCTACCACAACTACGACTTCATAATGAGACCAGGGCCTGTTGTAGACAACGACTTTCTGAAGGGATTTCCAGAATCCATTATTGATAACAAAGACTCCGATGGGTTCCGAACCTTCGTTGGTGTTGATGTCATGGCGGGAACTAATGATGAAGATGGATGGTTGCTGAAATCAAAGTTAGATAAAATGCAACAAGCTTACCACTTTAACCTAGATGATGGAGTACCGGTCAATGCCATGTGTGATGGTGTTATAAAAGACGTGGTCCGAGACTACGTTGGCTCCGACTCTGCCATCGTGAACAAAATATGTCAGAGGTATTTACAAAATAGTTCGATAGAAGCCCAGGGCCATTCAACTCTCGACATGTATGGCGACATGTTTTACGCCTCTCCAGCAGTCAAGACACTGAGAGAGCACCGAATTGGCCTCAGACAATTAGGTAACCCAAATCATAAAAAAACCTACCACTTCCTCTTTTCACACAAACCCAGCTTTCCAGTCATTTCTTCTCGCCGGAAGTGGTTAACCGGGGCACAACATGGCGACGAAACGTGGTTCATCTTCAGAAATAAAAACTTCAACTATACCAAAGAAGAGGAGAAATTAAATGACGATTTTGTAAAATATCTTACTAACTTTGCTAAATCCGGGTATGTACCATACATTGATGTTGTAAACGATGAAATACGTTTATTCATAAAACAATAATCTTTTATAGTTCATACGTGTATTAATCTCTATTGCAGAGACCCCAATAATGAGGCTTTAGAGATCTACTGGCCGCCATTCGACACAGAGACAGAGAGCTTTATGAACATCAACAGATCTTTCTCAGTAGGACAACACCTGTTCAGGGACAGAATGACGTTCTGGTTGGAGGAACTACCCTCTCTTCAAAGGTCGATGTCGTCATCGAACTCCACAGGGTCCGGCCCCCAACACCGTCCGCTGTCCTTGACCATTATACCGACATTTTTATTTTGCTTCATTCTTTACTTTTGACAATAAAGCATACACTCATTAGAAACAATCAGTTACTTTGAAGATGTCTTTTAAAAAGTTACATGTAAATACGAATTTGATTAAATAAACATAATGATGAGTAAACCGGTATTTGCCTATAGATCAGTTATGATTGAGCAAATGTCGAATTCTGTTTTTAAATGACTTCCGAAGATTAGATGGCTATTTTCTATTTAGTTACTTCACAGTTATTTGGCATGTAAACTTTGTGTATATTGAAAAAAATGTCAACAGAACTAAACTATGCAATATTGTGCTGCATAGATATATTCTACCATGTATAAAATAAATGAATTCTGAGACAAACAGAACTAACAATATTTATTAAATATTATTTGTATTTAATCATAAAAGTCGATATATATTGTGAATGGTAATTTTTACAAAAATAGTATATTAACTAAGACCTTGAAAACTTCAAGTAACTATAAGTGCATCCAACTTCATTCTACTTTCTTAAATCTATGTTGTTCTAGATCTCAGTCATCATGACTCGTGCTGTAATACTGGTACTATCCAACGAAACTACCAATCTTATCATTTGAGATAAGACAGTCCGTACAGTCAAATTGCTACCGGCAAGCATGGCTCCTGCGTGGTTTCTTCTGAGTAAGATTTTGTTATAAGTATATATTATAGAGAAGCAATATGTCTGTATTTGATAGGCATGAAGTTTTATTTTTTACAATTTTTCATAATTGCAGGTTTGTGGATTGGATATAGCCAGGGTGAGATTTCTATTTCTTGACCTTTTGATATCAGTAGCACATGGGCTGGGCCTTGTTTCATTTGAATTTTTATTTGAAGAGCTCATTATGTTCTTTTCTCAAATTATGAAATGTATGGTAAATTCAAGGTGAGCATGATTTCATTGTAGCGGCTATCGATAACATCCGGTTGGTGGGTCCTGCTGGGGTCGCGGGTCAAGGTCGAGTAGAAATCCAGAAAGATGGCGTGTGGGGAACAGTGTGTGACGACCAGTTCGATATGAATGATGCAGCCGTCGTCTGTAGAATGCTTGGATCAAAAGGGTACAGCAATTAGTCTTTAGGAGTGTATTGTCCTTTCTGATATATTTCATTCTATCAACATCAACAAAATTCTTGTAAAATATACAACATGACTACTTTCAAGTAGTCATGTTGTATATTTTATTTGATAAAATGAAATATATCAGAAAGGACAGTATGCATGAAATAAAGAGGCTGATATAACATTGACATCTCGTTCATGCCGAGACTCACGTTACTGTAGATTCCTTATTGTTCGCAAGTGCTTAATTCCGTGATTGCGCCGTTTTTATCAAATTGCGAGAATAAAACGTCGAGCGCCGAACTTTTGTTGTATTTTCATATAGTTCGCAACTATATGAAACGAAGGATGCTTCTTGCGGTTTTACGCGGATAAAAATATCTTCTCCTTTAAATAATGAATTCACCGAATCATACCTAGGTAAGATATATATACATCTATTCGCTTAATATTTGCATATCCATTGTTCTTTCCCACTATAAGACTACACGGAGCAATGCATTTATTTAAGAAATAAAGTACGAGTTTTCGTGAATGTTGCAGAATAACCTCCGATGTCGAGAAATGTTGTTTTGAAATATAAAAGCCGAGGCGTTAGCCGAGGCTTTTATATTTTAAACATCATTTCGAGACCGAGGAGGTTATCCTGCAACATTCACGATAACAAGAACTTTATTTCTATTCTACTAACAGCCCAGTATTTCTACAGATCGTTTCTCCTATAGAGAGACGATCTAGGTCATTTTGACCCCAACGGTTGTTAGTAATGTTTACATGTGTATCGATCAAAGGAATCACATGCAGTCGACAGAATTTTTCTTTGGATTTTTAATGCTCTTCAATTATTTATAAAATATCTTTGAATCATATTCCTAATATCTTAAGGGGAATTTAATTCGATTATTATTACTACACTGAGGTTATATGTTTTATGTAAAAACACGGTGAAAATGTGCTAGGGAGGTCCTAGGAACAGCCGCATTAATTGATCTTTTGAGGCAATACACATCGTTTTGACTGGAACTAATACTTGAAATTGACATGGTTTTAAAACTTTTTACAGTTTGAAGTTGTAGTTTCATGATCAGTGCGAGACAAATAGGTATTTCTGATCTGATAATTTACTGATGACGCTCGTGGTATATTGGAGAATATTTACATTCCACATATTTTTTTCATGTAAAGTCTATGGAAAGCTACTGCAGTTATAACACCGTAACACACACAGGGTACTGAAAGGTTAAAATGTCGAGTTTTATTATGACGTCACAAACGTTGAACGCTGTAAAATGCAACGTCACAAGCAAAAATCAAAGTTCACGCTTGTGGCTGTTACAGTGGCTCTTCCATTTATATGAACTTACCCTTAGGATAAAATAGGATTTTAAGGTATAAATCACATTTGCAGACAAGACAAGAAGTTAAAAAAATGTAAATATAAGCATTGAATCATTACTTTTTGAAAGATATAGTCTCATAACTACAGCGGTGTGTGCATACAAATTTTCATAACGCGTTAACGCGCGTTACTCAATTTGTATGCACACACCGCTGCAGTTATGAGAGTATATCTTTCAAAAAGTAATGATTCAATGCTTAAATAATGTCCGCGGCATCTCTTTGATCTCGGCAACAACTGTAGCAGAATTTTCTATAATATTATTTATTCTGTTAACAAATCAATGAAAGTAAAAAAATACAAAAAATACATTACAGTTTATGTTTGATGCAATAGCTAGGTCAAGGTTTAGGCTAACACAGGGTATTTGCAGGTTGTAAATTGCAAATATAAGTAATAAACAACGCGCATCATGGAATATGCCAGCAGAGCAATTGCTATTCATAACACCATGTTCACTAAATAACGTTGTTTATTTCTTAATTGTGTTTGATTTTGTCAGAAACGTCCACTTGGCGACAGTAGAAGGTGTGTACGGGGCGGGCACGGGGCGGATCTTCTACGACGAATTACAGTGTGTCGGCTCGGAATCCTCTCTTGAACAGTGTACGAGTGACACGTTCCATGACTGTACCCACACCGAGGACGCCGGCGTCGTCTGCGACTCAGGTAACTATGGAAACGATGACAACGCTTTTTCAAATTTAAAATTTCCTGAAATTCAATAAACAATTTGACCACGATATTGCTTAGAAAATATATTGTTATGTATCTTAAAGTGACCAAAAATTGATAATATTGTGTATAGGTTTGAAACTATTTGTACTTAAACGAATATTTTGATTGAAATGTTAAAATTATATTAATTTTCCGGTGTTTGGTATTTTCAAAAATGTCTGTTTGTGAATGTTTGCATAAATTATTTGAAGGCAGAGCCGTCAATATTAAAAAAGGGATAATATAAATGCACTTAGTGTGTAATGTTAATGACGTCACGTGCAATGTGGTCATTGTCATAAACTGGAATATTTATATCCATCCTTTTATGAATTCGATCATAAATTAATTAAGCAATGACTCTTAGAGACAATAAGATCAATATCATCATTTGGTTAACGGATATATATGTAAAACCATGGCTCATTTTGAGACTCCATGACCTTTATGACCTTTAATTTACAAGGATGAAGTCAATAGTTTTTGTTACTCTCTATTTATAGACTCGGTGAAGTTCCGGTTAGTGGGAGGCAGTGATGCCAACAGTGGCCGAATTGAGTTGAATCTGAACGGACTTTGGGGGACGGTGTGTGACGACGAGTTTAACACGGCGGCAGCTAAGACCGTGTGTAGGCAGATGGGACTGCCATTGTAAGTACAGCTATATCTTAAACGGGAGAGGGCGGTCTATGTTTCTAAACTTTTACCCAATCGTATGCAGTAAACTGCTGTGTATATGTGCAATAAAATATGTTCAAAGTACATGAACAAGGCGGCTACTGGGCAAGTCTGTGTAATAAATAATTTTTCTACATGAAGATATAAAATCTCCTTTATAATGATCCCCATGTTTCTACGTGTCTGATCAGGGCGGCTTTTGGACCCCTGTAGTTTCCATAGGTCGTGCATCCTTACTGTAGGTTAAGTTCATGTTATAGTCTGTATAATTATAAACTCTGTTGAATTTACACACTTAAAGAATTTTTTTTATATCTTATGCCTTTTAACAAAAAAGATAAGCATAATGCGATAATTTGTATTAGAATTGGACTGAGCTTGTTCTAACCATTTGATACTTTGTGGTCTGAACTTTTAATTGGCTTTTAGCGCACATGCCTACCCATTCAACTTTGGTCCAGGAACCGGATCGATCTGGTTGGATGACGTCATGTGTACCGGGAAGGAGGCCAACATTTTGGAGTGCAACCAGACTGAAATCGGCAACAACGACTGTGACCACTCGGAGGATATCGGAGTAGTCTGCACAAGTACACAGCTAGCATTATACCCTGCTGATAAAAATAGAATAGGATCAGAAAAAAATTAATATAACTAGACACGATCTCGTTGCGAGCAACGAGGAGGTCTTCCTTCCGATTTTAAGAAGGTGATATGACATCATCGACTTTGATTTTCGACAAGAAAACATGATCTGTAAAAAAGAGTGGAGTACTTATGCTTTTCTGCATCGCTTTTTATAAGTACTCTTACGCTGCTTTTTTAAATACTAGGATTTCTTCCAATTGAGATAGAAACGATTAAACTTTTTACTTCTGGCCCATAAAAACCCCTAATTAGATAAGTAAATCATTTTATTGTTAGGATATATAAACGTATTATACCTTATTTTGCTTTTATAACCCACACAAAATATCTCTCAGTAAACGGCTACAGATAAAAGACTTTAGGGCTCTCTGGTCCCCTAATGAGAGGGGCCAGTCCCTTTTTCTTGATATCAAATGAAAGGTCATTTAACTCTAAACACATTTTGTTCAGCAAGTGTTTAGAAATTCGTTACCATTTTTAATGTATACGGCAAAGAACGTTTTAGGGGCCGACCCCTTATCTCCTTATAGGGGCCGTTTAACGAAGTTTTGAAGGTTGCATATTGTTTAGTACATCGTTTTGAGCATCTTTTCTTCTATACTACATTTCAAAATATTTTTCCTTTCTGAGATATGGGTGATCAAAATTTTGGACAGATAAAATACTTTAGAGCCCTTTGGTCCCCTAATTTGAGGGGCCAGCCCCTTTTTCTTGGTATTATTTGAAAGGTCTTGTAAATATGAACTTTTTTACATTACATGTTTTAACAAAATATTTTTCAGAAAAGAGATAAACAAAGAAAACCCGAAAAAATTACAACGTTGCACCTGTACACAGCTTCTATAGCAGTCCACCTACAAAAAATAACATAGGATAAGAAAACTTAAACTATAGGATAAAAACAGGATTCCTATCATAGGATCACAGCCACAATTTAGATGGATGGAGAAAACGAAACATTAAAACTCCAAATTGTCTCATTATAAGAACATAAAAAGGCCTTATTTGTTGGATCAACGAATTTTTTAAAATATAGAATCCCAAAAAGAACTCACGTTAAAGTGAAAATCAAAGCAGTTATCAGACTTGCGTATTGTTCAGTCGCGTCGGAAGAAAATTGAAAGTGGGGGGCTAGACTTGCCAGAAATCTTGACAAGCAAAAAAAGGGTGGTTATGTCTAACTTTGCAAAACTTTGCCCCGCAGTTCCGACGCCTATGGTGTTAGAATCATGGTTTGAATTTTTGAAAACTCAAAGGATCATTATAACAACACCCAATCTAGTTTTTATTTCAACTATTCTGGCCTTACGTTTATTATTGAATCCTGTTAACTGTCATCTTTCAACCATCTCCCCAAAATGCGTAACAAGCAATTGCAGTCATTTTATTATATTGGATCAAAACAAATTCTAGATAGAAAATTTTGTGGAAGTAAAAAAATCATGTGATTTTTTTGTAGATTCCGTCCCAAACCTCCAGGTCCGACTTGTGGGTGGAGGCAGAAATGACGAGGGGCGAGTCGAGGTCAACACCGGTACCGGCTGGGGTACTGTCTGCGATGATGAGTGGGACTCCCATGACGCCACTGTCGTCTGTAACATGCTTGGTTTTACAGGGTAATGAACTTACTACTTCACTCATATCAAGTAACCCACATAAACCTGAAGTTTAATAAGGTGACCGTGGCCATTTCAAAGTATTTTTCTTCAAAAGGTGAATGAATTTAAAACAACAACCAAAATTTTATGAATTTTAATTTTTTTCCCAAATCTTAATTTTTTATTACATATATTTGTGATGTAAAATTTATTCAATTATTGAACGGGATGCTAGTTATTTTGATTGTGCAAAGATGACTGTGTTCAAGTAATTTAAACTCTTTCAGTGGTATCCCTCGGGCAGTATCCAAAGGGTTCTTTGGTCAAGGGAGCGGAAGCATCCTTATGGATGACGTACAATGTTTCGGAAATGAGACTAGCTTAGCGGCCTGTGGTTTCGCTGGATTCGGTTCCCACGATTGTGACCATTCTGAGGACGCCGGGGTCATTTGTCACTCTGGTAATTACCATCTTAAAACAAATTATTTTTATTATCAATTTGAAAACTTAAGCATTGTGCTCTTTAAGAAAGGAAACAAACGTACAAAAGTATATAATATAATTGAAAATGTTTCTTGAACTAGAAAATTCACAATCTCTGCAAATCCGACTTGTGGGCGGAAACAACGCAAAAGAAGGTCGCGTGGAACTGTTCTTTAACAACACCTGGGGAACTGTGTGTGATGACCAATTCGATGACAGGGAAGCCAAAGTGTTCTGTCGTATGCTGGGATACAAGTAAGACACATCCATATTGCATTCTCTATAACAATAAATATCTTCACTATAACATTGGTGATTTGAATCGACAAGTTTTCGGTAATCAACCCATGTACAACTATACAAGTCAGGGCCTTGTTTCCTCGACACAAAATATTTGTGCGTGTCTTTCAGTGGTTCCGCTGTGGGATTGGGCAATGCTCATTTCGGCGAAGGAACTGGACCGATATTTCTAGATGACGTCACATGCACCGGAAATGAAGATTCCATCACTACTTGTTCTTTTGCGGGATATGGTCAGAGTGATTGTGATCACACCGAGGATGCCAGCGTTATCTGTGATGCAGGTACTGGGTTCTGACACAGTTTTCAGTCAATACAATACCAGTAATATAAGGTAAGGCCACACCAATTTGATTTCTTGGTCTTCGGATTCTAGGCATAAAAATATTGGGGCGAGCGGGCGCTTTATTAATTTTAAAATTAAAAAACTGAAATTGAAAATTTTGGGGCGACATAAAAAAAAATAGAGGAGAGCGATTACATTTTATTTTAAAATGTCATTTTTTCCTTCGAAATACATGTAAAAAGCATTAAAACGTTGTTGACTGTATTCGCAATTGTATCAGACCCCTCCTGGTCGCTAATTCTATCCACACATACAGGTATTATTTACATGTAAACCTTGCGGACAATCTACCGGAAAATGTTTGGTATGATCAATGTAAAAACAAAGCGCAATCATGACTAATTAGAAATAAAAGAACCAAAACTTGAGCGGAAAACGGAACGAAAATTTCCGGGTGCGGGATTTATTTTTTAATATTATTTTTTGGAAAGCCCTTAGGCACGTGCGCGCGGATCCGGCGACCAAGATATCAAATTGGTGTGGCCTAAAGGGTTTTTTATTACGAGAAAATATGTAACGTCAGGTGCCTGTGCTTGATAACATTAACACCTACTATCATCAGCTGGTACAATGGGGAAGGTTTGTCGTGCTTCAACAGAGGGTCACTGTGACCTCATCTCAATCTGGAATCCATAGCCATACATACCTTAATCGTGTCTGTGTCAATATCATAGCTTGTAAGGTTTGGAATCGTTGAATTGGTCTCCTGATAGATCTTAAATAGAAGATGCAGTATGTCCCGATTTCTATTGCTGTTTGTAGTAAAATTCTTTTTGAGTCATATCTTCAAAGCCCATCACTTGAATTTCCAGAAATTTAACGATATTTATCAAACTTGGTTACTTCTACTTATCATGCGCGGATCTGCACCGATTACCGGAAATAAGCCTTGGACCCCCCCCCCCCCCCCAAAAAAAATATCCCTTGGAACCCCCCCCCCAAACACACAAATATCCATTGAAATTTTTTTTGGATCCGGGCATGCTAATTATTCAGAGTTTGTGTAAAACAAATTAATCGAAGCTTCATTATAATCTTCTGTCTAACATTTTAGGACATCAGAATGTTAGCATTAGGCTGGTAAACGGAAAATTTCCGAATGAGGGCCGTTTGGAAGTTCTCTACCATGGCCGCTGGGGAACCGTATGCGATGACCTTTTCGACACAACTAATGCCAAAGTAGTCTGCCGAATGCTGGGATTACCCACGTACGTAAAGAGTGATGATATTTAAGCGTAACGGTCAGAAGTAAATACTTACAACGGTAACATTTGCAATGGTTGGTTTCATTCAGGGGCAATGCTGAAGCCGTTCATGGAGCTCGCTTTGGTTCCGGAAGCGGAACTATCTGGTTAGACAACGTGGACTGTAGTGGAACTGAGAGCTCGATTGCTCAGTGTCGTCATCAGGTGTGGGGCTCCAACAACTGTGACCATACGGAGGACGTAGGAGTCCGTTGCGGAAGTACGTAATAGAATTATTACTTTTATTGATAACGAGGCAATGTGTGGTAATTGTTTGAGGTGAATATTAAATGTGGAGTATGGTTTTCTTTTACTCCTCAGGTACCATTGAGAGTCCTGTTCGTCTTGCGGGTGGATCAACTCCTTACGAGGGACGTTTGGAAATTTTCCACGAAGGAAGATGGGGAACGGTGTGCAATAGCGGATTCGATGCAACCGCAGCTAAAATTATTTGCAACAGCATTGGATATCCAAGGTAATAAACTACATGTATATCTATACCACAAAAGATTGACAAAATGTTACAATTTTACCTAAATTAATAGATTTACGTAATAAATCAACATAGCCGACGTTGAACGCTAAATCTTCTGCATTGTGTCTACGTACATTTCTGGTATCTGAACCAGTGGATAATACAGAGCGTCGTTTTAGCGACTCCCCGTCTCTGATGTCGGCGTCCGGTTTCGGCACCCCACCTTCCACCGTATGGTTGGACGGAGTGAGATGTAACGGTAACGAGACTGCCATTGACGTGTGTACCCACAACAGATTCGGTCTTACTTCCTGTACACACGACAAGGATGTAGCCATTATGTGTAGATGTAAGTCATTACAAATGTAATGTGTAGATGTAGGCCTAACAAATGTAGCCATCACGTATATATGTAGTCCTAACAAATGTAGCCATCACGTATATATGTAGTCCTAACAAATGTAGCCATCACGTATATATGTAATCCTAACAAATGTAGCCATCACGTATAGATGTAAGTCCTAACAAATGAAGCCGCTACGTGTAGATGTAAGTCCATACAAATGTAGCTATCAAACGTAGATTAAGTCCTCACAAATTTAGCCATCATGTGAAGATGTAAATCCACACAGAAAATAGCATATGTAAAAACTGCAATTGTTATCTTAAAATGCAGCTGCACGTGTCGTATTTTGAATAGGAATCAAAAATCAGTTGTACGGTTTTAATGATCTTCAATTTATGATCATAGAACATGTTCAATTGTGAAAATGTTTGTGTACATACGACATGAGGCAATCACTAATTACATTGTAATCAAACTCACAATTTTTAAATATAACTTTGTTTTTGATTTGCTATTTTCGGTTTAATTTTCAGCACACGGTATTAAATGTTATCACTGTGACGGACTCTTGGACCCTCAGACATGTAATGAGCAGGTCCAATGCGCCGCAGGGGAGGTCAGTTTAAGTACCAGCATCAATATAGAATATAATAAACCAAACTAAAATAACTGAAATGCAATTGCCATTTTATGACAATTCTAGCCTCGAAATGAAGAGCATTTTATGCAAAAAAGAGTGAGAGCACTTAATGCAAAAAAAGTTAAAAGTTCTAAAATATTTTGAATTTATTTTTCATTAGAAACCCAGTTAGAATTTATGGCAAGAAAAATCTATTCTAAAATGTAGGCCGATTTGATATGACTTTATATTAAATTTTGTAAAGAACCCCCTCATGCAATCTGTTTTATAACATGTAGTTAACTTATTATTTGCAGAATAATATCAATTTGAAATTGAAAAAAAAACCTGTGTAGTGCTGATCAATTAACTTTCGCTGTGTTGGGTCATGTTTCTGGAGATTTTAATTCTGGCATTTTCTGTCTAGGTGTGTGAAGAGGCGGCATTCATCGCTAACGGGGAGACTAGATTCTCACTCACCTGTCAGAGCAAACTGGTAACATCAAATTTCATTATCATCTGACTTGTCCAAACAGAATTGATTACATTCAGTCCGGCGCCTTTTCCCGTTATTTCATCTCCTGTAGGTTATTTTTCTAGGTGTGTGATGCGTTACAAGGTAATGTGATAGGGAGACGTGACATAGCAAAACGCCAGGGCCAGACAGTCCAAGTCAAATGCTGCGACTCGCCCCTCTGTAACAGGAACCTGATCGATAAAACTTCTATACATGGGGGGCACGGATCTCATGGACACACAACCTCTGGTAAATACCGTCAAAAATGTCCATCATCGCAATACATCAATCGCAACTTTTCGGGCCTCTCAGACAGAGCTCGAAAAAAACCCAACTTTTTTCCGCTTGTTCGAAAGGCCGGAGAAATTGCGATTGCGCATTATATGTATGTACAGCGCTGGTTTTCCGGCCGTCAGTATCAAAATTGGAGCATGTAGAATTCTACTTCTGATTAGCTGATTAAAAGTATGTGAAATCTCTCTCTCAAAAGCATTAAAACGACAGCGTCATTAGAAATTAATGAGGCTGAAAAATGTTTAAAATCCTGACCCTAAACTTCTCAGTTTTTCTAAATTGAAACTATTTAATGTGACAGAGGTACTGTTCATTTTGCCCCAGAAATTGATTGATGTAGAGCGTGACTGATTATGGCGTTAAAAAGTCGTGAACCAATGAAATACCCAAAACGTTTCAAAAGTTACTTCGCAAAATCCAGAAATAGAAGGGACCATGTCAATTAGGGAATACTTTAAATGTATTTTTATAAATGTTTACACTCATCATTTCCTCATTGAGATATTTAAACTTTCAGCAATTCAGACTAATGGGTATTTTATAATCAAATCTTAACTTATCCATGGTGTCTTATCCCCCCCCCCCGAAAATGACAGATGCAGATGGAAATAGTAACAGATAGATATAACATTTGTGCAATTTAATGATGCCAACGTTTGCAGTTTTAAAATCCTTTTTATAACGAATGGAAAATCAGGCCTGTTTTTGATCGTATTTGTTTAGTAAAGTCTTCTTTTTATGCTGTATTAATAAGCGCAGAACTTTAAACAATGTGAATACATGTATCCTGTTATAAATGGATTGCGAATTCAAAGTGAATCATTGTCTGAATATAAAAATATCACTTTGAATGCACCCTACGATTTAATGATTGTTTACAAGTCGTAGAACTATTCCAATAAGGTGCTTCTGAGTGCGTGATTTTTTTTTTCATAGAGAATTGCGACTTGGTTTGAACGCAGAAATACAGCCCAATTCTGTTTTTGATTAAAATTTCGTTATAATCTTTATATAGAATACAAAACTATCTGGCTTATCTTACATCACACATCCACCCTAATCGTCCAAAAAGTCTGCCTTTTGTAAATGGTTACAGATATGTAATATCTAATTGTGATCTCGATTTCCCGTAGGTTGTCAAGATGACCCTAAGATGGACTGTAATGCCTTGGACGGTATCAACATCTGTGCTAACGTCCAGGCGGCCAAGATCTACTGTCCCTTACACTGCGGGCTCTGTACCACCCCATAGGTCCAAAGCTTACCACTGATAACTCATAGTTTATGTCTTTGTTAATAAATTGTTTGTTTTGTTTCTTTTTATTAAAAATGGAAATCTTATTCTGTTTTACTTTTTTAATTTCAGAACGTTGTTTTTTTCGCTTTTTGTAGGGTCGAATATTGACAAAATGGATTACAGTAAATTAAAAAAAATTACTCGTTTCAAACAATTTTAATCGAGACTGGTTTGTTTGTTTGTTTACGTATTTGATATAAAATACAAAAGGCTTTTTAAGTTCAAACTATCATTATTCAAATAAATATGAATATATAATTCAGTATGCATTAGACTTTAACACAAAACAATTTTTATATTTACTTAGTTCGGCACATTAATACGTCGACAAGCCCAGGGCTATCGGCCGTTACATTTGACGTTCTCCACAGAAAAAACTGTAAAATAATTTTCAACACACAATGCACTAGTTTGTGGAACTCTCTTACGTCACAATATATGTACGTGACAGATCCCCGGGTCCTTGGAGAGAGTAAATATTATGTATGGTATGATAACGACTCCCTTTATTGATATTCATAAACTCATATCGCCTTTAATGAATAAACCTGTTCCTGTCACGATTAAATAAAATCAAAATATATGAGTAAAAGGAATTCTCCTAGCGGGGATTTAAATATCCGTACAATGGAGCGATGAAAGGGCGACGCGCTTTGAGCACTTGATTGCAATTTGTGTCCGTGACGTCAAAGTCGACTAAATCATTTTATATAGGCCAAAGATCCGTTTTCTTACACATACATATCCGATTTCAACGAGAAAGAGCTAAACGGTAAGTAAAAACAAATTACAAATTTCATGTATTAGACATAAATTTTGTTTAAATAATTTTATTTGATGTAAATATGAAGACTACGGAAACAGTTGATGACTAGAATATCAAATAACATTTTAAACTATTTTCTTCACGCAATAATATATCGTTTGTTGTTTCCTGACATAAAGGGAAAATCGCAAGCTGGATCATAATGCTTGTTTCATTCTTCAGATTCAGCTATGCCCGACCCCTCCCAGTTTCCGGGTGGCCCCGTTTACGGGACAGGACCCGACTATCGGATCCACCAGCCCACGTTCCATTCCTACCAGATGAAGACCTACGACAAGGTCCACCACTACGACAAAGCCCACCAACCCCTTAAGATCCACAGATACGACAACCATCACGTTTACGACAAGATACGAACGTACAATGAAGTACAGGAATACACTGTGAAGGAATATAAACCGCGCTTCTACACGGCCCCCAAGCCCCCGCGACCCAGGGTTCCTACCCCGGCTCCTCGTCTTGACAGACCACGGACACCGGACTATAAGTGGGCTGAACTGTATTTTTGTTATGAGGAACCACTAGGACCCGACATTCCGTTGAAAGACTATAAGTGTCACGAATATAGGGGTTGTGAATACAAACCTGTAATGAAAGAATACAAGCCCCCGAAGATGAACACCTTAACAGGAGTTCAAGGGCTTTATCAGGGGAATGTAGATTATAAACTCACTAAGGATAATTATTATCCTTTTAGAAAAAGGAAGGACACGACAAAAGACGTCCCTGAAAAGTACGTGAAAAAGGCGAAACAGGAAAAACCACCGAAAAAAGAAAAATCGGTTGCAAGTTTAAAACATGTTGACATAAATGAAAACAAAGTGAAAGAAGACGCTACAAAAAATGAGGAAAAAGTTATTCCTGTTCGTCAGGTGACGAGTCCCGAACCCGCGCCGATCCGCAACGAATCTCCGCCCCACCCAGCGCCGATTGTTGTTGCAAAGCAAAGAGAAAAATCTCCAGAGAAGGAAAGGACTTTTGTAAATGAAGCAGAGAAAAACGGCTTGGCAGTTGGTACGTCTGTGATGATGGTTTCCGCAAGCACTGGAACGGACGATCTGAAACGCAAAAAGCGGTGTTCCAGATGGACTCAAACCACGCCTATTTCAAGTCCCGAGCCTTCTATCCGAGAAATGACTCCAGTGGAAATCGTAAAAAGAAGCGTCATTGTCGGTGTCCCAAATAAGAAACGAGTTGAAACGCCTGCTAAAACGGTCACACCACAGCCTTCTCCACAACCCATTGAACAACAACAACCCTTGCCTAATAACGTGGCGCCTGCTACAGTCGTTATTGCCAGTGATCACAGACGACGACGGAGCCCCACCCCTTCACCTAGTAGATACCGGCGGAGGTCTCTGTCCCCGAGGAGCAGGTCTCCCTCCCCACGACGCAGGTCACCGTCCCCCAGGCGGTATTACAGAAACTCCCCGAGCATCATGCCTCTCGCAGGATTTGCCGCCGGTACTGTTGTTGGTGGAACAGTTGTTGTGCCGGTCAAAAATCGAACACCAACACCAAAGCCACCAGTACCGCAACCCAAAGAGAAAACGCCTAGTCCAAAACCAGATTCTGCAGGATCGAGAGTTGTTCCTGCTTCGGCAGTTATTGTGGGTGGATCAGTGATAAAAGACAACGAAACGAAACCCGCCAAAT
This sequence comes from Magallana ariakensis, assembly GCA_020458035.1. NCBI lineage: Eukaryota > Metazoa > Mollusca > Bivalvia > Ostreida > Ostreidae > Magallana > Magallana ariakensis. The sequence continues at coordinate 1,617,622 of CM035818.1, read as the reverse complement.
CTCAATCTCCTTCTCCGTCCCCGAAGAAGAAATTTCCTTCGCCAGTCAATGTATCTCCTTCTCCTGGTCCGGATTCACCAACTGTTGTACCTGTCATTCCATTGAAAACATCACCGAGTCGCGACAGTACTCCTTCAAAGGAAAAGAAAAGGACTCCATCACCAGCGGACCAAACAACACCGGTTGTTGTTCCTGTTATTCCAGTAAGTGCAGCAGCAGAAAAAGAACCAGATTCACCTCCAGTAAAAGACAACACCCCTCCCCCATCCCCATCAGTATCTCTTCCATCGATCGAAAATCCATCCTCACCCAGTCCAGTAGCCGCCCCAGTTATTATACCCGCTGCAACAACCGCAGAAGTAAAAGCAACTAAACCAGACAATCCACCTCCAGAGATCCCAAAGAAGGAGGAGGACCCAGAACGACCAATTATACTGTCACCCCGGCCCTACGAGACGACAGATAATAATCAAACGGAAACAGGACCTTCACGACGGGGTCTGCCACCAGAGGTCGTGGCGACGTTAGAAGCGTATGACAACGTACACAAGAAAACGTTTGGTGAACAGGTATCTGATAATAGTCCGGCTTCTGTTTCTTCGGCACCTAGATCTTCAAATCTACCGCCAGAAGTTGTAGCTAGCATAGAAGCGTATAGCAAAATGCTTAGACGCTAAGCTTTCATAATCATTAATGTTGCGTTATGTACTACACAAGTCTTTCACAATAAAAGAAAAAAATGTCATTGCATGTTTTTATTTCTTGCACATTTCTACTAGCATTTGTAAAAGAATACTATATATATAGTCACTAGATCTATTTCTATAATCAACTCATTATCTCTGCATATGCATGGTTTGACATCCTCGATTATAACGTCCATTCTCAGCAGATATTGTGCACTTAGTCTATACATTTCAATTATTTATATTTGGTTGCCTTCATTTTAATCATTTGGACGGATGCCGTGTTTACACTATTGCTCTTGACACAAACATTCACCCATCAAACGTTTACTCTCTGTATACAACTTAAGGGGGTTGGATGGTCATCGAATTACTCATCAAATCTACATTAACATTCTAAATATGATGTTACTGTCCATATACTATTATTTATTAAAGAAAAAATCCAAAAATTTGAATAAAGATTTTTCAGTATCTTTCTGAAAATGGCCACGGCCACCAATCCCTTTCTATTAAACATATATGCAAATGGTTTTTAAAGAAAAACGTTAAGTTCTAGTATTAATATAATACACATAAATGCATTTCCGCATGCATCTACTAAGGAAAGTAACGTTTTATAAATATTGAATATGTTCTTACTTTGAGTTGTCGAAAACCAAATTGTGTCTGAGGTAACAACGAGACTAAATTTGGAAAGGGCGTCATTATCCGACTCCAAGAAAAATAATTAATACAAAATAATCAAGATTACTTTTCAATGTGATAATATCAATTACTACAATTTGCAAAAAGTTTTATATAACCTAGTATACATGTACATTCGAATGTTAAGGTTTATTACGCTTTCCATTTATTATGCCAAATATATCTAAAAGTGTCTTCCACACCTTCAGGCGATGTTCTAATAACCCTTTATAATCCTTTATAACCCTTATAAGCCAGTAATTCATCATTAAATGGGTGAACTATTGTAATTTAGTCATTAGAGTACTATTGTGCAAACTCTTTCATATATCACTAGACTTTGACCCGTGCGTGCACGGGTTGACATTGCATATGATATCGGACATAATTTACGAAATAGATACATCGACACACCGTATATTGTTGACATTTGCATTACCAAGCTTTAAGCCTACAATAATGCTCTTAATTTCACTACACTCTGCTGAGTTGGAATCATCTAAGTGTGTCTCGGGAAAGGCCTTAATTCACCACAGTTAAAATGCCTCCCATATACCCGTAATGAAGCAGAAAATTGCAGATTCGCTCCAAAACGATTTTGGAGAAAATTGATAACGTTACGTTGAAAATAACAGTCAAATTGTTCATAACAAACCATTTTGAAGTTGTAAATACCTTTCTTCGAAAAGTTTAATTCTATAATTGCAGAATTCAACATTTTTTCAACAACGTTTTTTACACACCATGTAGACATTCGAAACTCTCGGGATTTTTTTCATAGTAAATGCACTGTATCAGAGTTATCTCCCGTATTTTCTTTGATGAACAGAAAAAAATTTCTAATGAAAATTTACACGCATTTGTTTGATCGTTTCTGGGTTTATCCATGCAAATGTGATATTGTGGAAACATAAAATAAAGAGCCTCCCGTGACTTAGCGTGAATGCAATGAGCATGCGCAAGATTGTAAAATCCAAAAAAATTCAGATGATTTCCGGAATTTTTTGAGGAATTTTCGTTGATTTTTAATTAGCAAAGCTTGATTGAGAAAAATAAGAACAAATTGGTAATCTTCAAGTACCAATTATGTTTAAAATATATAAAACAAAAGACAGTACTCTTCCGATTAATCAGAATTAAAGCCCAAAAATTCGAGTCTATTATTTTAATATAGTAGTATAGATATGATTGCTTTCCTCAGTTTCTCATTACTTTGCGCGTATGTACACATATATAACACGTTTATTCGAGAAGATATTCAATACCAGTGACAAAACGATGTTCATGGTGTGACATTAATAAGCAGTAATATGAATTTTAGGTATCTATTTATCGGGATCTAATATAAATTCATGTAATTTTCTACACCATCTCCATAGAGACTATATAGTTGACGTAAATCATACTGGGTTAAATTGTTTTAGCAGCACAGGAACATTGTAAATAAACATGTAATGAAATAATCAAAGTATTGAAATTACTGATGGGGATTGAGTTTTGTGATAATATCAACGACTGCTCGCTGTTTATTACTGCTTCAATGTCTGCAGCCTCCTGTTGAAATGTCTAATATTAAGCTTGAATTGCATGTAGTGTAAATAAATCTTGCACATACATGTACTAAGAAGAATTATTCGATGAAATTACGATTTCATAGTGACCACTATTTGCAACTCACCAAAACATCATGTCATTTTGATTTCCCGCTGGGAAAATGTACTATATGACCACGGCTTTTCCATGGTAATTTGTCTCTCTTTTAAAGTCTTTTTGTATAATGATTCAGCTGCTTAATGGAAATAGGACAACAGTTTTTGTTACATTCCGGTACATAATAACAGCTCTTACAATGTACCTCACAAATCACAACAGCCCTCACGCCAACTTAAAACAAAAAAATTCAATTTTAGCGCATGTAAAATAAACCCCGAAATTCAGACATTTCGGTTTAGTTAGTGACAGTTAGTGGAACATAATTGATTCTTTTCTGCGGATTTTATCTTAAGTTTTTTTCAAGCAGTATAAATGCACCGAGAATCGTCCTTACAAAAGCTTCAGCTTAATAACGATTACTTTACATGCTTTTTTAACATTTGATTTTAGTCCTGAAAGGAATGTCATTTAATGTCAGCAGTAGAATACACATTGATGAGTCTGACTGCATAAGTAATGACTATCCTGTTTTTTTGTTTTTTTTATTTTTTATTTTTATTTTTTTTTTTGCTTTTTACAATAAAATAAACATACCCTTATCATACTTTAAATGCTCTTGTGGATCAAAGTCATTTCGTTTCTTTTTTCAGTTTGGCCTTAATGCTGTAAACACAATAAAAAGGACCATGGCTCTTACGGGATGAAGTTTCTGTCAGATGGAGCAGGTGATATCAGTTCTCATTTGAGTGGAGTCCAATTCTACATTCTGAGTTAACTCTAAGACGCAAAGTTCCTTCGTTATTGTTCTGTAACTGAAGACATTTTTCAGTGAAATTTCAACAAGATTTTTCCCTTCAGAAAAACCCTTTTACTGCTTTGAATAATATTAAAGGGACTTGGACACGATTTTAGATCAAAATTTTATTTTATATTTTTTATATATAAAATGGTTTACTTGCACATTTTGAATGATTAACCACCATTTGAATGTTAGAATTCAAGTTATATAAGAGATACAGAGGTAAGAATTCATTGTTATGTAAACAAAGCTCGAGTCTTATATTTGTTTACAAATAATGTAAAGTATGGAATTACCATTTCTTTAAAAAAAATGACTCGTGGAAAACAAGGTAAACATATTAAATGTGTTTATAAATAATATCATCTACAGAAGAAATCAACATTAGATTGAAATTTATACCAATAAAGCACAGATGTAAAAAATAACATGGTTTGTTTACAAATCAAAGAATCTCAAACTCTGTATCTTGCTTATAACTCAATATTTGACTTTCAAATTTTGACTATTCATTACAAATACCCATATTAACCATTGTAAACATTAAAAATGGAAAAATAAAATTGAATATTTTGAGCTCAAATCGTGTCTAAGTCCCTTTAAAATATGACAACATACCTGCATATCTATCCATATTTTGTTTTAATTTATTCTGTTTTTGTTTATTTTAAAATTGTCCTTGTAAATCATGTTATTTGTTTTATATTCATATAAATTATAAAATGCTGAATGGGTTCATTGGATATACTCTTTATAGGTTTTAAAAATTCGAAGCCCGACATATTTCCGTAGACAGGCAGTAACAAACCTTATACAGCAAAGCTCGAATATAACGAACACAGATATAGCGAATTTACGGCTATAACGAAGTACTTTTAAGACCCCCGCTGGCAAAATTTTAACGTATTTTATCTTTTATATAACGAAAATTTTTCATTTCAGATTTCATTGATAATACATAAAACTTTAAGATGCATATATAAATACTCAAATTCAAATATTTTACTGACCTTTTTTTAAAAATTGAAGTGAAAAAGTTATATTGACATTTGTTGTAAATGGCTGTAATATTGATTAAATAACTTACGATAATTTGAGATACTGTCAGCTGATTATTTTATAACGAATTTGCTGTAAGATTTCTTACGAATTCGCTATAAACGTATACTGAATTACGGCTAAAACGAATATCTTTTCTATGGACCATGAAAGACGTTTTAAACTGTTTTAAACTGTAAATGTTTATTTTTTCGAGTAGCAATACTTTTTAACATGCTTATAATATAAAATACATGCAAAAGGAACCGTTACGGCAATGTTGCCATCTATAGTCTGTCCCAAGTTATTGCTTCCATCACCTTTTGATGATTTTAAATAAAAATACACGTACCTGTGAAAGAAGTACGGTTGAAATCGATGAAATGGAAAATATCCAAGATATCTTCACTGACAAATTATCCCTTTTCACTCATAAAAGTTCACAGGAACGAAAACAAATTTCTTACGGAAATGTTTACATCTTTTCTCCATTCGGAAGTTCTCGGGACACCTCGCGCAATTTTTCAACGTTATCATCCGGGCTTAATAATGGCTGATGCAATGCTAAATCTCCGTAGACTTTCTATTTTGGGATGTGTATTGAAACCTGAAGCGGTAGAGGGGGCGTTTCAAAATAGATAATCTTGACATTTTTCATATTAGTGGATGAACATAGTTTGAGCACAAAGGTATTTATGATTATCGAAATATCAAGCAAAAAGTGGTGGAAGCAAAAACTCGGGACAGAGTATAATAATATATTTCTTGAAGCCAAGTTTGATATTCATCATGTGCACTTTGTTGAATGCATGGGCTTAACTTTCATAAAGTTCGAATGTACCCCATTGTTCTTCAGTGTATAGAAGGTCATTTAGCCCGTAACTTAAGAAGTAAATCTCTCTTTTCTGTTAAAGTGCATGACATGATGGTTCCTCAAAATGGACTCTAAATGTTTAAAATTCTTGAATATTGTATGTTTTCAATAGAATATTATTCCTTAATCACATTTTATTCCTTAACGTTGGTGTCATTTTATAAGCAATGTCAACATAAAATCTATTACACGGCAATTATTGATATGGCTGGGTTTTTTTTTTTTTATAACGGAGAGAAACGTGTACAGTGATAATTAATCTTGATTCTGATATACTAGAGCTGTCGTATTGAACATTGAGAACTTTCATATTTTCTTTGTAATGCACACCTGTATTCAAATGGAAAAGCAAAAAACTATACAATAATTCATAAGACATTAAGGCATTCATCGTGTTGTTTGTTAACGCCTTGTTAAAACGCACCTAGAACCACGAATCAGATGTCGTTGCTATGGTTATTTCGTAATGGAACCAGTGTTGTGTTTCCTAGACTGAAACTGGAATCCACCAGAAGATCTATCAAAGATCAGTCTCGATACAGGTAGGTATATATAAGAACTGGCCAGGTGGATGGCAAGGAATAAAGGCGTCCATTGAAGAGGTATCATCCATATTATTTATGGCTGTCACTTCCTCGGAAAACCCTGTCGTAAGTATTCAAATTTAAATCTGTGCTTAGGGTAACATCAATTATTACAGTTATATATTGTATAATTCAGAATAAGGAAAATTTATTTTTTTGGTGGGAAATATTTTGGAGTTTTTAAAATTTCTATAAAACGAAATCTTTAAAAAATAATGTTGCATAGAACTTTGAACGGTAAATGACTTGATATGTTTTGTGCTAGAAGAATACAAGTGCTCAGTTTCTGAAAAGAAACAACAAAACTAATATTTACTTATATACAATAACATTAAACATACACGAAAGTAGGATTCCAAACGTCAAGTTTATCGGATGATTAAATTTATGTAATTCATTTTTTTTAAAATACAATAAAAAGGTATCAAAATTAGAATCATAGAAATTTGTTTCATTTCATTTGTGTATTTAAAATGATTAAAGAAATAAATTATTTGAAAAAAAATTGTTTCATCCGGGTACACTTTTTGCATACATTATCAAACTGATTATTTGTCAATTGAAATGATGTTAAAAAAGATCATGAAAAAAATAGTTTCAAGTATTCCCGCATACGGCGATCAGCTTTTGCATTTTCCTCTAAAATCTTCTTCTAAATGTAATGTTGAAAATTATTCCAAACCCCAACATAATCATACACATCAATAGAATTAGATATTGTTTTGCTGCATTTGTTATTCTTTATAGGTTGATAAGGAAAATGATGTACCGAGCGGCACAGAACACTCGCTGAAAGCTGCAGGTTAGATGATATAGTCCATGCAATATTCTGTAGAACACCTTAACAAGCACGTCCTGGGAAGGGAGGGGGGATTACGAATTTTCTTCCACATTTCTTTGTATGTTCTCGAAATTTTATTGACGAAATAAGAAAAGATGTTATTGGCGATAAGAAAGAAAAAAGTGTGCAAAAAGAATCTAAGGCCGGCCAAACCTAATTCTACGTTTAACGTCACTACAAAATACCAAAACCAACGAGTGAGGGCGATAAAATTAAAACCAATCAGCCCTCCTATGCAGTTACTCTGGCAAACCGAAAGTAAAACAGTGTTTTGCCATAAACACAAATCATCACCACTGACAAGACTACTTGATAATACTTGATAAATTCGATGTAATGTATTCAGAAGCATATTGTTTTTCAAGGAAACTTATTAATAAATACCTTGAAAAAAGTTAGATTTTAAATAGTACGAACAGTTTAGATATTTTTTTTAATCGTATGTGTTCCAGCGCCGGAGATTGATTAACAAAGCGCCATTTCTACAGCGGTAGCGTTTGGAATCAAGGGCAGACTATCCAATCTAAAGAGACGTAGACTAGACTTTATTATTATTTGTTTGTTGAAAAATTGCTTGGATACTATTTTCCATAAATATTTCGATTACTGATACATAATGCATCGTAGATTTTGTTGGCGGTAATTCTATCTTTAAATATTACACAACATGGTTCATATGGGGGTTTCCGTCTACCGCTCGGATTTCTTGTCGGAAAAGCCGGATAATTCATATTTAAAAAATAGCATAATTATTCAAATACAGCGAAGAAACTACTTAATTGCCATGCAAAATTACATATCGTTGATTTTTAAATAAATAATAATCAATAAAATCAACACCCGTCAGTACTTCACTACTTTGATTATCCATGAACAATTATAATACAAATACAATGAGTGTTCGAGTCACCTGATCTCCCCTGACAATCCCATTGAGTATCTGATAGGCCCCATAATGTGCTCTATATTTCGAATTTCTACAGATTGCAGTATTTCAGTAAAATCACACTGGAAAAGATTAAATTAAAATAGGAGTTTGTTTTCTCTAAAACACATTTTCTCCTAAACCTACGCGCGCGGGTGACGCTAAACATAGAATTAACTTTGGACAATCTAAAGTAAACCAATCAGTTTCTTCTACTGAGTAAAAATACATATGAAATAACAGGATATGACTTATCATTATACTAACAATAATATGTATTTTTTAAAAGTATTTCTATAAGTCTAATTAGTCTCTGCCTGTCTGTCTGTCTGTCTGTCTGTCTGTCTGTCTCATTCTCTCTCTCTCTCGTGACAGTATCGGTCTATGCATGACGTATCACATTTTCTTAATACATGATGTTAATTAATATTCTCTCATTCTCTCTCTCTCTCATTCTCTCTCTCTCGTGACAGCTAGTATCGGTCTATGCATGACGTACCACATTTTCTTAATACATGATGTTAATTAATACTTTTATAATATCTGTGACTGTACTAGTGATATCAGTTTTACCTTTTTGAACATATTTAAAAAGGTTCTGCTGCATAAAATTATGAATTGAAATTGAATTTTCAAAATCCTTTAAAAATTGATTTCTACGGGTTTCTTCACCATTAGTCCAGTCAAACTGTCACAAACCCTAAACAAATTGCAACAGAATTTTTTTCTTGATACATAATTAGTTTAATGTATATTATTGAACATATAAAAACTCTAGAAAATTATATCAAGGCGAAAGATGTTTTTAGCTGGGATTAATATTTACCAATTAGATAAAATATGTGTTGCATAAATGTGATACCATACACACCAAGGGAGACAATTATTGCCTAAAGGAAACAAAGAAGGTTTGGTAATAAGGAAGCATACATCATTCTATATCTGCTCCAAGGTTTGTATCTGTTCAATGTAAATTGAAAATATTAAATCACAGGAGTCTATATTATTCTAAGTTTAAATAAATGATTTTGAATTTAATAAAACCATATCTGCATGTCATATTTAATACTTGCATCAAGTGTCACAATATTGCACAACAAAATGCATGACTATCACAAAAATATATTGTTTTTAGCGTGAAACAATATTTTTAAATATTTTGAATTGCTAAGCTATTATAACCTTACAGTAAACATTAAAACAGTGCTGTTTACTTCTCTATTTTCATAATGGAAGCAAAAAAGGGAAATGATATATGGAAAGCTGTTAGCTATATAATTAAATATATGTACTTTGTAAATAATGAAAATTTGTAGAATATATATTGATTTGTAAAATAAATGGAATATATGTTACTGTTTTTTGTATTAATATATTTTCTGCAATATTATATTTTTAAACTTTGTATGCAAAATATAATTATTTTTATATTCTTAAATGATTATTTTTAGATATATTCAGTCTCAGAAATGGTAATTATACATTGTACTGTTACTTGAAGAGTCTATTGTTTGATTATTGTTTTCCTTTATATAATATTATTGTCCTTGGATGATTTGTATTTCATCTATATTTTTTTTTATATTATTTTTCTATATTTTAATTTGATTTTTTCCAAAATTAATTTACTTCTTACAATTAACAAAAAGTACATTTTGTCCCTAAATTGAAAATCAGAAGGCATATTTTTTTATCCCATCTTTCATTCTGCTTATATCCATACTGTTAAACAATACGGCAAGTAACAATTAATTTAAAAGGGATAAATCATATTTGGAAAACATTTACGAAGTACGTACTTTCCCAAATCTAAAGAATATACAAAGTAAATGCATAATGTTTTTGAATCAATTAACTTATTCTCATTTAGCATTTCAAATGCACATGTATGTTTAAAAAAATAGTACTATATACATGTATTACATGTACCATTTTCTATGATAGGTAAAATTAGAGGATGAACAGCTGTATCATATGTCATAAGGAGGACTCAACCAAACATCTTGTGCAAATATGAAACAAAGGCAGTGATGGTATTAATAAAGCTAGTAGAGAAAGACAGGACATATTAGTAGCATATCCTGGCAATTATGTTCATGAAGAGTGTCGCAGAATTTATACTAACATAAATGAGATTTTAAAAAATAACAAAGAAAGGAAAGGGTTTGAAACATTGAGTAGCACTTCAAATACTCCAACATTAAGACCAAAGAGTCAATTCCAGTTTAATGAACATTGTCTTTTTTGTTGTCAAGACACTAAGTCAGATTGGTTTAGGAAGAAAGGCATCAATGTTTTTCCTGTCAGGACAAAAGATTTTCAGGAGAAAATTTTAAAAGCTTGTAATGATAGAGAAGATGACTGGGCAGTTAGTGTTAGAGGAAGGATCAAATCTGTCAATGACTTACATGCTGCCGATGCATTGTATCACCAAATATGCAGCGTTAACTTCAGAACTGGTAAAGCCATGTCACAATATTTTTCCTCCGACAAAGTAGGGAAGAAAAGAGGAAGGCCAGTGAGTTGCACAGATGCCTTTTTGGAGATTTTGAGTATTTGAAACATCATGTGGATGAACAAATCACAGTAATTGATCTTGTATATAAAATGAAAGACATATGTGGAGATGAAGCTTATTCTTCAGTGCATATGAAGAAAAAATTGAAAGAACATTTTGGAAATGAAATTATAATTACTGATGTAAGTGGAAAGTCTAGTGTAATTACTTTGAGAGATACAGCCACATCCATACTTCAAAATTTCTATAATCGACCAAAATTTCAAGATTCAGAAGCTGAAAAAAGATCAATTAACAAAGCCGCCGCAAAACTTATAAAGAGTGACATTAGATCATTGCCGGTGAATAAAGAATATTATCCTTCACCATCTTGAAATATCATCAGTTGATAAGAATCTTGAATTTGTTCCAGAGAGTCTACAGCTTTTTCTTCAAGATATACTTTCTGAAAAAAATACAAATTTAAAGGTTTCATCATTAGATCAGGCCGTTATCCAAGGATCCAGACCAAGGAGTATCATTTCACCATTGCAGATTGCTCTTGGAGTACAATTACACCACTGTTCTTATCGAAACCCTTTTCAACTTAGGATTTTGTTCTTCTTACCCTGAAATTCAAAAATTTGAAACCTCTGCAGCATTAGCTAAAGGCATTGATATCCCAGGTTGAACAGAACAAAGCTTCATTCAGTTTGTAGCTGATAATGTTGATCATAACATCAGAACATTGGATGGCAATGACACATTTCATGGAATGGGAATGATTGCAGGAATCACACCAGCAACAAACTACCAAGAACCAATTTCTAGATGTATTGTCTCTGGAGAGGAACTGAAGCAACTTGCAAAGATTGATATAACATACTACAAACCACCAACAAATTCAATGGCGAGTCTTTTTTACCAGGAACTCGACGATTGAATGTCATAGACACAACCCGGCTGGTGGATTTCTTATCAGCTATCTCTTGGCCATTAAGGGCTCCAACAACTGGATGGTCTGGATTCATGCAAATGATTCGGGATGGTGAATATCCTGGAAAATCTGATGTGGTCTTCTTACCCATGATTGACATGAATGCAAGTGATATTTCTTGTGTTTATTCAACCCTGAACTTCATTTGTTCCCAGGCAAGATGTTATGGTGTAACACCAGTAGTTACCTTTGACCAGCCCCTTTATTGGAAAGCTTACACAATCATAGCCAATGAAATGCCTGATAGTTCCCTCAAATCACTTGTATTGCGTTTAGGTGGGTTTCACACAGAAATGAGTTTCCTTGGTTGCATAGGGCACATCATGAGTGGGTCTGGTCTCCAAGAAATTTTGGAAATTGTCTATGCATCCAATACAGTACCTCATATGTTGAACGGGAAGGTAGTTGCTAGAGCAATACGAGGTCACATGATTGTGGACACAGCAATTCATGCTTTACTAATGAGCAAAATTTTCAAAGTTGACACACAAAGGTTGGAAAGTAAAGTACAAGCTACAGTAGAGCAGAATGAATTTATTGACATGATCAATCAGCAGGAGGACTTGGAAGATGTATCTTCAGATGAAATGGAGAGCAGGATGTGCCTTCAAAGAAATAGTCTACTTGATAGTGCAGCTAACATTTATGACGAGTTATCAAATGGGGAGATGAGTATTGAGGAGGCATGCCAAAATCAGATTCTATTGGAAACAAAAAAATATTTGAACTAGAAGTCATTGCTTTAAGAGACAATCGTACAGCCCAGATTTGGATTCATATTCTGAAATGGTACAGATTCTGCGAACATTTATAAAAGCGGAGAGAACAGGAGATTGGAATCTTCATCTTCAAACCATGTATGATATGTTGCCATTCTTTGCTGCAGCTGGACATAACCTTTACACAAAGTCTGCTTATGTCTATCTGACATCAATGCACATGTTACCATCTGAACATCCTGAAATATTTACTGCTTATCAAGGCGGACATCATGTTCTCAGAAGGAGTGAAAGATATTGGGCTGGAATTTCAACAGATTTAACAATTGAACAGGTTTTAATGCGAACCATAAAAATATCTGGTGGAATGACCAGAGGTCGAGGGATGGGTGATAACCAGCGTGCTCAATGGATCATGTCAATGTCAGCCTGTGCAAAGATAAATGAAGCACTGCAAGAATTAACTGGCACAGGATTCGAAACATCGGACATCCATAAAGAAGCCTCAACAGCAAGAATGTCAAGAGACAAGAATGACATCTCAGCAGTTCTAGAGTTCCTCAGACTTCGCAATCCATTTGAAGGCGACAATACATTGAGAAATATCTACACGGGGGAAGTAGCTCAAAAGTCTGTCAGTGCCGACACTGCAAAAGATGTTGGAAAAAAATCAGTTCAGCATTACCAGAACAAAACATTGTGGATTACACTTTCAAGAAGTCACAACAAGTAGTGACACTATCTTCAAAATGTAAAGCAAAAGTAGATGGTAACCCTATAGATGTAGATCCACAACTGTTGTTTCAGCGATGCACTACTGATGCAAATGGAATGTTTGAAGATCCTTCGGAAATCTTTAAATACGAACTTACCTGTGTTCCATCTTCCCTTTTTGACAAAGATGGTTTACCAAGAGAGGCAAACAAATCAACACTTGCAGATGCCTTGTGGAACACTGTCCATTGCAGTGCAAGTGATGACCAGATCAAAGAAGCTGAGTACATATTGGATGGTGGCTCTTTATTGCATAAGATTCCATGGAATAGAGGTGACACATTCAAATCTATTTGCCAAGCATACACTGACTATGTAAACCGGCGATATGGATCCACTGCTGTGGTTGTGTTTGATGGCTATCAAAACCAACCATCTACCAAAGACGTCGCTCACATAAGCAGGTCCAGAATGATGAAAAATGCCCCTGCTATAGATTTTGTGGAAGACATGCCTTTCATGTCAAAAAAGGATATATTTCTTGCAAACGAAAACAACAAACAAAGGTTCATTGACTTGCTTTCAGGAGCTTTGAGAAAGACTGGAATAACAGTCTATAATGTCACAGGAGATGCATACCTTCTTATTGTAAAAACTGCTATCGATCATGCTAAAGAAAAAGAAACAGTGGTCATTGGTGAAGACAAAGATCTCCTGGTTCTCCTCCTTCATCATTTTGATCCTGAGATGAACCATATTTTCTTTAAATCGGAACAAAGACAAACATCACTTCGTAAAGTACGAGTATGGAACATTATAGAAACAAAAAGAAATCTTGGCGACATCATCTGTAAAATTCTCCCAGCAATTCATGCATTGGGTGGATGTGATACAACATCAAGAATTTATGGTATTGGAAAAGGGGCTATTCTGCAAAAGGCGAAATCTCCAGACTTCCAGACACTAATCATGCAATTTGTCAATAGCACAGAGCGTGACGACATTGTGAAAGCTGGAGAGGATATTCTAGGACTTTTGTATGGTGGCATTCAGTATGAGGATTTAAATCTTCTACGATACAGAAAATTTACAGCAAGAGTTTTAGAAGGAAATTTGTATGTTCAAGTTCACTCCCTGCCCCCAACATCAGATTCAGCGAAGTTCCATATTTTACGAGCATATTTGCATTGCTGGCTTTGGATGGATAATGGAAGCCAACTTGACCCACTTGATTTTGGGTGGTTTATATCGGACAACAAATTACTACCTATTAAAGCCACACTCCCCCAGCCACAGAGAAGTTACTTCAAATAACTCACTGTTCATGTAAAATCAATTGCGATTCAAAACGGTGTACCTGTAAGAAGCACGGAATTGAATGTTCTAGTAATTGTGGAGAGTGTCGAGGTCTATATTGCTCCAACTCCCCTTCTCTAACTCTGGATGACATACAAAACGATCTATGGATGATATGCATGAAGTTTATTTCCATATTTGTTAAATCTGTATTTGAATCGAGACAAATTTATTTGGCATAGCTCTTCACCCGATTCGCTGGAGTTGCACTAAATTAATGGCAGTTTTCAAAAACTTAATTGCTTTGTTTTTTGCAATATGTACATTGTAATTTGCACTTGTAAGTTTTTTTTATTGAACTTGTGCAATTTATGAGTCATTAAAAGAATACTGTTGATTTTTTTTGGCATTTATATCTGCTTATAATATTATGATACATTGGGATAAAACACGTTATTTCTCGTCTTTTTAATAAAATCTTGGTTTTTTAAGGGCAAAAGAAAATGTGTTTGGACAAATATATTTTTCTAGAGTTTTGATATTTCAATGTGCATTACAAATTACAAAACTCCACTGGTATGATTTCTGTTGCAATTTGTTTAAGGTTGAAGCGAAGCGATTTTGAGATAGATTGACTGGACTACATACAAACCAGATATAATCTGAAGAAAAAACCCAATAATTAACTGGTCTGAAATGTAAATAAATGCACCAGCATATTTTTTCTATCTTTAGCGGCGAACACGAGTTCCCCCGATGACGTCAGATTCCAGATGACGAGTGTCAATGAGGAGAAAAAGAATGGGAGTAAGAAAGGAACCATTGTCAAGTTTATTATCGTGGCTTTTCTATCAATGGCCGTAGGGGCTGTAGGGGCCATCTTTATATACAGGGAAATTGGTAAGGATTGTAAAAAAAAAAAACCCGATGTCGGGAAGTACACCGTATATTCGGTTATTTTCGCGATGATCTAATTTTCGTGGTTTTTTTAACGTTCATTCTCAGATCGCAATACAATACACGGAATAATAATAAATTAAAATCGGTATTGTTTGCTATTAAAAAAATATTCACAAAACGATTGACGAATAATATGGAAACATATTACCCAAATATTGTGATAGGCACAACATGGACATACGGGGTTATGCTCTGTATTTTCATCACCTATTTTTGACACTCTAGTTGGAAATGCTGAACACTCCCCTCAGACAGCGACTCCTTCAGCCAGTGGTCAAAACGAAGAACTTTCGGGTAAGGGATTACAAGCAAAAAAGCATCAATAAAGAGCAAACTCAAAACATTATTATCAAGTCAAATATCTTTCCGAATAAAGAATGCTAATATTAGTTATTACTCAATTTTTTACATATGTTACAATCATGTTTGTTTTAAAAAAATAAGATGTGTTTCATATACATGTAGTTTCAACAAAGTTCAATCTCATATGGATCGTTCTCTTTCGACTTATTAAAACGAAAATATCGAGCACTGTAACTTACGGTTGTTCTAGAAAAACCGCGATGGCTGTTAGGAAAATCAAATAGATTCAATGATAAAATTGTCAACAATTTCTCAATTCTTATTTAATGTTTTGCATTAAATGTAAAAAAGCATTAGGCTAGATACTAAGAGAGCTCTACGACTGAAAGATTTCACTTCAATTTCTTTGTCTAAATACGTTTGTTTGTTTTTTGATAATTTGAAGGGAAAGGGATAAGCCAGATTCATGTTTAATAAGATATTTTTAGAAATGTTTTAGAAATTTTAAGAAATGATTTATCTGGCGAAGGGTGAAAATCTCTAGATATCAGAAATCAAAATGCATAGCAAAGCGTTATTGCAAAAATATGGTTTAAACTAAACATATGTACGCTTTATTTTTGGACATGATTCCATGTTTAATGATAGGAAACATAAACATACTATTTTTGTTTTTAAAAATACTATAATCTAGTCTGACTTCTTATTTCCCGATAACAACGTGGACATGTATATTCATTTTCTATATACCATAATTATGCTTTATTAATCATGGCGGTCTAGGAGATGAACAGTTTGCCGGAGGCATTGAACTACCACCACCACCACCACTGCCACCAAACGACAGACAAGAAGCCACAACATCCACGAGTAATGGCGACGATCCGCCTCCACCTCCCTTGTTAGATGGGGGAAACTTTGGAGGCTTATGGTTACCAACACTTCCGGGAGAGGGTAATGCTTTACTTTCCTTTATGTTTTCAGAAATAATCATCAATGTGTTCATTTTTCGTTGTACTGTTGAACATTTTCTTGTTCAGAATCTTAATTTAGCCATTGAAGATGAAGGCACTTATTTCCTGATAACAACATGGATATGTATATTCATTATAATTATCTAAGATGTATGCGAACTACAATTTACATACATTATATTTATGTTTCTTATCATTAAACATGGAATCATGCCCAAAAATAAAGCGTACATATGTTTAGTTTAAACCATATTTTTGCAATAACGCTTTGCTAAGCATTTTGATTTCTGATATCTAGAGATTTTCACCCTTCGCCAGATAAATCATTTCTTAACATTTCTAAAACAATTCTAAAAATATTTAAGTAGTAAAATAATAATCATACTTTTGCATTTATTAATTTATTTAGCATAGATTCAAAATGATAGTTTCAACAATACAATGCGTCTTTACACAAATGAAAGGCATGGTTTCTCTATTATTCATGGCGGTCTAGATGAACAGTTTGCCGGAGGCATTGAACTACCACCACCACCACCACTGCCACCAAACGACAGACAAGAAGCCACAACATCCACGAGTAATGGCGACGATCCGCCTCCACCTCCCTTGTTAGATGGGGGAAACTTTGGAGGCTTATGGTTACCAACACTTCCGGGAGAGGGTAATACTTGTACAAAGTATTTACTTCACTTACTACTAGACTTTGACCCGTGCATGCACGGGTTGACATTGCATATGATATCGGAATAATCTAATATTATTCTAATAAAATAATCTGTGTCTCGGGACAGGCCTTCACCACAATTAAAATGCATCCAATATACCCGTTATGTAGCAAAAAACTGCAGAATCGCTCCGATTTTGAGAAAATTAATGAAGCTTCATTGAAAATTACAGTCAAATTATTCATAACCAACCGTTTTGAGGCTGTAAATACATTTCATCTAAAAATTTAATTCATATTAATGAAGAATTCAACACTTTTTCACCAACGTTTTTAACTCGCTTCAAATTAACACACCATGTAGACATTCGGAACTCTCGGGATTTTTCATATCAAATGCACTGAGTTAGAGTTATCTCCCGTATTTTCTTTGATGAACAGAATATATACATGTAGCAAACTTTCAATGAAAACTTACACGTATTTGTATTATCGTTTCTGAGTTTATCCATGCAAATGTGATATTGTGGAAACATAAACTTAAGAGCCTCCCGTGATTTAGCGTGAATGTTATGCGCATGCACAAGATTGTAAAATCCAAAAAATCCAGATGATTTCCGGATTTTTTAAAGGAATTTTCGTTGATTATTAATTAGCGAAGCTTGATTAAGAAAAAATAAAAACAAATTGGTAATCTTCAAGTACCAATGATGTTTAAAATATATAAAACAAAAGACAGTACTCTTCCGATTTCTCGGTATTAAAGCCCAAAAATTCGAGTCTATTATTTTAATATACACTGTAGTAGTATAGATAAAACATGAACAACATACATGCACAATTTATGACAGCCAACCGTGCGTGTGCGCTGAACGCCGTATTTCTTTTATTTTTTCTATCAACACAATTTTTAAATACTTTATAAACTACAACTACACCTTACAACATATTTCAACCTGACATTTTTGTAACACCTTTGGAATATAGTTTTAGTACGCATGAACGAAAAATATGCGAAGCGCATCAGGGCCGGCCAGGAAAAAAACTAGAGATAAATTTTTTTTATCATAAAAACTCTAGAAAACCTGTGTCCGTAGCCAAGTGCCGCGGGATTCTTAAATGTTATGACGGACCCATAATAAATGACATATCCATATGTGATCAAACCTAAAAAAACCAGTTCTTTGCTACCATTGAAAATACTTTCTATTGGTCAATTTCTGACCATTACAATGCATATAACTTATAAACATGTAGTCGTTAATACAACAATTTCCCGCTATTGCTATCGAAATGCGGGAAAATATAATTATTTACTCTGTTTTATGTGTTTAGAAATAATCATCAATGTGTACATTTTTCTTTGTACTGTTAAACATTTTCTTGTTCAGAATCTTAATAAAGCCATTCAAAATAAAGGCACTTATGTTCTATTCACATATACCTTGAGGAGTCTTAAATTGGAGCTATATTGAATTACTCCAATGTTCTTTGAAATAAAACTTTCACATTAATTTGTGAGGCCGCAAAACCCTTCTTTTGGCTTTGACAAACTGTATCATTTAAAAGATGTACTAAAAGCAAACTTTATTATTACACTTATGATCATTTTGATTATTTTGTACCAATTATAAAAACTTGTAATACTGCTTTTTAATAAACCATTGTAGAATATTGGACTATAAATGTAATTTTATATCCACACACCCAAATTATGATTTTATAATTAAATATTTTGCAGATCTATCAGAGCCACCATTTCTTGTCGGAGGTCAGTTTTGATTTAAATATTGTAATTATCAAAGATGTTATGTTTCCTAATTTTGTTTTAAGAAAAGTTTGCTCTTAACCTATATTTATTTTCAATTTCAAAACTTACTCTATTATTTATTCTATATACTTTATAGGAAGACCCGCGCGGGTAGGTTAAGGCAACTCGAAATTTAATGATCGCCGATATTATGATCATTTTAAAAATTGTTTATTTTTATGAAAACAATGCTAAATATTAATATCAAGTGAATGTATTCAACAAGATATTTTTAGTTCGGAATCAAGTCGATCTTTAAAGCTGCCGTGCCATGGCATCACGTGACAGTTAAAAATAGATCATTTTTGTACCTTAACAAAAAATCAAAAAGTGTAACACCCCGAAGTTTATTTGTGTGTATGATACAATAATTCGATCGGCAATAAGTTCATTTTATTAATATTACTGCTAGAATCCTATAGTTAATCGCATAAAATAAATATTGTCATTATTTACCGGAAACCTCCTCAACTTTTTCAATTTCATTGAAAATACTACGTATTTTTCATTTACAACAACAAACCAAAGGATTCTAGCAGCATTTTTCTAGTATTTAAGGTCATGTGCTTTTGATATTTACCAAATTCATCTTTCATAATATTCGGGGTAGTGTTACACTTTTGTCTTTTTTGTACACACTGACAGAGGAAAGGCTGGTCAAGCCACATAAATGTCTATCTGCTTACCTTATAACACTCGCTGATAAAACAAAATATCCATGCCTGTATTATCCTGGTTATATCCTAATTGACACTCATCTAAATCTTGGGTATCTGTATTAAAGAAGTCTTATTTCGGCATTGTTTACACTGCATTCCGATGATTTGTCTCCCGACATTGATCCTCTCTATTAAACATGCTTGTGCCGTCATCAATGTTAACGATACGTAATACAGAGAAATCGAAAATAATTCTGTTAAAAGAGCTTCTAGTGACATTTTGACATTTTACGCCTGTAGTTTTCATAATTTGGACCAGAGATAAAGTTAAAATTGACAGATTTCTTGAGTAAAATATGACAGCATGCTGCTTATTGTGACGTCATATCGATCAGAGGAATTTTTACTCGATTTATTGCCTTATCATACCCGCGCGAGCTTGTCGATGTCACCTTTCCAGTTACCAATGGTTTGTAACAACCCCTTTATACGTGAAAAATACAATAGAATATAAAGTCGCAAAAAGTAGATAAAAGATAAGATAAACGTTTTTGAAAAAAATTGATCCATTAGCATTTTTGTAACAGTTTACTGAAGTAAATAACTTTTAAAAACGTTTATCATCGTATATAATCGTATAATATCATCTTATAGTATGATTTTTAGACCGTGATGATATATTATTTTTTGTTTGCTTACACCTTCTTTGTTTTTAAGGAAATTTTGTTCCATCCGACTCCGATGACTTGATGCCCACAGGCGTGATTGAAGGTATATAGAGATGAAATAAATATTGTCATTATTTACCGGAAACCTCCTTAACTTTTTCAATTTCATTGAAAATACTACGTATTTTTCATTTACAACAACAAACCAAAGGATTCTAGCAGCATTTTTCAAGTAATTAGGTCATGTGCTTTTGAAATTTACCAAATTCATCTTTCATAATATTCGGGGTAGTGTTACACTTTTGTCTTTTTTGTACACACTGACAGAGGAAAGGCTGGTCAAGCCACATAAATGTCTATCTGCTTACCTTATAACACTCGCTGATAAAACAAAAATATCCATGCCTGTATTATCCTGGTTATATCCTAATTGACACTCATCTAAATCTTGGGTATCTGTATTAAAGAAGTCTTATTTCGGCATTGTTTACACTGCATTCCGATGATTTGTCTCCCGACATTGATCTTCTCTATTAAACATGCTTGTGCCGTCATCAATGTTAACGATACGTAATACAGAGAAATCGAAGATATATTCTGTTAAAACAACTTCTAGTGACATTTTGACATTTTACGCCTGTAGTTTTCATAATTTGGACCAGAGATAAAGTTAAAATTGACAGATTTCTTGAGTAAAATATGACAGCATGCTGCTTATTGTGACGTCATATCGATCAGAGGAATTTTTACTCGATTTAATGCCTTATCATACCCGCGCGAGCCTGTCGATGTCACCTTTCCAGTTACCAAAGGTTTGTAACAACCCCTTTATACGTGAAAAATACAATAGAATATAAAATCGCAAAAAGTAGATAAAAGATAAGATAAACGTTTTTGAAAAAAATTGATCCATTAGCATTTTTGTAACAGTTTACTGAAGTAAATAACTTTTAAAAACGTTTATCATCTTATATAATCGTATAATATCATCTTATAATATGATTTTTAGACCGTGATGATATATTATTTTTTGTTTGCTTACACCTTCTTTGTTTTTAAGAGCATTTTGTTCCATCCGACTCCGATGACTCAATGCCCACAGGCGTTATTGAAGGTATATAGAGATGAAATGGGTTTTAAAAAATGCTTATTTTACATAAAGTGTATAATTATTTATATGAAACTATGAAAAATTAAATGTAAACTAAATAACCCCTCGTGAGCTTAAATAAGTATTTTGTAAATGTTTCTCTGCATAGCTGGTGATGCCTTGATTAATCGAATTCGAAGAATAATGTATTGGAGTATGATTGTGTCTTTTGAGGAAAAAATTTTGATAACTGGACTTCTACGTTTCAGACATTGGGCACCATCCTTTTCAAAATAGGAGAGGTAAGTATATATAGCGATTGCTTTTTAAACTACCTTTTTAGTTTAAAACTTTCTAATATTTACATTCAGTGCATATTTCCCCTTATGTTAGCATTGGAAATCTGCGACGTTCAATTTCCTATGACAACACATAGACGCAGGAACACAAATGTAAACGTCATCACGCATATTGATATATTTTTTGTTGTAAGATTAAATGAAAGGTTTAATTGAAACTTATATCACCAATTTGATATGTCCTTATGAAAAATAATCGTTAAATCGTATCTATACGTTAATAAAAAGATTTTCTCGACAAAGTTTCTAGCTCTATATTTTTAGTCGCAAACTAAATAATAACATGTTGACATTGCTGTTCAATGTATGTATCATATCCCTGACTGAAAACGTATATAATGGCTTTAAAGCGACGATAGACAAATACTTCATATAAATAACAACAATATGGATATAAATATAAGCCTGGGATGCTTATTTTTGGATGTCGTCGGTCCTATAACATACCGCACAGTATTCAATCTGTCTGCACACCCTTGGTGTGTATTAAGGCCAACGACATCCAAACAATAAGCATTCAATGCTTAATTATTTACATGTAATGTTACTTTTTAGGTCCATTAAAAGTTGGTAAGTTATTTGTCATTCAGTTGTGAAAAAATTTTGCTATTTCTTTTTATTATTATTATTAAATGTATCTTTATCCTGTATACAAACAAACTTTAACTTGTTAAAATAGTTTAAACGAATTAAACAGATTTCATTAAAATGTATGTAGTTAATCAATTTACTCACAATTTTCATTAAAGATTATACACAAATTTCATGTAATTTTGAAACGCCATGTGAGTGGTTTAGAATGCAGGACTGGACCGTGCAAAATAAAACAATTGGCAATGTTTCTGATCTTGGAGTGTATTACTCAGGTACAGTATCATATCTTTTGCACCATGACATGATATATTCTAAAATATTTACACCCATCAAGTATGGTTCCCTCTGTTTCTTTCGTAAACTTATCGTAATTCATAGCTCTGTAGAAACTTACAGGACTGAAATTTACACGCTCCTTTTATCGATTGGTCGAAACGTACAGCAACCTAAGGACAATCACTGACTGCACGAAATAATCATGATTATGTCAGATCTAGAATCTAATTCCCATAGGAGACGATTTGGCTGATTCTTTTATCTAATGTACTGATGTATATTAACAATGATTTAGTTAATAATTCCCATGGATACCAATTGTGCCCCATTGTTAGCAAACCTATTTTTGTATTGTTATGAAGCAGAATTTATTCAAACACTTGTTCGTGAAAAAAATAAATCAATCGCTGTTGCCTTCAACTCAACTTTTAGGTATATCGACGAGGTATTATCAATTAACAATTGTTATTTCCATACTTACGTCGACTCGATATATCCGAGTGAACTTGAAATAAAGGATGCCACAGATTATGCGTCATCTGTTTCATATTTGGATATTTTACCTAAATGTTGAGTTGAAGGCCACAGTGAGTGATTTATTTTTTTCACGTACAAGTTTTTGAATAAATTCTGCGTCATAAGAATACAAAAATAGGTCTGCTAACAATTGGGCACAATTTATTATAAATTACTAGTAATATAAGAGTCAACCTCCAGATTCATATTAACTGTACGTGTATACATTATTACTTTTTACACCCTTCTTGAGTTTGACATTTTTATCTTAACTTTGTTTTTTTTATAGAAATGTACATGTATATGAAATAAAATGAAAAGATATTATTGGTTTACATTTGCAGGGAACTACCTGTTATTTCAATATGATTTGCCGGGTGTAAGTACCCTTGTCACCAACGATGTTGTTGTAAGTAAGTTCAACGATGTGTTCTGCCTCTCATTCATGTACTACCTGCCCGGCCCCTCTGGGGTCCTGTACGTGCAGATCGTTGATTCCAACACCGCTGACATAAGGGAGGCCTTTTCTGAAAGAAACTTCTCCAATGTATGGAGGAAGAGTAAAGTCACCATCACAACTTCCAACGATTTCGTTGTAAGTGAAATTCATTATCATTTAATATTTATTAGTTTGACGAGATATTGGCGCTTCTGATTGGTCAAAAAGTTCCTTTGATACATGCATCAATAAAATGTTTGCCGGATCTACTTTTCTCTACTGTTCTGATTTAACACTATTTATAGAACGGGAATTTCCAAAAAAAAAACAAAAAACTGTCAACAAAATGTAAATTTGTGTCTGTTTAATTGTGAACAACAAAATACAAGTTAAGGAATATAAAAAATTAAAAAATTATACTTGAAAAATAAACAATACACATTATTTCATTCACGAAATAGAAAATTAAGCGTGTTCTCACGATTTTGTCTGCTTGAGATCTATGATCATCATTTAATACGGTGAGGCTGACTGTTCCAATTCCAGGAATAATTATTATGAACATATAGGCCTATAAAATTTCACGGTAACATCACTGTTCAAATTTGGTAACGATGAGTTTTAAGTTAACACACGCTCATGATCGGTCATCAGAATAAGCACTGTAAAGCAAAGCTATGAGTAGTGCATCAACTCCTACAGCATATTCCAAGCGGCATATATCATTTAAGTACCTCACAAGCTATCTAGTAACCACAAAAATTACAAAAGTCACACATCCGTACTAGTTTATGTCGACATATCAACTAATTTCGTCCACGATCGTGTGCGTCTCCTTGCATCATGGTTACGCCCTGTTGCATATTCCAGCGATCTAACTCACATTAAAACTTACCAGTTTTAACGAATCTTGCTGCACAGTGAGTAACATCACAAACGATCGGATGTATTTCCCTTTCGTTTTTAATTCAGCCGGTTCAGATTTCAACTTTCTATTTGTGTTTAATCTATTAAATTCAGCTCAATAACCCTGCATCAGCTGAAGGCGAATTCATTTTGAATATTGTTGCTGTTATTGTTTTGTATTTATACGCGCCGCTTCATTTACATTATTTACATTTTTTGATCAATGACACTTCACATTTTATGATTTGAATTGTTTTTATTAAATGATAAGAAATGAATTTAATAATTTTTTTATTGATCGACGCATCAAAGGAAAAATTGACCGGAAAACTTTTTCATAAATGCGATATGCGCATGTCTGTGTGTGCAGGAGGGAAAATTGACCGGAAAACTTTTTCATCAATGCGCTACGCGCATTTTTTGAAGTTTTCCGGTCAATTTTTCCTTTGATACGTCGATCAATAGAAAAATTAGTTAATTAATTTCTAAAGTGCACTTTAGTGGAGTATAGATAGAAATACATAAAAGCTTGATCATATTTAAATCAACCGAAGCAAGTTGCGATCAACACACATGGTAATTTAAGAATTTTTTTTTTTATAGATTTTATTGGAGGTGGAAAATATGTTAAACGATTCAATAATTGCCATTGACAATGTTCTTCTAACAAATGAAACGTGTATTAATACAGAAGAATCAGAAAGCAACCATTCTTCTTCAACAGGTATCAAGTCTAATCTCTCTCTCTCTCTATCTCTCTCGCTCTCTCTCTCTCTCTCTCTCTCTCTCTCTCTCTCTCTCTCTCTCTCTCTCTCTCTCTCTCTCTGCAGTTCAGTACATCAAACAAGTATAAAACAAAATCTGAGTATTCCTTTAACTATAATTTTAAGTTCATGATATTTGAAAATACGATGAAATGATAAGATTGATGCACGCGCTATGTGGTCTAATTTAAAAAGATTTTTTTTAATCTAGTCAAAACAGTTATTCCCGCGGCACTATGAGATGGTTGATGGATCCGACAGGTACTGAGAAACGTTCACTGTGTTTTATGGACATTACTTGATGACAAAACAAGATGACATTCTGAGAATTAAGAAATTCAGTATTGTTAAGTAAATGTGTCTGTTAAAAATTATTAAGAGTAGGTTAATAAAATTGTTTTTTTTCCACGCACAGTGGGACAAAATTATTTATGTATCTAGTTCGTTAAATTATATTAGACTTGCTATGACTTCTTTATGTTTATATAAATGATATATTGTTTTATATTTTGTAAACGAATGAATCACATTACTGTTGTTTTTATAAAAATGTTATAATTAATTATTAATATTGGGAAACGTTGGAGTTGTTTTATGTTTCAAATGTAACATTGTTTAAGAATGAATAAATTGTGTGATATAAACATATCTTTTTTGTTAACAATTTTGTCTGCAGAAAAACCTTATCATTCATCATTATTTGTTTCCGTGTTTGTAATTGAAAGGAGGCTAGGTCGTCAATAAATTAACCATCAGATCTTTTAAATATGTTATTTTTGGATATTATTTAGTATTCGATTAATCTTAATTATTTTTAAAATTATTAAGCATAAAAAGAATTCAAATATTTATATACATTTAAAATTCGAACATTTTCTAAATATCTATAGAGAGTTTTTTTGTCTAACGGAGGAAAATATAGCCTAAAATTGGCAACCACCACTAACCCAGTGACTAGAATGAGCATTGTCAATAATTATCAATATAAATTCTACCTAACGGTGTCAAATATGATACCAAGCCACAAAATATCATTCCGTAAAGAAAAATGAAAGTAACTAGATATTCTTTTAGTCTTATACAAAATTCTATTTTACAAGGTCAATAATTGCTTTGAAAATGGCAAGAATGTGTTTTCCCTAAAATGTCAAACTTTCATTGGTTTTAACATGACATGTGACTGCGAATGTATCTCTATGTCCATCAGGTGGGAACTAATATTCGGCAATATGCCCGACTATTCGCTTACTCATCTCAAACATGACATTTTTTACAATGCAATGTGACTCTAAAAAAATGAAAGGCATGGGCTCTCTATTAATCATGGCGGTATTGGAGATGAACAGTTTGCCGTAGACATTGAACTACCAAAGCCACTACCACCATCAAACGACAAACAAGAAGCCACAACATCCCCGAGTAATGGCGACGATTCAACTCCACTTTCCTTGTTAGATGAGGGAAATTTTGGAGGCCTACTAATACCAACACTTCCGGGAGAGGGTAATGCTTTGTACGAATTATTTTCTCTATTTATGTGTTCAGAAATAATCATCAATGTGTACATTTTTCATTGTACTGTTGAACATTATCTTGTTCAGAATCTAAATAAAGCCATTCAAGATAAAGACACTTATTTCCTGATAACAACATGGACATGTATATTCATTATTCATTATCTAAGATATGTGCGAACCACATTTGACATGTTTAAGTAGTGAAATAATAATCATACTTTTGCATTCATTAATTTATTAAGCATAGATTCAAACCTGATAGTTTTTACAATGCAACGCGTCTCTATGCAGATGAAAGTCATGGTTTCTATATTAATCATGGCGGTCTAGGAGATGAACAGTTTGCCGGAGGCATTGAACTACCACAACCACCGCCACTAAACGATAGTCAAAAAGCCACAACATCCACGAGTAATGGTGACGATATGCCTCCACCTCCCTTGTTAGATGGAGGCTTACTGTTACCAACACTTTCGGGAGAGGGTATTGCTTTGTACAAAGTATTTACTTCACTTACTATAAAACATAAACAACATGCACAATTTATGACAGCCAGTCATGCGTGTGCGCTGGACGCCGTATTTCTTTAAGTTTTACTATCAACACAATTTTTAAATACTTTATAATCTACAACCACACCTTACAACATATTTCAATCTGACATTTTTGTAACGCCTTAGGAATATAGTTTTATTACGCATGAACGAAAAATATGTGAAGCGCATCAGGACCGGCCAGGAATAAAAAACTAGAGATAAAAAATATTTTTATCATAAAAACTCTAGAAAACCTCTGTCCGTAGCCAAGTGCCGCTGGATTTTTAAATGTTATGACGGACCTCATAACTTACAACCATAATAAATGACACATCCATATGTGATCAAACCTCAAAAACCAGTTCTTTGCTACCATTGAAAATACTTTCTATTGGTCAATTTGTACATTTGTGTACAATGTGTACATTTTTCTTTGTACTGTTGAACATTTTCTTGTTCAGAATCTTAATAAAGTCATTCAAAATAAAGGCACTTATGTTCTATTCACATATACCTTGAGGAGTCTTAAATTGGAGCTGTATTGAATTACTCCAATGATCTTTGAAAAAAAAACTTTCACATTAATTTGTGGGGCCGCAAAACCCTTCTTTTGGCTTTGACAAACTGTATCATTTAAAAGATGTACTAAAAGCAAACTTTATTATTACACTTATGATCATTTTGATTATTTTGTACCAATTATAAAAACTTGTAATACTGCTTTTTAATAACCCTTGTAGAATATTGGTCTGTAAAATGTTATTTTATATCCACACACCCAAATTTTGATTTTATAATTAAATATTTTGCAGATCCAGCTGAGCCACCATTTCTTTTAGGAGGTCACTTTTGATTTAAATATTGGAATTATCAAAGATGTTATGTTTCCTAATTTTGTTTAAAGAAAAGTTTGCTAATGACCTATATTTATTTTCAATTTCAAAACTTTCTCTATTATGTATCCTATATACTTTATAGGAAGACCCGAGCCTGTCGATGCCACATTTCCAGTTACCAATGGTTTGTAACAACCCCTTTATACGTGAAAAATACAATAGAATATGAAATTGCACAAGGTAGATAAAAGATAAGATAAACGTTTTTTAAAGAATTGATCCATTAGCATTTTTATAACAGTTTACTGAAGTAAATAACTTTTAAAAACGTTTTTCGTCGTATATTATCGTATAATATCATCGTATAATATGATTTTAGACATTGATGAATTATTATTTTTGTTAGCTTACATCTTCTTTGTTTTTAAGGAAATTTTGTTCCATCCGACTCCGATGACTCAATGCCGACAGGCGTGATTGAAGGTATTTAGAGATGAAATAGGTTTAAAAAAAATGCTTACTTAGTGTATAAGTGTATAATTATATCTGAAACTATGAAAATTAAATGTAAACTAAATAATCCCTCGTGACCTTAAATAAGTCTTTTGTAAATGTTTCTCTGCATACCTGGTGATGCCTTGATTAATCGAATTCGAAGAATAATGTATTGGGGTATGATTGTGTCTTTTGAGGAAAAAAAATTGATAACTGGACTTCTATGTTTCAGAAATTGGGCACCATTCTTTTCCAAATAGGAGATGTAAGCATAAATAGCGATTGATTTTTAAACTGCCTTTTTAGTTTAATACTTTCTAATATTAACATTCAGTGCATATTTCCCCTTATGTTAGCATTGGAAATCTGCGACGTTCAATTTCCTATGACAACACATAGACGCATGAACACAAATATAAACGTCATCACGCGTATTGAATATATTTTTTGTTTTAAGATAAAATGAAAGGTATAATTAAAAGTTACATCACTAATTTGATATGTCCTTATGAAAAATAATCGTTAAATCGTATCTATACGTTAGTAAAAAGATTTTCTCGACAAAGTTTCTAGCTCTATATTTTTAGTCGCAAACTAAATAATAACATGTTAACATGACTGTTCCATGTATGTATCATATTCTTGACTGAAAACGTATATAATGGTTTTAAAGCGACGATAGACAAATACTTCATACAAATAAGAACAATACGGATATAAATATAAGCATGGGATGCTTATTTTTGAATGTCTTCGGTCCTATAACATATAGCACATTATTCAATTTGTCTGCACACCCTTGGTGTGTAAGGCCGACGACATCCAAACAATAAGCATTCAATGCTTATTTATTTACATGTAATGTTACTTTTTAGGTCCATTAAAAGTTGGTAAGTTATTTATCATTCAGCTGTAAAATAATTTTGCTATTTTTTGTATTATTATTATAAAATATATCTTTATCGTGTATACAAAATAAACTTTAACCTGTTAAAATAGTTTAAACAAATAAATATATTTCATTAAAATGTATCTATACTAGCGGAAAAAAGAAACTGTGCATTATTTAATATATGAAAAAATATTTAAAAATTACAATGAACAAATTTTAGTTTTTGTAATACTGTTAACACATGTATTCGTAACAACATCTCATAACACATTAATGTCAACGTCGAATAACGTCAATTTTAGCACACTCGAAAGTCACTGTTATTTGAAATTGAATTAACAAAATTAATAACGCGTGTGACCACCATTTGCGTTCACGCATGCTTGACAGCGACGCCTCATTGATGCCACTAAAGTGTTCAGAAATGCTTGAGAGATGTTGTTCCAGATGTTGGTTAAAGCCTGGCCTAAATCAGCCAATGTCACTGGCTGATTTGGTAAACGGAGTAAACGTCTTTCCATTTCATCCCAGACGTGCTCAATCGGCGACAAAGCGGGGGAAACAGCTCGCCAAGGCAAGACATCGACATTCTGTTGAACAAACAAGTCCCTGACTACACGTGCAACGTGTGGCCTTGCGTTGTCTTGCTGCAGAGTGAAGTGATTTTGATGTCTCTGTATGAAGGGTATCACATGACGCTGAATAATTTCATCTCGATAGCGTACGCCGGTGAGATTTCCATTGACAATTTGTAGAGGGGTCCTTCCACGTGCTGATATTCCACCCCACACCATAACGCTACAACACAAGCGTCCTGGTAACGCTCCCCAACGCGACGATACACCCTACAACGGCCGTCACTGCTATCCAAATGAAATCTGGATTCATCAGTGAACAGAATATTGGCCCAGTCCTGTATTCTGAATCGCAGATGTCGTGTGCACAACGCTAGTCTGGCGATACGATGACGTTGAAGCAGTACTGGGCGCACCGCTGGACGTCTTGGTCTGATGTTTTGCTCGCGCAGACGATTACGCACAGTTCTTGGACTAATTGGTCGAAGCCCTGGAATGCTACGGGCAGTCAAACTTGGTGTCTGGAAACGATTTCTCAGATGCACAAGTCTAATGTGGTTGTCCTGTTGACGTGACGTCACACGAGGTCGCCCAGAGCGCGGTTGATCCTGGGTGTTGCCAGATTGTTGAAAACGTCTCCACAATGACTGGATGGTGTTCCGATGAACTCCAAAGTGTCCTGCTACAGTATGTTGTGCCATTCCAGCTTGCAGCATCCCAACAGCACGATTACGTTGGTTTTCGTTGAGTCGTGGCATGAGATAGGGGTAAGTTTTGTTGAAGCTAAACTGATTTCCTTAACAAAAAAAGTTTAAACAAATCCTTTACAGTTCTTATTCCAAACAGTATTGGCCCGTAAAACTCGTGCGTACAAATTCTTCAATAAACAACAGGTGCTCACTAACCATGAAAAAGTCCGTGCACCCAGACGGTTACAATCCGATATTTCAAAAACAATACCATTATCGATTGTTTAAATTTTATAAATACAAACAATAGATATAGAAAAATTATACTAAATTTTATAATGCATAGTTTCTTTTTCCGCCAGTATAGTTAATCAATTTTCTCACAATTTTCATTGAAAATTATACACAAATTTCATGTAATTTTGAAACGCCCTGTGAGTGGTTTAGAATGCAGGACTGGACCGTGCAAAATAAAGCAATTGGCAATGTTTCTGATCTTGGAGTGTATTACTCAGGTACAGTATCATATCTTTTGCACCATGACATAATACATTCTAAAATATTTACATCCATCAAGTATGGTTCCCTCTGTTTCTTTCGTAAACTTATTCTAATTCATAGCTCTGTAGAAACGTACAAGACTGAAATTTACAAGCTCCTTTTATCGATTGGTCGAAACGTACAGCAACCTAAGGACAATCACTGACTGCACGAAATAATCATGATTATGTCAAATCTATACTCTAATTCCCACAGGAGACGATTTGGCTGATTCTTTAATCTAATGTACTGATGTACATTAACAATGATTTATTTAATAATTCCCATGGGTACCAATTGTGCCCCATTGTTAGCAGACCTATTTTTGTATTGTTATGAAGCAGAATTTATTCAAAAACTTGTACGTGAAAAATTAAATCAATCGCTGTGGCCTTCAACTCAACATTCAGGTATATCGACGACGTAGTATCAATTAACAATTGTTATTTCCATACTTACGTCGACTCGATATATCCGAGTGAACTTGAAATAAAGGATGCCACAGATTATGAGTCATCTGTTTGATATTTGGATATTATTACTTTTTACTAACAACAAAACTTTATTATAAACGCGATGACTTCAATTTTTCTATAGTCAACTATCCTTACTTATGTAGCAATATACCTGCTTATGGTGTTTTTGTCTCTCACTTACTTCGATACGCAAGGGCATGCTCTTCGTATGAACAGTTTCTAAGACGAGTCAATCTACTTACGAACAAGTTGAAAAAACAGGACTATCAAAAGTCTCGTTTGAAGTCATCTTTTCGTAAGTTCTAGGGTCGATACAACGACCATGTCAGCAAATACAATCTTCCACTGGGTGGCATGCTGACTGACGTTTTTCATACTAATTGTTAGAACATAATTAATCACCTAATTGTCTACGGACTTTTTCCGTTTTTCCCCGATTACGACAAAGAGCACACGGCGGGTGTGACCGGTCAGCAGAGGATACTCACTCCTCCATGGCACCTGATTCTACCTCTATCTTTTTGGAGGTCTGTGTTGCTCTGCTTTGAATTTGCATTTCGTTTTCTGGATTTTTGAGATGGTTGACGGTTTGCTATTGTCATTTATTTCATTTCTTACTTTTACGATAAGTTTAATAATTTGTTGAAAGAAAGATGTAAATATAAACAATACAAGTTTTTTTTTAATGCTTCTGCAAGTTATGAAGGTAGCGATCATTGCAGAAAATATTTACATAACTAGCTGAAGCGGGTTATTTATTTTTTCTGAAATGTCGCATACTAAATATCCCGTTTGAATCACTGAAAAAAGCATTTTATTGCTTAAATAATACAATTCATTTCTTGATACTCGGATAATGTCCCTGTGTAAATTTTATTTATAGTCTGTCCCAAGATATTTTTGCCGCATAAAATCTTAAATTATTCGATATTTTAAATACTTCTTGGTTCAGACGATGCTCATTCAATAGTAAAAAAAAAATCCCTAGATTTTCCCTGGTAAACGCCCCCTTTAACTTGTCAGGTTTCAATATATGGCTACAAAAAAGGTCTAAGAGGATTTTCCATTGCTAAAGAGATGAAGGTACCCGGATGGCAACGTTTTAAATTTGTGCGAGGTATTCCGAGTGACTTCCGAATAATCAAAAGATGTCAACATTCCCCATTATAAATCTCCTTAGGAAACCTGTTTTCGTTAATCTGTGAATGAAGTTATGAAGAATTAAAGTTTCCCCTCATCGATTTTAATTGCACTTCCTTCACATGTAGGTGTATTTTTATTAAAAAACGTCCAAATGTGCAGCATACATATAATGGAACATACTAAAGTTAGTTTTATTGGTATAATGACTCATTCAGAAATGTTGGATGGCAAAAATGTTAAACGTTTCTATTGAAATAATATTGTCAGTAACCTCAAATATAGTATAAGCAATGATACTTTTGGTAAAAAAAAACCCAAAACAACCGTCCTAAATAAAAACAAATTATTAAACACTTAAGGTAATAAATTAACCTTTAAAATGTTCCATTTATGTAATCAAAATTATAAGAGATGTTCTCTGATATTTCTTGCAATTTAACCAAACATTACATAGATAAAAATAAGTTGTGCTGACTGAATTTTAATCAATTAAAAGAGATAATTTATGATAGTTAAAAATAAAATAAAAAGTAAAACATGAGAAAATTTTCAAGCAAATAAAAGATACTACTTGAAAATGCATATTGACAGACTGAAAAAATTGATAAAAGTTATTTCTTTCGGTCTCAGTTTTGTGTCCAATTGTTATTACAAAAGATCAATAAACTCAGTGAATATATTATGAATTACTAGTAATATGAGAGTCAACCTCCAGATTCATATTAACTGTACGTGTATACATTATTACTTTTTACACCCTTCTAGAGTTTGACATTTTTTTTCTTCGCTTTGTTATTTTATAGAAATGTACATGTATATGAAATAAAATTAAACATATTGTTGGTTTACATTTACCTGTTATTTCAATATGATTTGCCGGGTATAAGTACCCTTGTCACCAACGATGTTATCGTAAGTAAGTTCAACGCTGTGTTCTGCCTCTCATTCATGTACTACCTGTCCGGCCCCTCTGGGGTCCTGTACGTGCAGATCGTTGATTCCAACACCGCTGACATGAGGGAGGCCTTTTCTGAAAGAAAGTTCTCCAATGTATGGAAGAAAAGCAAA
The DNA here is from genome assembly GCA_020458035.1 of Magallana ariakensis. NCBI lineage: Eukaryota > Metazoa > Mollusca > Bivalvia > Ostreida > Ostreidae > Magallana > Magallana ariakensis. The sequence goes on along the minus strand of CM035818.1, from coordinate 1,583,560 downwards.
CTCACCATCACAACTTCCAACGATTTCGTTGTAAGTGAAATTCATTATCATTTAATATTTATTACTTTGACGAGATATTGGCGCTTCTGATTAGTCAAAAAGTTCCTTTCGATACCTGCATCAATAAAATGTTTGCCGGATCTACTTTTCTCTACTATTCTGATTTAACACTATTTATAGAACGGGAATCTCCAAATTAGTACTGTCAACAAAATGTAAATTTGTGTCTGTTTAATTTTAAGCAAACAAAATACAACTTTATGAATATTAAAAATTTAAAAAATAACCTTGAAAAATAAACAATACACATTATTTCATTCACGAAATAGAAAATTAAGCGTGTTCTCACGATTTCGTCTGCTTGAGATCAACGATCATCATTTAATACGGCGAGGCTGGCTGTTCCAATTCCAGGAATAATTATTATGAACATAGAGGCCTATAAAATTTCACGGTAACATCACTGTTCAAATTTGGTAACGATGAGTTTTAAGTTAACACACTCTCATGATCGGTCATCAGAATAAGCACTGTAAAGCAAAGCTATGAGTAGTGCATCAACTCCTACAGCATATTCCAAGCGGCATATATCATTTAAGTACCTCACAAGCTATCTAGTAACCACAAAAATTACAAAAGTCACACATCCGTACTAGTTTATGTCGACATATCAACTAATTTCGTCCACGATCGTGTGCGTCTCCTTGCATCATGGTTACGCCCTGTTGCATATTCCAGCGATCTAACTCACATTAAAACTTACCAGTTTTAACGAATCTTGCTGCACAGTGAGTAATATCACAAACCATCGGATGTATTTCCCTTTCGTTTTTAATTCAGCCGGTTCAGATTTCAATTTTCTATTTGTGGTTAATCCATTAAATTCAGCTCAATAACCCTGCATCAGCTGAAGGCGAATCCATTTTGAATATTGTTGCTGTTATTGTTTTGTATTTATACGCGCCGCTTCATTTACATTATTTACATTTTTTGATCAATGACACTTCACATTTTATGATTTGAATTGTTTTTATTAAATGATAAGAAATGAATTTAATAATTTTTTTATTGATCGACGCATCAAAGGAAAAATTGACCGGAAAACTTTTTCATCAATGCGATATGAGCATGTCTGTGTGTGCAGGAGGGAAAATTGACCGGAAAACTTTTTCATCAATGCGCTACGCGCATTTTTAAAAAGATTTCCGGTCAATTTTTCCTTTGATACGTCGATCAATAGAAAAATTAGTTAATTAATTTCTAAAGTGCACTTTAGTGGAGTATAGATAGAAATACATAGAAGCTTGATCATATTTAAATCAACCGAAGCAAGTTGCGATCAACACACATGGTAATTTAAAGAATATTTTTGTTATAGATTTTATTGGAGGTGGAAAATATGTTAAACGATTCAATAATTGCCATTGACAATGTTGTCCTAACAAATGAAACGTGTATTAATACACAAGAATCAGAAAGCAACCATTCTTCTTCAGCAGGTATCAAAGTCTAATCTCTCTCTCTCTCTCTCTCTCTCTCTCTCTCTCTCTCTCTCTCTCTCTCTCTCTCTCTCTCTCTCTCTCTCTCTGCAGTTCAGTACATCAAACAAGTATAAAACAAAGTCTGCGTATTCCTTTAACTATAATTTGAAGTTCGTGATATTTAAAAATACGATGAAATGATAAGATTGATGCACGCGCTATGTGGTCTAATTTGAAAAGATTATTTTTAATCTAGTCAAAACAGTTATTCCCGCTGCACTATGAGATGGTTGATGGATCCGACAGGTACTGAGAAACGTTCACTGTGTTTTATGGACATTACTTGATGACAAAACAAGATGGCATTCTGAGAAATAAGAAATTCAGTATTGTTAAGTAAATGTGTCTGTTAAAAATTATTAAGAGTAGGTTAATAAAATTGTTTTTTTCCACGCACAGTCGGACAAAATTATTTATGTATCTAGTTCGTTAAATTATATAAGAGTTGCTATGACTTGTTTATGTTTATCTAAATGATATATTGTTTTATATTTTGTAAACGAATGCATCACATTACTGTTGTTTTTATAAACATGTTATAATTAATTATTAATATTGGGAAAAGTTGTTTTATGTTTCAAATGTAACATTGTTTAAGAATGAATAAATTGTGTGATATAACTTATCTTTTTTTGTTAACAATTTTGTCTGCAGAAAAACCTTATCATTCATCATGATTTGTTTCCGTGTTTGTAATGGAAAGGAAGCTAGGTCGTCAATAAATTAACCATCCGATCTTTTAAATACGTTATTTTTGGATATTATTTAGTATTCGATTAATCTTAATTATTTTTAAAATTATTAAGCATAAAAAGAATTCAAATATTTATATACATTTAAAATTCGAACATTTTCTAAATATCTATACAGAGTTTTTTGTCTAACGGAGGAAAATATAGCCTAAAATTGGCAACCACCACTAACTCAGTGACTAGAATGAGCATTGTCAATAATTACCATTATAAATTCTACCTAACGGTGTCAAATATGATACCAAGCCACAATATATCATCCCATAAAGAAAAATGAAAGTAACTAGATATTCTTTTAGTCTTATACAAAATTCTATTTTACAAGGTCAATAATTGCTTTGAAAATGGCAAGAATGTGTTTTCCCTCTGACTTTCATTGGTTTTAACATGACATGTGACTGCGAATGTATCTCTATGTCCATCAGGTGGGAACTAATATTCGGCAATATGCCCGACGATTCGCTTACTCATCTCAAAGATGACATTTTTTACAATGTAATGTGACTCTAAAAAAAATGAAAGGCATGGGCTCTCTATTAATCATGGCGGTTTTGGAGATGAACAGTTTGTCGTAGACATTGAACTACCACAGCCACTACCACCATCAAACGACAGACAAGAAGCCACAACATCCACGAGTAATGGCGACGATTCAACTCCACTTTTCTTGACAATTTGACAATTTTAAGTAGTGAAATAATAATCATACTTTTGCATTCATTAATTTATTAAGCATAGATTCAAACATGATAGTTTTTACAATGCAACGCGTCTCTATGCAAATGAAAGGCATGGTTTCTATATTAATCATGGCGGTCTAGGAGATGAACAGTTTGCCGGAGTCATTGAACTACCACAACCACCGCAACTAAACGACAGACAAGAAGCCACAACATCCACGAGTAATGGTGACGATCCGCCTCCACCTCCCTTGCTAGATTGAGGCTTACTGTTACCAACACTTTCAGGAGAGGGTATTGCTTTGTACAAAGTATTTACTTCACTTACTATACAACATAAACAACATGCACAATTTATGACAGCCAGTCGTGCGTGTGCGCTAGACGCTGTATTTCTTTTATTTTTACTATCAACACAATTTTTAAATACTTTATAAACTACAACCACACCTTACAACATATTTCAACATGACATTTTTGTAACACCTCAGGGATATAGTTTTATTACGCATGAACGAAAAATATGCGAAACGCATCAGGGCCGGCCAGGAAAAAACTAGAGATAATAAATATCTTATCATAAAAACTCTAGAAAACCTGTGTAGCCAAGTGCTGCTGGATGCTTAACTGTTATGACGGACCTCATAACTCACAACCATAATAAATGACACATCCATATGTAATCAAACCTCAAAAACCAGTTCTTTGGTACCATTGAAAATACTTTCTATTGGTAAATTTCTCACCAATACAATGCATATAACTTATAAAAACGAAGTCGTTAATACAACATTTTTCCGCTATTAATAATATAATTATTTACTGTTTTATGTGTTCAGAAATAATCATCAGTGTGTACATTTTCAGTGTCGTTGCCTGGAATAACACTTTGTATCGATTTTGTACTAACAGTCCAATTAATTCAAAAGACGTATAATTGGGGCACAAGCGGGGTTTGCTTATTTATATTTATTTAATCGTACAATTGCTGAAAATTAGATTAATATAAGTAATAAGGAATCATTCTTTGAATGTTATCAGGTGATAATTTTGGTCGGGGCGTGATCAAATCTATCATAAAACCCTTCGGGGTTTATTGAATTTCATCACGCCCCGACCAAAATTATCACTTCATAATGCAAAGAATGATTCCTTATTCCTTAAATGTGTACATTTTTCTTTGTACTGTTGAACATTTTCTTGTTCAGAATTTTAATAATGTCATTCAAGATAAAGGCACTTATGTTCTATTCACATATACCTTGAGGAGTCATCTTAAATTGGAGCTTTATTGAATTACTCCAATGCTCTTTAAAATAGAACTTTCACATTAATTTGTGAGGCCGCAAAACCTTTCTTTTGGCTTTGACAAACTGTTTCATTTAAAAGATGTACTAAAAGCAAACTTTATTATTACACTTATGATGATAGGCTAAATTATTTTGATTATTTTGTACCAATTATAAAAACTTGTAATACTGCTTTTCAAGAAACCCTTCTAGAATATTGGTCTGTAAAATGTATTTTTATATCCACACACCGAAATTATGATTTAATAATTAAATATTTTGCAGATCCAGCAGAGCCACCATTTCTTTTAGGAGGTCTGTTTTGATTTAAATATTGTAATTATCAAAGATGTTATGTTTCCTAAGTTTTTTAAAGAAAAGTTTGCTAATGACCTATATTTATTTTCAATTTCAAAACTTACTCTATTATTTATCCTATATACTTTATAGGAAGACCCGAGCCTGTCGATATCACCTTTCCAGTTATCAATGGTTTGTAACAACCTTTATATGTGAAAAATATAATAAGATATAAAATTGCAAAAGGTAGATAAAAGATAAGATAAATGTTTTTGAAAAAATTGATCCAATAGCGTTTTTGTAACAGTTAACTGAAGTAAATAACTTTTAAAAACGTTTATCATCGTATATTATCGTATAATATCATCGTATAATATGAATTTAGACCTGAGATAGGTTTTAAAAATGCTTATTTTACGTAAAGTGTATAGTTATATATATGAAACTATGAAAAATTAAATGTAAACTAAATAATCCCTCGTGACCTTAAATAAGTCTTTTGTAATTGTTTCTCTGCATACCTGGTGATGCCTTGATTAATCGAATTCGAAGAATAATGTATTGGGGAATGATTGTGTCTTTTGAGGAAAAATATTTGATAACTGGACTTCTATGTTTCAGAAATGTTTCAGAAATTTGGCACCATTCTTTTCTAAATAGGAGAGGTAAGTATAAATAGCGATTGATTTTTAAACTGCCATTTTAGTTTAATACTTTCTAAAATTTACATTCACTGCATATTTCCCCTTATGTTAGCATTGGAAATCTGCGACGTTCCATTTCCTATGACAACACATAGACGCAGGAACACAAATATAAACGTCATCACGCGTATTGAATATATTTTTTTGTTTTTAGATTAAATGAAAGGTATGATTGAAACTTACATCACCAATTTGATATGTCCTTATGAAAAATAATCGTGAAATTGTATCTATACGTTAATAAAAAGATTTTCTCGACAAAGTTTCTAGCTCTATATTTTTAGTCGCAAACTAAATAATAACATGTTGACATTGCTGTTCAATGTATGTATCATATCCTTGACTGAAAACGTATATAATGGCTTTAAAGCGACGATAGACAAATATTTCATACAAATAACAACAATATGGATATAAACATAAGCATGGGATGCTTATTTTTGGATGTCGTCGGTCCTATAACATACCGCACAGTATTCAATCTGTCTGCACACCCTTGGTGTGTATTAAGGCCAACGACATCCAAACAATAAGCATTCAATGCTTAATTATTTACATGTAATGTTACTTTTTAGGTCCATTAAAAGTTGGTAAGTTATTTGTCATTCAGTTGTGAAAAAATTTTGCTATTTCTTTTTATTATTATTATTAAATGTATCTTTATCCTGTATACAAACAAACTTTAACTTGTTAAAATAGTTTAAACGAATTAAACAGATTTCATTAAAATGTATGTAGTTAATCAATTTACTCACAATTTTCATTAAAGATTATACACAAATTTCATGTAATTTTGAAACGCCATGTGAGTGGTTTAGAATGCAGGACTGGACCGTGCAAAATAAAACAATTGGCAATGTTTCTGATCTTGGAGTGTATTACTCAGGTACAGTATCATATCTTTTGCACCATGACATGATATATTCTAAAATATTTACACCCATCAAGTATGGTTCCCTCTGTTTCTTTCGTAAACTTATCGTAATTCATAGCTCTGTAGAAACTTACAGGACTGAAATTTACACGCTCCTTTTATCGATTGGTCGAAACGTACAGCAACCTAAGGAAAATCACTGACTGCACGAAATAATCATGATTATGTCAGATCTAGAATCTAATTCCCATAGGAGACGATTTGGCTGATTCTTTTATCTAATGTACTGATGTATATTAACAATGATTTATTTAATAATTCCCATGGGTACCAATTGTGCCCCATTGTTAGCAAACCTATTTTTGTATTGTTATGAAGCAGAATTTATTCAAACACTTGTTCGTGAAAAAAATAAATCAATCGCTGTTGCCTTCAACTCAACTTTTAGGTATATCGACGAGGTATTATCAATTAACAATTGTTATTTCCATTCTTACGTCGACTCGATATATCCGAGTGAACTTGAAATAAAGGATGCCACAGATTATGCGTCATCTGTTTCATATTTGGATATTTTACCTAAATGTTGAGTTGAAGGCCACAGTGAGTGATTTATTTTTTTCACGTACAAGTTTTTGAATAAATTCTGCGTCATAAGAATACAAAAATAGGTCTGCTAACAATTGGGCACAATTTATTATAAATTACTAGTAATATAAGAGTCAACCTCCAGATTCATATTAACTGTACGTGTATACATTATTACTTTTTACACCCTTCTTGAGTTTGACATTTTTATCTTAACTTTGTTTTTTTTTTATAGAAATGTACATGTATATGAAATAAAATGAAAAGATATTATTGGTTTACATTTGCAGGGAACTACCTGTTATTTCAATATGATTTGCCGGGTGTAAGTACCCTTGTCACCAACGATGTTGTTGTAAGTAAGTTCAACGCTGTGTTCTGCCTCTCATTCATGTACTACCTGCCCGGCCCCTCTGGGGTCCTGTACGTGCAGATCGTTGATTCCAACACCGCTGACATAAGGGAGGCCTTTTCTGAAAGAAACTTCTCCAATGTATGGAGGAAGAGTAAAGTCACCATCACAACTTCCAACGATTTCGTTGTAAGTGAAATTCATTATCATTTAATATTTATTAGTTTGACGAGATATTGGCGCTTCTGATTGGTCAAAAAGTTCCTTTGATACATGCATCAATAAAATGTTTGCCGAATCTACTTTTCTCTACTGTTCTGATTTAACACTATTTATAGAACGGGAATTTCCAAAAAAAAAAACTGTCAACAAAATGTAAATTTGTGTCTGTTTAATTGTGAACAACAAAATACAAGTTAAGGAATATAAAAAATTAAAAAATTATACTTGAAAAATAAACAATACACATTATTTCATTCACGAAATAGAAAATTAAGCGTGTTCTCACGATTTTGTCTGCTTGAGATCTATGATCATCATTTAATACGGTGAGGCTGACTGTTCCAATTCCAGGAATAATTATTATGAACATATAGGCCTATAAAATTTCACGGTAACATCACTGTTCAAATTTGGTAACGATATGTTTTAAGTTAACACACGCTCATGATCGGTCATCAGAATAAGCACTGTAAAGCAAAGCTATGAGTAGTGCATCAACTCCTACAGCATATTCCAAGCGGCATATATCATTTAAGTACCTCACAAGCTATCTAGTAACCACAAAAATTACAAAAGTCGCACATCCGTACTAGTTTATGTCGACATATCAACTAATTTCGTCCACGATCGTGTGCGTCTCCTTGCATCATGGTTACGCCCTGTTGCATATTCCAGCGATCTAACTCACATTAAAACGTACCAGTTTTAACGAATCTTGCTGCACAGTGAGTAACATCACAAACGATCGGATGTATTTCCCTTTCGTTTTTAATTCAGCCGGTTCAGATTTCAACTTTCTATTTGTGTTTAATCTATTAAATTCAGCTCAATAACCCTGCATCAGCTGAAGGCGAATCCATTTTGAATATTGTTGCTGTTATTGTTTTGTATTTATACGCGCCGCTTCATTTACATTATTTACATTTTTTGATCAATGACACTTCACATTTTATGATTTGAATTGTTTTTATTAAATGATAAGAAATGAATTTAATAATTTTTTTATTGATCGACGCATCAAAGGAAAAATTGACCGGAAAACTTTTTCATCAATGCGATATGCGCATGTCTGTGTGTGCAGGAGGGAAAATTGACCGGAAAACTTTTTCATCAATGCGCTACGCGCATTTTTTGAAGTTTTCCGGTCAATTTTTCCTTTGATACGTCGATCAATAGAAAAATTAGTAAATTAATTTCTAAAGTGCACTTTAGTGGAGTATAGATAGAAATACATAGAAGCTTGATCATATTTAAATCAACCGAAGCAAGTTGCGATCAGCACACATGGTAATTTAAAGAATTTTTTTGTTATAGATTTTATTGGAGGTGGAAAATATGTTAAACGATTCAATAATTGCCATTGACAATGTTGTCCTAACAAATGAAACGTGTATTAATACACAAAAATCAGAAAGCAACCATTCTTCTTCAACAGGTATCAAAGTCTAATCTCTCTCTCTCTCTCTCTCTCTCTCTCTCTCTCTCTCTGTCTGTCTCTCTCTCTCTCTCTCTCTCTCTCTCTCTCTCTCTCTCTCTCTCTCTCTCTCTCTCTCTCTCTCTCTCTCTCTCTCTCTCTCTGCAGTTCAGTACATCAAACAAGTATAAAACAAAGTCTGCGTATTCCTTTAACTATAATTTTAAGTTCATGATATTTAAAAATACGATGAAATGATAAGATTGATGCACGTGCTATGTGGTCTAATTTGAAAAGATTATTTTTAATCTAGTCAAAACAGTTTTTCCCGCTGCACTATGAGATGGTTGATGGATTCGACAGGTACTAAGAAACGTTCACTGTGTTTTATGGACTTTACTTGATGACAAAACAAGATGACATTCTGAGAAAATAAGAAATTCAGTATTGTTAAGTAAATGTGTCTGTTAAAAATTATTAAGACTAGGTTAATAAAATTGTTTTTTCCACGCACAGTCGGACAAAATTATTTATGTATTTAGTTCGTTAAATTATACTAGACTTGCTATGACTTGTTTATGTTTATCTAAATGATATATTGTTTTATATTTTGTAAACGAATGCATCACATTACTGTTGTTTTTATAAAAATGTTATAATTAATTATTAATATTGGGAAACGTTGGAGTTGTTTTATGTTTCAAACGTAACATTGTTTAAGAATGAATAAATTGTGTGTTATAAACTTATCGTTTTTTGTTAACAATTTTGTCTGCAAACCTTATCATTCATCATGATTTGTTTCCGTGTTTGTAATGGAAAGGAGGCTAGGTCGTCAACAAATTAACCATCCGATCTTTTAAATACGTTATTTTTGGATATTATTTAGTATTCGATTAATCTTAATTATTTTTAAAATTATTAAGCATAAAAAGAATTCAAATATTTATATACATTTAAAATTCGAACATTTTCTAAATATCTATACAGAGTTTTTTGTCTAACGGAGGAAAATATAGCCTAAAAATGGCAACCACCACTAACTCAGTGACTAGAATGAGCATTGTCAATAATTACCAATATAAATTCTACCTAACGGTGTCAAATATGATACCAAGCCACAAAATATCATTCCGTAAAGAAATACGAAAGTAACTAGATATTCTTTTAGTCTTATACAAAATTCTATTTTACAAGGTCAATAATTGCTTTGAAAATGGCAAGAATGTGTTTTCCCTCGGACTAAAATGTCAAACTTTCATTGGTTTTAACATGACATGTGACTGCGAATGTATCTCTATGTCCATCAGGTGGGAACTAATATTCGGCAATATGTCCGACGATTCGCTTACTCATCTCAAAGATGACATTTTTTACAATGCAATGTGACTCTAAACAAATGAAAGGCATGGGCTCTCTATTAATCATGGCGGTCTTGGAGATGAGCAGTTTGCCGTAGACATTGAACTACCACAGCCACTACCACCATCAAACGACAGACAAGAAGCTACAACATCCACGTTTAATGGCGACGATTCAACTCCACTTTCCTTGTTAGATGGGGGAAACTTTGGAGGCCTACTAATACCAACACTTCCGGGAGAGGGTAATGCTTTGTACGAATTATTTACTCTATTTATGTGTTCAGAAATAATCATCAATGTGTACATTTTTCATTGTACTGTTGAACATTATCTTGTTCAGAATCTAAATAAAGCCATTCAAGATAAAGACACTTATTTCCTGATAACAACATGGACATGTATATTCATTATGACTATCTAAGATATGTGCGAACTACATTTGACATTTTTAAGTAGTGAAATAATAATCATACTTTTGCATTCATTAATTTATTAAGCATAGATTCAAACATGATAGTTTTTACAATGCAACGCGTCTCTATGCAAATGAAAGGCATGGTTTCTATATTAATCATGGCGGTCTAGGAGATGAACAGTTTGCCGGAGGCATTGAACTACCACCACCACCACCACCAAACGACAGACAAAAAGCCACAACATCCACGAGTAATGGTGACGATCAGCCTCCACCTCCCTTGTTAGATGGAGGCTTACTGTTACCAACACTTTCGGGAGAGGGTATTGCTTTGTACAAAGTATTTACTTCACTTACTATAAGACATAAACAACATGCACAATTTATGACAGCCAGTCGTGCGTGTGCACTGGACGCTGTATTTCTTTTATTTTTACTATTAACACAATTTTTAAATACTTTATAAACTACAACCACTCCTTACAACATATTTCAACCTGAATTGTTTGTAAAACCTTAGGGATATAGTTTTATTACGCATGAACGAAAAATATGCGAAACGCATCAAGCCGGCCAGGAAAAAACTACTGATAATAAATATCTTATCATAAAAACTCTAGACAACATGTGTAGCCAAGTGCTGCTGTATGCTTAACTGTTATGAGGGACCTCATAACTTACAACCATAATAAATGACACATCCATATGTAATCAAACCTTTGCTACCATTGAAAATACTTTCTATTGGTCAATTTCTCACCAATACAATGCATATAACTTATAAAAACGAAGTCGTTAATACAATTTGTCTGCAAAGAAGCTTACACCTTCTTTGTTTTTAAGGAAACTTTGTTTCATCCGACTCCGATGACTCAATGCCGACAGGCGTGATTGAAGGTATTTAGACATGAGATAGGTTTTAAAAAATGCTTATTTTACATAAAGTGTATAATTTATATATATGAAACTATGAAAAATTAAATGTAAACTAAATAACCCCTCGTGACCTTAAATAAGTCTTTTGTAAATGTTTCTCTGCATACCTAATGATGCCTTGATTAATCGAATTCGAAGAATAATGTATTGGGGAATGATAGTGTCTTTTGAGGAAAAAAATTTGATAACTGGACTTCTATGTTTCAGAAATTGGGCACCATTCTTTTCAAAATAGGAGAGGTAAGTATAAATAGCGATTGATTTTTAAACTGCCATTTTAGTTTAATACTTTCTAATATTTACATTCAGTGCATATTTCCCCTTATGTTAGCATTGGAACACTGCGACGTTCAATTTCCTATGACAACACATAGACGCAGGAACACAAATATATACGTCATCACGCGTATTGAATATAAGTTTTGTTTTAAGATTAAATGAAAGGTATGATTGAAATTTACATCACCAATTTGATATGTCCTTATGAAAAATAATCGTTAAATCGTATCTATACGTTAATAAAAAGATTTTCTCGACAAAGTTTCTAGCTCTATATTTTTAGTTGCAAACTAAATAATAACATGTTGACATTGCTGTTCAATGTATGTATCATATCCCTGACTGAAAACGTATATAATGGCTTTAAAGCGACGATAGACAAATACTTCATATAAATAACAACAATATGGATATAAATATAAGCATGGGATGCTTATTTTTGGATGTCGTCGGTCCTATAACATACCGCACAGTATTCAATCTGTCTGCACACCCTTGGTGTGAATTAAGGCCAACGACATCCAAACAATAAGCATTCAATGCTTAATTATTTACATGTAATGTTACTTTTTAGGTCCATTAAAAGTTGGTAAGTTATTTGTCATTCAGTTGTGAAAAAATTTTGCTATTTCTTTTTATTATTATTATTAAATGTATCTTTATCCTGTATACAAACAAACTTTAACTTGTTAAAATAGTTTAAACGAATTAAACAGATTTCATTAAAATGTATGTATTTAATCAATTTACTCACAAATTTCATTAAAGATTATACACAAATTTCATGTAATTTTGAAACGCCATGTGAGTGGTTTAGAATGCAGGACTGGACCGTGGAAAATAAAACAATTGGCAATGTTTCTGATCTTGGAGTGTATTACTCTGGTACAGTATCATATCTTTTGCACTATAACATGATATATTCTAAAATAGTTACATCCATCAAGTATGGTTCCCTCTGTTTCTTTCGTAAACTTATTGTAATCATAGCTCTGTAGAAACTTACAGGACTGAAATTTACACGCTCCTTTTATCGATTGGTCGAAACGTACAGCAACCTAAGGAAAATCACTGACTGCACGAAATAATCATGATTATGTCAGATCTAGAATCTAATTCCCATAGGAGACGATTTGGCTGATTCTTTTATCTAATGTACTGATGTACTTTAATAACAATGATTTAGTTAATAATTCCCATGGGTAACAATTGTGCCCCATTGTTAGCAGACCTATTTTTGTATTGTTATGAAGCAGAATTTATTCAAACACTTGTACGTGAAAAAAATAAATCAATCGCTGTGGCCTTCAACTCAACTTTTAGGTATATCGACGACGTATTATCAATTAACAATTGTTATTTCCATACTTACGTCGACTCGATATATCCGAGTGAACTTGAAATAAAGGATGCCACAAATTATGCGTCATCTGTTTCATATTTGGATATTTTACCTAAATGTTGAGTTGAAGGCCACAGTGAGTGATTTATTTTTTTCACGTACAAGTTTTTGAATAAATTCTGCTTCATAAGAATACAAAAATAGGTCTGCTAACAATTGGGCACAATTTATTATAAATTACTAGTAATATAAGAGTCAACCTCCAGATTCATATTAACTGTACGTGTATACATTATTACTTTTTACACCCTTCTTGAGTTTGACATTTTTATCTTAACTTTGTTTTATTTATAGAAATGTACATGTATATGAAATAAAATGAAAAGATATTATTGGTTTACATTTGCAGGGAACTACCTGTTATTTCAATATGATTTGCCGGGTGTAAGTACCCTTGTCACCAACGATGTTGTTGTAAGTAAGTTCAACGCTGTGTTCTGCCTCTCATTCATGTACTACCTGCCCGGCCCCTCTGGGGTCCTGTACGTGCAGATCGTTGATTCCAACACCGCTGACATAAGGGAGGCCTTTTCTGAAAGAAACTTCTCCAATGTATGGAGGAAGAGTAAAGTCACCATCACAACTTCCAACGATTTCGTTGTAAGTGAAATTCATTATCATTTAATATTTATTAGTTTGACGAGATATTGGCGCTTCTGATTGGTCAAAAAGTTCCTTTGATACATGCATCAATAAAATGTTTGTCGGATCTACTTTTCTCTACTGTTCTGATTTAACACTATTTATAGAACGGGAATTTCAAAAAAAAAAAAAAACTGTCAACAAAATGTAAATTTGTGTCTGTTTAATTGTGAACAACAAAATACAAGTTAAGGAATACAAAAAATTAAAAAACTATACTTGAAAAATAAACAGTACACATTATTTCATTCACGAAATAGAAAATTAAGCGTGTTCTCACGATTTTGTCTGCTTGAGATCTATGATCATCATTTAATACGGTGAGGCTGACTGTTCCAATTCCAGGAATAATTATTATGAACATATAGGCCTATAAAATTTCACGGTAACATCACTGTTCAAATTTGGTAACGATATGTTTTAAGTTAACACACGCTCATGATCGGTCATCAGAATAAGCACTGTAAAGCAAAGCTATGAGTAGTGCATCAACTCCTACAGCATATTCCAAGCGGCATATATCATTTAAGTACCTCACAAGCTATCTAGTAACCACAAAAATTACAAAAGTCGCACATCCGTACTAGTTTATGTCGACATATCAACTAATTTCGTCCACGATCGTGTGCGTCTCCTTGCATCATGGTTACGCCCTGTTGCATATTCCAGCGATCTAACTCACATTAAAACTTACCAGTTTTAACGAATCTTGCTGCACAGTGAGTAACATCACAAACGATCGGATGTATTTCCCTTTCGGTTTTAATTCAGCCGGTTCAGATTTCAACTTTCTATTTGTGTTTAATCTATTAAATTCAGCTCAATAACCCTGCATCAGCTGAAGGCGAATCCATTTTGAATATTGTTGCTGTTATTGTTTTGTATTTATACGCGCCGCTTCATTTACATTATTTACATTTTTTGATCAATGACACTTTACATTTTATGATTTGAATTGTTTTTATTAAATGATAAGAAATGAATTTAATAATTTTTTTATTGATCGACGCATCAAAGGAAAAATTGACCGGAAAACTTTTTCATCAATGCGATATGCGCATGTCTGTGTGTGCAGGAGGGAAAATTGACCGGAAAACTTTTTCATCAATGCGCTACGCGCATTTTTTGAAGTTTTCCGGTCAATTTTTCCTTTGATACGTCGATCAATAGAAAAAATAGTTAATTAATTTCTAAAGTGCACTTTAGTGGAGTATAGATAGAAATACATAGAAGCTTGATCATATTTAAATCAACCGAAGCAAGTTGCGATCAACACACATGGTAATTTTAAGAATTTTTTTGTTATAGATTTTATTGGAGGTGGAAAATATGTTAAACGATTCAATAATTGCCATTGACAATGTTGTCCTAACAAATGAAACGTGTATTAATACACAAGAATCAGAAAGCAACCATTCTTCTTCAACAGGTATCAAAGTCTAATCTCTCTCTCTCTCTCTCTCTCTCTGTCTCTCTCTCTCTCCTTGTCTGTCTCTCTCTGTCTCTCTCTGTCTCTCTCTCTCTCTCTCTCTCTCTCTCTCTCTCTCTCTCTCTCTCTCTCTCTCTCTCTCTCTCTCTCTCTCTCTCTCTCTGCAGTTCAGTACATCAAACAAGTATAAAACAAAGTCTGCGTATTCCTTTAACTATAATTTTAAGTTCATGATATTTAAAAATACGATGAAATGATAAGATTGATGCACGCGCTATGTGGTCTAATTTGAAAAGATTATTTTTAATCTAGTCAAAACAGTTTTTCCCGCTGCACTATGAGATGGTTGATGGACTCGACAGGTACTAAGAAACGTTCACTGTGTTTTATGGACTTTACTTGATGACAAAACAAGATGACATTCTGAGAAAATAAGAAATTCAGTATTGTTAAGTAAATGTGTCTGTTAAAAATTATTAAGACTAGGTTAATAAAATTGTTTTTTCCACGCACAGTCGGACAAAATTATTTATGTATTTAGTTCGTTAAATTATACTAGACTTGCTATGACTTGTTTATGTTTATCTAAATGATATATTGTTTTATATTTTGTAAACGAATGCATCACATTACTGTTGTTTTTATAAAAATGTTATAATTAATTATTAATATTGGGAAACGTTGGAGTTGTTTTATGTTTCAAATGTAACATTGTTTAAGAATGAATAAATTGTGTGTTATAAACTTATCGTTTTTTGTTAACAATTTTGTCTGCAAACCTTATCATTCATCATGATTTGTTTCCGTGTTTGTAATGGAAAGGAGGCTAGGTCGTCAACAAATTAACCATCAGATCTTTTAAATACGTTATTTTTGGATATTATTTAGTATTCGATTAATCTTAATTATTTTTAAAATTATTAAGCATAAAAAGAATTCAAATATTTATATACATTTAAAATTCGAACATTTTCTAAATATCTATACAGAGTTTTTTGTCTAACGGAGGAAAATATAGCCTAAAAATGGCAACCACCACTAACTCAGTGACTAGAATGAGCATTGTCAATAATTACCAATATAAATTCTACCTAACGGTGTCAAATATGATACCAAGCCACAAAATATCATTCCGTAAAGAAATACGAAAGTAACTAGATATTCTTTTAGTCTTATACAAAATTCTATTTTACAAGGTCAATAATTGCTTTGAAAATGGCAAGAATGTGTTTTCCTTCGGACTAAAATGTCAAACTTTCATTGGTTTTAACATGACATGTGACTGCGAATGTATCTCTATGTCCATCAGGTGGGAACTAATATTCGGCAATATGTCCGACGATTCGCTTACTCATCTCAAAGATGACATTTTTACAATGCAATGTGACTCTAAACAAATGAAAGGCATGGGCTCTCTATTAATCATGGCGGTCTTGGAGATGAGCAGTTTGCCGTAGACATTGAACTACCACAGCCACTACCACCATCAAACGACAGACAAGAAGCTACAACATCCACGTTTAATGGCGACGATTCAACTCCACTTTCCTTGTTAGATGGGGGAAACTTTGGAGGCCTACTAATACCAACACTTCCGGGAGAGGGTAATGCTTTGTACGAATTATTTACTCTATTTATGTGTTCAGAAATAATCATCAATGTGTACATTTTTCATTGTACTGTTGAACATTATCTTGTTCAGAATCTAAATAAAGCCATTCAAGATAAAGACACTTATTTCCTGATAACAACATGGACATGTATATTCATTATGACTATCTAAGATATGTGCGAACTACATTTGACATTTTTAAGTAGTGAAATAATAATCATACTTTTGCATTCATTAATTTATTAAGCATAGATTCAAACATGATAGTTTTTACAATGCAACGCGTCTCTATGCAAATGAAAGGCATGGTTTCTATATTAATCATGGCGGTCTAGGAGATGAACAGTTTGCCGGAGGCATTGAACTACCACCACCACCGCCACCAAACGACAGACACAAAGCCACAACATCCACGAGTAATGGTGACGATCAGCCTCCACCTCCATTGTTAGATTGAGGCTTACTGTTACCAACACTTTCGGGAGAGGGTATTGCTTTGTACAAAGTATTTACTTCACTTACTATAAGACATAAACAACATGCACAATTTATGACAGCCAGTCGTGCGTGTGCACTGGACGCTGTATTTCTTTTATTTTTACTATTAACACAATTTTTAAATACTTTATAAACTACAACCACTCCTTACAACATATTTCAACCTGAAATGTTTGTAAAACCTTAGGGATATAGTTTTATTACGCATGAACGAAAAATATGCGAAACGCATCAAGCCGGCCAGGAAAAAACTACTGATAACAAATATCTTATCATAAAAACTCTAGACAACATGTGTAGCCAAGTGCTGCTGTATGCTTAACTGTTATGAGGGACCTCATAACTTACAACCATAATAAATGACACATCCATATGTAATCAAACCTTTGCTACCATTGAAAATACTTTATATTGGTCAATTTCTCACCAATACAATGCATATAACTTATAAAAACGAAGTCGTTAATACAATTTGTCTGCAAAGAAGCTTACACCTTCTTTGTTTTTAAGGAAACTTTGTTTCATCCGACTCCGATGACTCAATGCCGACAGGCGTGATTGAAGGTATTTAGACATGAGATAGGTTTTAAAAAATGCTTATTTTACATAAAGTGTATTATTTATATATATATGAAACTATGAAAAATTAAATGTAAACTAAATAACCCCTCGTGACCTTAAATAAGTCTTTTGTAAATGTTTCTCTGCATACCTAATGATGCCTTGATTAATCGAATTCGAAGAATAATGTATTGGGGAATGATAGTGTCTTTTGAGGAAAAAAATTTGATAACTGGACTTCTATGTTTCAGAAATTGGGCACCATTCTTTTCAAAATAGGAGAGGTAAGTATAAATAGCGATTGATTTTTAAACTGCCATTTTAGTTTAATACTTTCTAATATTTACATTCAGTGCATATTTCCCCTTATGTTAGCATTGGAACACTGCGACGTTCAATTTCCTATGACAACACATAGACGCAGGAACACAAATATATACGTCATCACGCGTATTGAATATAAGTTTTGTTTTAAGATTAAATGAAAGGTATGATTGAAATTTACATCACCAATTTGATATGTCCTTATGAAAAATAATCGTTAAATCGTATCTATACGTAATTAAAAAGATTTTCTCGACAAAGTTTCTAGCTCTATATTTTTAGTCGGAAACTAAATAATAACATGTTGACATTGCTGTTCAATGTATGTATCATATCCCTGACTGAAAACGTATATAATGGCTTTAAAGCGACGATAGACAAATACTTCATATAAATAACAACAATATGGATATAAATATAAGCATGGGATGCTTATTTTTGGATGTCGTCGGTCCTATAACATACCGCACAGTATTCAATCTGTCTGCACACCCTTGGTGTGAATTAAGGCCAACGACATCCAAACAATAAGCATTCAATGCTTAATTATTTACATGTAATGTTACTTTTTAGGTCCATTAAAAGTTGGTAAGTTATTTGTCATTCAGTTGTGAAAAAATTTTGCTATTTCTTTTTATTATTATTATTAAATGTATCTTTATCCTGTATACAAACAAACTTTAACTTGTTAAAATAGTTTAAACGAATTAAACAGATTTCATTAAAATGTATGTATTTAATCAATTTACTCACAATTTTCATTAAAGATTATACACAAATTTCATGTAATTTTGAAACGCCATGTGAGTGGTTTAGAATGCAGGACTGGACCGTGGAAAATAAAACAATTGGCAATGTTTCTGATCTTGGAGTGTATTACTCTGGTACAGTATCATATCTTTTGCACCATGACATGATATATTCTAAAATATTTACACCCATCAAGTACGGTTCCCTCTGTTTCTTTCGTAAACTTATTGTAATTAATAGTTCTGTAGAAACGTACAGGACTGAAATTTACACGCTCCTTTTATCGATTGGTCGAAACGTACAGCAACCTAAGGAAAATCACTGACTGCACGAAATAATCATGATTATGTCAGATCTAGAATCTAATTCCCATAGGAGACGATTTGGCTGATTCTTTTATCTAATGTACTCATGTACATTATCAATGATTTAGTTAATAATTCCCATGGGTACCAATTGTGCCCCATTGTTAGCAGACCTATTTTTGTATTGTTATGAAGCAGAATTTATTCAAACACTTGTACGTGAAAAAAATAAATCAATCGCTGTGGCCTTCAACTCAACTTTTAGGTATATCGACGAGGTATTATCAATTAACAATTGTTATTTCCATACTTACGTCGACTCGATATATCCGAGTGAACTTGAAATAAAGGATGCCACAGATTATGCGTCATCTGTTTCATATTTGGATATTTTACCTAAATGTTGAGTTGAAGGCCACAGTGAGTGATTTATTTTTTTCACGTACAAGTTTTTGAATAAATTCTGCTTCATAAGAATACAAAAATAGGTCTGCTAACAATTGGGCACAATTTATTATAAATTACTAGTAATATAAGAGTCAACCTCCAGATTCATATTAACTGTACGTGTATACATTATTACTTTTTACACCCTTCTTGAGTTTGAAATTTTTATCTTAACTTTGTTTTTTTTATAGAAATGTACATGTATATGAAATAAAATGAAAACATATTATTGGTTTACATTTGCAGGGAACTACCTGTTATTTCAATATGATTTGCCGGGTGTAAGTACCCTTGTCACCAACGATGTTGTTGTAAGTAAGTTCAACGCTGTGTTCTGCCTCTCATTCATGTACTACCTGCCCGGCCCCTCTGGGGTCCTGTACGTGCAGATCGTTGATTCCAACACCGCTGACATAAGGGAGGCCTTTTCTGAAAGAAACTTCTCCAATGTATGGAGGAAGAGTAAAGTCACCATCACAACTTCCAACGATTTCGTTGTAAGTGAAATTCATTATCATTTAATATTTATTAGTTTGACGAGATATTGGCGCTTCTGATTGGTCAAAAAGTTCCTTTAATACATGCATCAATAAAATGTTTGCCGGATCTACTTTTCTCTACTGTTCTGATTTAACACTATTTATAGAACGGGAATTTCAAAAAAAAAAAAACTGTCAACAAAATGTAAATTTGTGTCTGTTTAATTGTGAACAACAAATACAAGGTAAGGAATAAAAAAATTATACTTGAAAAATAAACAATACACATTATTTCATTCACGAAATAGAAAATTAAGCGTGTTCTCACGATTTTGTCTGCTTGAGATCTATGATCATCATTTAATACGGTGAGGCTGACTGTTCCAATTCCAGGAATAATTATTATGAACATATAGGCCTATAAAATTTCACGGTAACATCACTGTTCAAATTTGGTAACGATGAGTTTTAAGTTAACACACGCTCATGATCGGTCATCAGAATAAGCACTGTAAAGCAAAGCTATGAGTAGTGCATCAACTCCTACAGCATATTCCAAGCGGCATATATCATTTTAGTACCTCACAAGCTATCTAGTAACCACAAAAATTACAAAAGTCGCACATCCGTACTAGTTTATGTCGACATATCAACTAATTTCGTCCACGATCGTGTGCGTCTCCTTGCATCATGGTTACGCCCTGTTGCATATTCCAGCGATCTAACTCACATTAAAACTGACCAGTTTTAACGAATCTTGCTGCACAGTGAGTAACATCACAAACGATCGGATGTATTTCCCTTTCGTTTTTAATTCAGCCGGTTCAGATTTCAACTTTCTATTTGTGTTTAATCTATTAAATTCAGCTCAATAACCCTGCATCAGCTGAAGGCGAATCCATTTTGAATATTGTTGCTGTTATTGTTTTGTATTTATACGCGCCGCTTCATTTACATTATTTACATTTTTTGATCAATGACATTTTATGATTTGAATTGTTTTTATTAAATGATAAGAAATGAATTTAATAATTTTTTTATTGATCGACGCATCAAAGGAAAAATTGACCGGAAAACTTTTTCATCAATGCGATATGCGCATGTCTGTGTGTGCAGGAGGGAAAATTGACCGGAAAACTTTTTCATCAATGCGCTACGCGCATTTTTTGAAGTTTTCCGGTCAATTTTTCCTTTGATACGTCGATCAATAGAAAAATTAGTTAATTAATTTCTAAAGTGCACTTTAGTGGAGTATAGATAGAAATACATAGAAGCTTGATCATATTTAAATCAACCGAAGCAAGTTGCGATCAACACACATGGTAAGTTTAAGAATTTTTTTTGTTATAGATTTTATTGGAGGTGGAAAATATGTTAAACGATTCAATAATTGCCATTGACAATGTTGTCCTAACAAATGAAACGTGTATTAATACACAAGAATCAGAAAGCAACCATTCTTCTTCAACAGGTATCAAAGTCTAATCTCTCTCTCTCTCTTTCTCTCTCTCTCTCTCTCTCTCTCTCTCTCTGCAGTTCAGTGCATCAAACAAGTATAAAACAAAGTCTGCGTATTCCTTTAACTATAATTTGAAGTTCATGATATTTGAAAATACGATGAAATGATAAGATTGATGCACGCGCTATGTGGTCTAATTTGAAAAGATTATTTTTAATCTAGTCAAAACAGTTATTCCCGCGGCACTATGAGATGGTTGATGGATCCGACAGTTACTGAGAAACGTTCACTGTGTTTTATGGACATTACTTGATGACAAAACAAGATGACATTCTGAGAATTAAGAAATTCAGTATTGTTAAGTAAATGTGTCTGTTAAAAATTATTAAGACTAGGTTAATAAAATTGTTTTTTTCCACGCACAGTCGGACAAAATTATTTATGTATCTAGTTCGTTAAATTATATTAGACTTGCTATGACTTGTTTATGTTTATATAAATGATATATTGTTTTATATTTTGTAAACGAATGAATCACATTACTGTTGTTTTTATAAAAATGTTATAATTGATTATTAATATTGGGAAACGTTGGAGTTGTTTTATGTTTCAAATGTAACATTGTTTAAGAATGAATAAATTGTGTGATATAAACTTATCTTTTTTTTGTTAACAATTTTGTCTGCAGAAAAACCTTATCATTCATCATGATTTGTTTCCGTGTTTGTAATGGAAAGGAGGCTAGGTCGTCAACAAATTAACCATCAGATCTTTTAAATATGTTATTTTTGGATATTATTTAGTATTCGATTAATCTTAATTATTTTTAAAATTATTAAGCATAAAAAGAATTCAAATATTTATATACATTTAAAATTCGAACATTTTCTAAATATCTATAGAGAGTTTTTTGTCTAACGGAGGAAAATATAGCCTAAAAATGGCAACCACCACTAACCCAGTGACTAGAATGAGCATTGTCAATAATTACCAATATAAATTCTACCTAACGGTGTCAAATATGATACCAAGCCACAAAATATCATTCCGTAAAGAAAAATGAAAGTAACTAGATATTCTTTTAGTCTTATACAAAATTCTATTTTACAAGGTCAATAATTGCTTTGAAAATGGCAAGAATGTGTTTTCCCTAAAATGTCAAACTTTCATTGGTTTTAACATGACATGTGACTGCGAATGTATCTCTATGTCCATCAGGTGGGAACTAATATTCGGCAATATGCCCGACTATTCGCTTACTCATCTCAAACATGACATTTTTTACAATGCAATGTGACTCTAAAAAAATGAAAGGCATGGGCTCTCTATTAATCATGGCGGTATTGGAGATGAACAGTTTGCCGTAGACATTGAACTACCAAAGCCACTACCACCATCAAACGACAAACAAGAAGCCACAACATCCACGAGTAATGGCGACGATTCAACTCCACTTTCCTTGTTAGATGAGGGAAACTTTGGAGGCCTACTAATACCAACACTTCCGGGAGAGGGTAATGCTTTGTACGAATTATTTACTCTATTTATGTGTTCAGAAATAATCATCAATGTGTACATTTTTCATTGTACTGTTGAACATTATCTTGTTCAGAATCTAAATAAAGCCATTCAAGATAAAGACACTTATTTCCTGATAACAACATGGACATGTATATTCATTATGACTATCTAAGATATGTGCGAACTACATTTGACATTTTTAAGTAGTGAAATAATAATTATACTTTTGCATTCATTAATTTATTAAGCATAGATTCAAACATGATAGTTTTACAATGCAACGCGTCTCTATGCAAATGAAAGGCATGGTTTCTATATTAATCATGGCGGTCTAGGAGATGAACAGTTTGCCGGAGGCATTGAACTACCACAACCACCGCCACTAAACGATAGTCAAAAAGCCACAACATCCACGAGTAATGGTGACGATCCGCCTCTACCTCCCTTGTTAGATGGAGGCTTACTGTTACCAACACTTTCGGGAGAGGGTATTGCTTTGTACAAAGTATTTACTTCACTTACTATAAAACATAAACAACATGCACAATTTATGACAGCCAGTCGTGCGTGTGCGCTGGACGCCGTATTTCTTTAATTTTTACTATCAACACAATTTTTAAATACTTTATAATCTACAACCACACCTTACAACATATTTCAACCTGACATTTTTGTAACGCCTTAGGAATAGTTTTATTACGAATAAACGAAAAATATGTGAAGCGCATCAGGGCCGACCAGGAATAAAAAACTAGAGATAAAAAATATTTTTATCATAAAAACTCTAGAAAACCTCTGTCCGTAGCCAAGTGCCGCTGGATTTTTAAATGTAATGACGGACCTCATAACTTACAACCATAATAAATGACACATCCATATGTGATCAAACCTCAAAAACCAGTTCTTTGCTACCATTGAAAATACTTTCTATTGGTCAATTTCTGACCATTACAATGCATATAACTTATAAACATGTAGTCGTTAATACAACATTTTCCCATTAGCTATTGCTATCGAAATGCGGGAAAATATAATTATTTACTATGTTTAATGTGTTTAGAAATAATCATCAATGTGTACATTTTTCTTTGTACTGTTGAACATTTTCGTGTTCAGAATCTTAATAAAGCCATTCAAAATAAAGGCACTTATGTTCTATTCACATATACCTTGAGGAGTCTTAAATTGGAGCTGTATTGAATTACTCCAATGATCTTTGAAAAAAAAAACTTTCACATTAATTTGTGGGGCCGCAAAACCCTTCTTTTGGCTTTGACAAACTGTATCATTTAAAAGATGTACTAAAAGCAAACTTTATTATTACACTTATGATCATTTTGATTATTTTGTACCAATTATAAAAACTTGTAATACTGCTTTTTAATAACCCTTGTAGAATATTGGTCTGTAAAATGTTATTTTATATCCACACACCCAAATTTTGATTTTATAATTAAATATTTTGCAGATTCAGCAGAGCCACCATTTCTTTTAGGAGGTCACTTTTGATTTAAATATTGTAATTATCAAAGATGTTATGTTTCCTAATTTTGTTTAAAGAAAAGTTTGCTCTTAACTTATATTTATTTTCAATTTCAAAACTTTCTCTATTATGTTTCCTATATAATTTATAAGAAGACCCGAGCCTGTCGATGCCACATTTCCAGTTACCAATGGTTTGTAACAACCCCTTTATACGTGAAAAATACAATAGAATATAAAATTGCACAAGGTAGATAAAAGATAAGATAAACGTTTTTTAAAGAATTGATCCATTAGCGTTTTTATAACAGTTTACTGAAGTAAATAACTTTTAAAAACGTTTATCGTCGTATATTATCGTATAATATCATCGTATAATATGATTTTAGACATTGATGAATTATTATTTTTTGTTAGCTTACATCTTCTTTGTTTTTAAGGAAATTTTGTTCCATCCGACTCCGATGACTCTATGCCGACAGGCGTGATTGAAGGTATTTAGAGATGAAATAGGTTTTAAAAAAATGCTTACTTAGTGTATAAGTGTATAATTATATATGAAACTATGAAAATTAAATGTAAACTAAATAATCCCTCGTGGCCTTAAATAAGTCTTTTTTAAATGTTTCTCTGCATACCTGGTGATGCCTTGATTAATCGAATTCGAAGAATAATGTATTGGGGTATGATTGTGTCTTTTGAGGAAAAAAAATTGATAACTGGACTTCTACGTTTCAGAAATTGGGCACCATTCTTTTCAAAATAGGAGATGTAAGCATAAATAGCGATTGATTTTTAAACTGCCTTTTTAGTTTAATACTTTCTAATATTAACATTCAGTGCATATTTCCCCTTATGTTAGCATTGGAAATCTGCGACGTTCAATTTCCTATGACAACTCATAGACGCAGGAACACAAATATAAACGTCATCACGCATATTGATATATTTTTTGTTTTAAGATAAAATGAAAGGTATAATTAAAAGTTACATCACCAATTTGATATGTCCTTATGAAAAATAATCGTTAAATCGTATCTATACGTTAGTAAAAAGAATTTTCTCGACAAAGTTTCTAGCTCTATATTTTTAGTCGCAAACTAAATAATAACATGTTAACATGACTGTTCCATGTATGTATCATACCCTTGACTGAAAACGTATATAATGGTTTTAAAGCGACGATAGCCAAATATTCCAGACAAATAACAACAATATGGATATAAATATAAGCATGGGATGCTTATTTTTGGATGTCTTCGGTCCTATAACATACCGCACAGTATTCAATCTGTCTGCACACCCTTGGTGTGTAATAAGGCCGACGACATCCAAACAATAAGCATTCAATGTTTAATTATTTACATGTAATGTTACTTTTTAGGTCCATTAAAAGCTGGTAAGTTATTTATCATTCAGCTGTAAAATAATTTTGCTATTTTTTGTATTATTATTATAAAATATATCTTTATCGTGTATACAAAATTAACTTTAACCTGTTAAAATAGTTTAAACAAATAAATAGATTTCATTAAAATGTATCTATACTAGAGGAAAAAAGAAACTGTGCATTATTTAATATATGAAAAAATTACAATGAACAAATTTTATTTTTTTGTAATACTGTTAACACATGTATTCGTAACAACATCTCATAACACATTAACGTCAAAGTCGAATAACGTCAATTTCAGCACACTCGAAAGTCACTGTTATCTGAAATTGAATTAACAAAATTAATAACGCGTGTGACCACCATTTGCGTTCACGAATGATTGACAGCGACGCTTCATTGATGCCACTAAAGTGTTCAGAAATGCTTGAGGGATGTTGTTCCAGATGTTGGTTAAAGCCTGGCCTAAATCAGCCAATGTCACTGGCTGATTTGGTAAACGGCGTAAACGTCTTTCCATTTCATCTGTTTCATATTTGGATATTATTACTTTTTACTAGCAACAAAACTTTATTATAAACGCGATGACTTCAATTTTTCTATAGTCAACTATCCTTACTTATGTAGCAATATACCTGCTTATGGTGTTTTTGTCTCTCACTTACTTCGATACGCAAGGGCATGCTCTTCGTATGAACAGTTTCTAAGACGAAACAAGCTACTTTCGAACAAGTTGATAAAACAGGACTATCAAAAGTCTCGTTTGAAGTCATCTTTTCGTAAGTTCTATGGTCGATACAACGACCTTGTCAGCAAATACAAGTTTCCACTGGGTGACATGCTGACTGACGTTTTTCATACTAATTGTTAGAACATAAATAATCACCTAATTGTCTACGGATTTTTTCCGTTTTCCCCCGATTACGACAAAGAGCACCCGGCGGGTGTGACCGGTCAGCAGAGGATGCTCACTCCTTCATGGCACCTGATTCTACCTCTATCTTTTTGGAGGTCTGTGTTGCTCTGCTTTGAGTTTGCATTTCGTTTTCTTGATTTTTGAGATGGTTGACGGTTTGCTATTATCATTTATTTCATTCTTACTTTTTACGATAAGTTTATTAATTTGTTAAAAGAAAGATGTAAATGTAAACAATACAATTCTTTTTTTAATGCTTCATGCAAGTTATGAAGGTAGCGATCATTGCAGAAAATATTTACATAACTAGCTGAAGCGGGTTATTTATTTTTTCTGCAATGTCGCATACTAAATATCCCGTTTGAATCACTGAAAAAAGCATTTTATTGCTTAAATAATACAATTCATTTCTTGATACTCGGATAATGTCCCTGTGTAAATTTTATTTATAGTCTGTCCCAAGATATTTTTGCCGCATAATTTCTTAAATTATTCGATATTTTAAATACTTCTTGGTTCAGACGATGCTCATTCAATAGTAAAAAAAATCCCTAGATTTTCCCTGGTAAACGCCCCCTTTAACTTGTCAGGTTTCAATACATGGCTACAAAAAAAGGTCTAAGGGGATTTTCCATTGCTAAAGAGATGAAGGTACCCGGATGGCAACGTTGAAAATTTGTGCGAGGTATTCCGAGTGACTTCCGAATAATCAAAAGATGTCAATATTCCCCATTATAAATCTCCTTAGGAAATCTGTTTTCGTTAATGTGTGAATGAAATTATCTTGGAACGTTTCCCCTCATCGATTTTAATTGCACTTCTTTCACAGGTATGTGTATTTTTATTAAAAAACTCCAAATGTGCAGCATACATATCTTGGAACAGACTAAAGTTAGTTTTATTGGTATAATGACGTATTCAGAAATGTTGGATGACAAAAATGTTAAACATTTCTATAGAAATAATATTGTCAGCAACCTCAAATATAGTACAAATAATGATACTTTTGGTAAAAATAAAAACCCAAAAAACAACCGTCTTAAATAAAAACAAATTATTAAACACTTAAGGTGATACATATACCTTTAAAATGTTCCATTTACATAATCTAAATTATAAGAGATGTTCTCTGATATTTCTTGCAATTTGACCAATCATTACATAGATAATTAAAAATTAGTTGTGCTGACTAAATTTTAATCAATTTAAAGAGATAAATTATGGTAGTTGAAAATAAAATAAAAAGTAAAACACGAGAAAATTTTCAAGCAAATAAAAGATACTACTTGAAAATGCATATTGAGTGAAAAAATTGATGAAAGTTATTTCTTTCGGTCTCAGTTTTGTGTCCGATTGTTGAATTGTTATTACAAAAATTCTCTGGTAGTCCTGGGGGTCAAATAATTGGTAAAAAATGACGTTTTTTCACAAAAAACCTTCTACCTCGAACTCCTCCTACATTTTCAACAATAGACAAATCATCTTTTGGAATATGTTTTGGGGTATCCTATAGATGCGCAATAAGGTTTCGGAAATTTCAATTTTGCCCTGGGGGTCATTTGGTGGCTGAAAAATGACGTTTTTTTACAAAAAATCTGATTTAAAAAACGTCATTTTTTTTTTTGCAGTAGCCAAATGATCTTCTAGAATATGATTGGGGGTGTCATTTTGAAGTGTGATCAGGTTTCAGAATTTTTTTTTTCAACACAGGGATCAGTGGGCAACAAAAAATGACGTTTTTTTGCAAAAAAAGTATGGTTCCCATAACTCCTTTTACAACTTTTGAAGTAGCCCTGTCATCTCTTGGAATATGATTGGGGATGTCCTATAGATGTGCAATAAGGTTTTAGAAATTTTAATTTCATCCAGAAAGTCAAATAATAGCAGAAAATTGACGTTTATCTCTCCTAAACAAAACCTACATCCCAGAACTCCTCTTATGATTTAATGAATAGACACATCATATCTTGGGATATGATAGAGGCTGTCCTAAAGATGTGCAGTAAGGTTTTAGAAATTTAAATTTCATCTAGGGAGTCAAATAATAGCAGAAAATTGACGTTTATCACTCATAAATAAACCCAGATCCCAGAACTCCTCTTATGATTTAATGAACAGACACATCATATCTTGGGATATGATAGAGGCTGTCCTAAAGATGTGCAATAAGATTTTGAAAAATTTAATTTAATCCTGGTAGACAAATAGTAGCATGAAATTAACATTAATCCCATGTGCAGATCTAGAGGGGGGTCAGGGGTCCAGATCCCCCTCTTCAAAATTCAAATTTCTTTAAATTACATTTAATTTTAAAAAATGCTTCGGACCCCCCCCCCCCCCCCCCCCGGCAAACTCAAATAACTGTTGCCCCCCCCCCCCTTCCCCTGGAAAAATTTTCTGGATCCACACATGTATGTATCCCTACTTAGACTTTAAATAAAATGACGGTTTTTTCTATTAAAATAAAAAAACCTTGCATTTATTTTTGCTTAAAAAAACCTTACATTTACACTTTTCTTAATTTTTGAATGATGTATTAAAATTAAAATATAATTTGGGGTCTAAAAGTTTTATAAACTGGTAAAAAATGTTTTTCTTAAAAAAAATTACATTACACCTTGCATAATTGACAAATGATCTATTGAGATATGATCAGAATTAGTTAAATGTTACACATGGAGAGAGACTCATCACAAGAAAGCATGGAAACACCAGAAGGAGAGAGAGAGAGAGAGAGAGAGAGAGAGAGAGAGAGAGAGAGAGAGAGAGAGAGAGAGAGAGAGAGAGAGAGAGAGAGAGAGAGAGATAAAACAGATAACATGTAATGGTTCGGACTGGGGTGGTGTGGTTGATTATGGGTGCTGCTTCTGATATGTTAATCAAAGTAACAAAAATTATAAAATATACATGGATAATTAGAAAGATAAAATGATTGGTATTGTAAAAGGGTGCATTTTATGATAATAATTAAATTCATGCATTATTCATATTTCATCAACATCATCATCTTCATCCTACATTTCATTTATATTTTACATGTACATAATTATTTAGAAACAGACTATTATCCCTATAACTCCCTGTCTTTTATGCACCTATCAAGTAATTATTATTTAATTATCTATTCTAGTGGCTTCTGATATTTTATAGCCTTCAGGCATTTCACCTGTATGGTCACTTTAATACACGTGCACATGATCAGGTGGTTTACTATAGCCAATAGAATCCTTTAATCTCTATATCTGAATAAATGAAGAACCCTTAAGTGGACTTGTTAATCTTTGGGACAACCCACTATCACATGCAGTATCATTCACCTTGGGACTTCAAATTGAGTCTTTTTTATATAAAAAGGTACTAAATTATAGCATGCTAGTATATATACATGTAATACATGTTGTTGAAAAGTAACAGAATTTAAAAAAAATGACTGAAAACTGCAACATTGACTTAGGTTTAAAAAATGTGTATTACTACATTTATGAAACATGCATTTATTTCTTCTGAATTTATGCTAATTTAACTGATTAGGGGAATCCAGGTGGACACAGGTATATTCTACCTGTACCCCCTTAGAGGACCCCATAATTGCCTAAAATAATTAGGTGTTTGTTTTGGCGAGTAGCCGCTCAGGGAATATTATAAACCATCAGAAGTCTTATTTTCTGCCTATTATTCAAGTTAAAATTAATAACAATAAATGATTAAAATTAAATGTTTATCCTCCACACCCCCCATCAGATTCAGAGTCTTCTTTAAGGTACCTCACTACACCCAGACTTATACTTTTTAAGACACTACCTCACAAGATGGCGATTTAAATGTTTTGTTAAACTGTTTATATCGTTCGATTCGGTTGTATATCATCGTAGCTCAGTGGTTTAAGTATTGGGTTTCTGAACCGCAGATCATGAGTTTGAATCCGCCTGGAGCTTTTGTTCAAGTTTACTGAATTAAATTTTCTAAAATGTAATTTTTCATCCAAAATTGCACATTTTTTTGCCTATTTGACTTTAATACTTCTTATCCATTATGATATCTATCATAATCAAGTAATTTTCTGCTGATTTGAGAAAATATTTCAAGGTGTAGTGAGCCACCTTAATACATTCTAACATGTGTACAGTAGCAAATTTTAAATCATTTCTTGATTGGTATTTTTCTCTAGATGCACATAAAGATTTAGGAAATTGCTTTTTAATTCTTATCGATAAGATAAACAAAATGTTATATGTATTCGGGGCAATTGTAATCCTAAACAAAGCAGGGTCATCAATAGGCTAAAAATTACCCACATGGATCAAACACTATACATATGAATAAGATAAAATACTTTATTATATCTAGTTCTGGAAAGTCAGGGTGTCTACAAGGGGGCATAACCTATATACAATTTGATGCGCACAAAGAACAAGAATAAATATGGTATAGGGATGGGGGATCTTAAAAGTTAAAAATTATCAAAGTATATCATCATTTCCTATTTCAGAGGAGTAAGGGGTGGTTTAAAGACAACTTCTGGGGGTCATGTACTTACACCATTTGATGCATCATAATGATTTTAGAAACAAGAATATAGTTGGTTTAGTGGTGGGGATTTCAACAGTTTTCAAGATTAATGGTATTTTCCTGTTTCATTGGGTCACAACAATCCCATAGGGTCATGGCCTACGTTTTATTTGATGCATCATAATACATTAAGAAAAAAGACCCTTTCCTCCCTATTAAATAAAACTCATATAGACATGATAAGTCTCTACACTTATTTAAATGTAATACACAAATTTAATACAAACTGTCACAGGGTCAATATGGGGTCAACTTAATATTTAAATCTGACAAATAAAAAAATAACTTTTGCAATTAAAATGAATGCGATAGGATATGTAACAATGATGAGCTTATTTAGATATTTTAAAAAAGATGATGATACAGTATGCTGGCAAAGGGAGATCACTTATTTAGAAAGTGAAAGTAATACATATGTATACCGGTGTTTCATAATATTGTGCGAGTACTACATGTATTATGCTTACCTATATTGGTCAACATCATAATGATAATCCAATTAGAGCACAATATAAATCCATTAATTAGCTGATCGTTTATGCATGTTAATTAATCCTATTCTGCACATGGAAAACACATACCGTTATGTACACCACGTGAAACCCATCTAACTGAAGAGCTGGGTAAAACTAGTACCCGGTAATGCGACCTGTAGACCTGTGTTGTGTACGTAACTTCGGACAAAGATCATTTTCTTGTAACATGCATGTATTTTCATGACTTTATTCTTTTAAACCCCTTGTACTGTTTTATTCGGTAAAAATATGTAAAGCACACATTTCAGCTTTAAGGTGGTACAGGACACCTGCATATACTAATGAACTCCCTATTGCAGAAATAAACAATAAAGTATAATTATAATAATTCCCCCCAAAATAATGTTAACTAACAGTGAAGTGCAATGGGTTAGAGTGTTAACTACATTTCTGTAGAGAGTTCAAATGCTGCTGGGGCTTTTCTATTTTTTACTTCAGATTCCAAAATTTTAAAAATTTATCTTTTTTTTGCTACATACCTGTATTGTAAAAATTTAAAATTATAAAACGTCACTGTGAAAGAATTTTGATTATAATGCACTTTACTACATGCACAGGCTTTCGTTGTTATCAAAATATTCTGTTGTTTCTTTATCCATGAGGAGTGTGTGTGTCGGGGGGGGGGGTGGCAAAGTAGTATGTAACTGTGTTTGCAGGGGGTGGGGGGATTGGGGTCCGAAGTGTATTGTTTGGTAATTTTACTACATGTATTAATATGAATTATTTTTTTCAAGGGTGGGAGGGTCTGGACCCCCCCCCCCCAACCCACTCCAATCCCTTCTCTAAATCTGTGCACGCGATGATGTTGGCACCTAGAAGCAAATCTAAATTAAGCCGGTAACCGCCGAGGGAAGGGGGCATAATTTAATTTTGTTTGTAATAATTATATAGACCATACTTTCTATGAAATGAAATGAAAAGATTATTGATTAACTGAAAATTTACATGCAAACAGTTCAACCACAACTGTACATAAAGGGCCGCTCATGTGTATTATCATCGTCGGAACCCACATGTTTTCTATCCGTTATACTGCAGTGTAACGGATAGAAAACCCGTGGGTTCCGCGATGATGGTGTATTATGTGCACGTTGCCTTCGTTTTTACTAAAACTGGTACAAAACAGTGTTATTTAGGGGCAAACACTTGGTGCGGGTATTACTGTCTAATGACAGCATCTAGTTTAGAAATGTACATGTATATGAAATAAAATTAAACATATTATTGGTTTACATTTGCAGGGAACTACCTGTTATTTCAATATCATTTGCCGGGTATAAGTACCCTTGTCACCAACGATGTTATCGTAAGTAAGTTTAACGCCGTGTTCTGCCTCTCATTCATGTACTACAATGTACCTGCCGGGTCCCTCTGGGGTCCTGTACGTGCAGATCGTTTATTCCAATACAGCAGACATGAGGGAGGCCTTTTCTGAAAGAAACTTTTCCGATGTATGAAGGAAAAGTAAAGTCACCATCACAACTTCCAACGATTTCGTTGTAAGTGAAATTCATATCCACTTTAGTAGTAAGAGCGTTTCAGTAAATACCTACTAGAAGCTTTATCATATTTAAAACAACCGAAGCAAGTTGCAACTAACACACATTTTATTGGAGGTGGAAAATAGGTTAAAAGATTGAATGATTGCTACTGACAATGTTGTCCTAACAAATGAAACTTGTATTAATACAGAAGAATCAGAAAGCAGCCCTCCTTCAAGAGGTATCGAAGTCTCTCTCTCTCTCTCTCTCTCTCTCTCTCTCTCTCTCTCTCTCTCTCTCTCTCTCTCTCCAATTCAGTAAATGAAACCAGTTTTTAAACTATAATTTAAACATCATGATATTTTAAAATACGATGATATGATAAGATTGATGCATGCATTATGTGGTCTAATTGGAAAAGATTATTTTGAGTCTAGTTAATACAGTTATTCCAGCTGCACTTTGAGATGGTTTATGGATCCGCCACGTACTGAGAAACGTTAACTGTGTTTTCATGGACATTACTTGATCAGCAATCAACATGACCTTCTGAGAATTAAGAAATTCAGTATTGTTAAGTAAATGTGTTTGTGGTAAATTATTAAGAGTCGGTTAATAAAATTGTGTTTTTTTCATGCACAGTCGAACTATGTATTTATTAAAGGTATGATGACACGTGTGTCTATCAAACACGTGTTTTTGTTTATTTATATTTATACCGGAAACCAAATTTGATTGGTTTCTATAATAAGTATTTCACCTGTTATACAGGTATTTAAATTAGAGAAGCGTGACTTCTCGTGTTAAGAATTTAGCGCCATTCGAAGGCTCTCTCTTCGTGCAGTTAGACGTGGCCCCCTCCCACCCACCCTTCTTGTTTTCGTGTATCATTTTATTGTAATTAACAAATTGTCTCATAATTGTAGAGAACTGAGGATTTACCGGAAGATATTTTTGTGTATTACTTTACATGCAATAAACTGCACTCTTGAGAGCGCTTCTGTACCTACACACTGTGTTTATTTATTTTATAAATTATTTATGTTCGGTTGAGTGTAACGAATTAGAACATAAGAATTATTGATGTATCTAGTTCGTTAAATTTTATTAGACTTGCTACGAAGTTTTTATGTTTATCGTAATGATATATTGTTTTATATTTTGTAAACGTATCACATTAGTGTATAATAGTGTAAATTTTGTAAATGTTTCACATTAGTGTAACAGTTGTTTTTTAATGAAATGTTATAATTAGTTATAAATATTCGGAAACATTAGATTAGTTATATGATTCAAATGCCACAATGTTTAATTAAGAAAAAAGGTATCAATTTTTGATGTATATCGGGATATAAATACGGGTTGGTACGTGATCAAATCTTCCAGGGCTTTATGGAAGATTTGATCACGTACCAACCCGTATTTATATCCCGATATACATACAAAAATGATACCTTATTTCTTATATTTACATTTGTTGCAAATTATGACAATAACAACGCTCCATACTTTCTTTTTTGTGATGACCAAGAAAGCCGATTCGATTAAGATGACGTTATAAAAATAGTACAACAATGTTGCAAGTATTTGAATATCATGATAAATAAAAATGACACTACTTTTGGCAAGACAACACTTTTTTATTATTAATAAAGTGAAACAGAAAAGAAAATTCACTTGTAACAATTGAAAAAAAAGATTGAAGCTTGGCGGAATAGTACCACTTCTGTTGAAGTCGCAGAGCGGTTGGAAATTTGAAACAAAGCGATTGAAAATTGAGTTATAGTATACTTAAGCTTTTTCAGGGGAAACTCTATCGCAAAATCAGATTCAAGAGCATAATAATTTTTCTCCGACATTATAGAGGAAAGCAACTTTAACTTCTAAGTAGTTTTTACGGAACAAAACGGACAGAGAAGCACAAGGAGTTAAATTTGGCCGTGATCCGTGAATGGACTAAACACGACAGGTTTGTGATATTGCGTTTGGGATTTTAATCGAGGCTTGTAATGAAGTGAGAAATGAATTTTAACTGAATTAACTCCCTTGACAAATTGCAATTGAAATTTATTAAGAACGCCTCGTTACGATGCCGATCCATAAACATTTTTCTGTTTACAGGCCTATCTTGCATGAATCATTTATCCCCCTCAATTAATGTTATATTTTTGAAGAAAATGAATAAAACTTCGTATAACAAAATACAGATACGTTAATTTTTTTATGCCTAAATTATGTTTTCATTACGATATCTAATAGGTGTGTTTCAGCACAAGTTGGTTAGTTTGACCACATAGAAAAAGTAGTGACCTACATTATTCATGCGCTACTTTGACCTCTTGACCATAATGATGTAATGCAGGAATAACAGCGGATTGCGCAAACAGTGTTATATAAGGGAACACATTTGCAATTGTAAATATGAACGAATAAATGGTATTATATAAACTTAACTTTTACCCAGATGGGTCTAAAGTATTTTATCCATAGCACCCCTGCGAATGTTATTGTCATTTAGATTTAGACCATGTGGTTTTATTTGACCCTTTCAGTTTCGCAGTAAAAACCGTGCCTCGTGTTTATAGTCTATATCCTAGAATCTATGTACTTGTATTCAAATATAAAATCTAGACGTTTATTGATATTAAACTTTATCTATATTAATTGGTGGATAAAATGAGTTCTAGAAATAAATGTGACAATAGAAAATATAGGGTTTTTTCTGCTGTTGCAACAATTAACATGCTGACTAGCGATCCACCCTAAGTATTAATTTTCGATCCGCGCCTGACCTAGTAATAGCATCAATAGTGAAACAGACTATACTATTTTATGCAGAACGTTACTTGAAAATGGCTCGATATACTAAGTTTTTATACAAAACAGACATCCATTCTTTTTTTTAAGCATAGTATTGCACACCAAAAGCATAAAACATGGCTATGATTTTATCAAGCAACCCAATGTTTACATTTTCAACCACGTGTAGAGTGGTTGAATACGAACGATAACTCTTTTCTGAATATCATCGTTTAGTTTAAATAACCGCTAGATGATGAAATAAGACATACATCCTAATAGATTTTCATGTTTTAACATAAATCAAAGTAGGATATGATATGAAAAACGGCCAGTACTTACGTATTTTGAGAATATTATCCGAACACTTATACTTCCGCTCGAATTTTCACAGGAACTGAACAAATCTCGGCGAAGTCTCGTGAACTTGTATTCGAGCACCTCTGGATTTATTACATACTTAGCAACGATAAAGAAAACATTCCGATCACATTCGCAGGGGTGCATAGTCTTTTACTGAGGGATATTTTGTAACACGTTATAGAAGCATAAATGTGTATCTTACAGTTATGTACCAAAATAATATAATAATGATTTTTTTTCGTGTGTTACGTAATATGGGGTTTTAAGGGGTCAGAAATCATAAACTATGATCACCTATATCTTAAAAAGAAAACATATTTTGAAATGCAGTATGGAAGAAAAAATGCTCATAATGATACACTTAACATTATGCAACCATCAAAATTTCGTTAAACGGCCCCGATAAGGAGATAAGGAATCGGCCCCTAAAACGTTCTTTCTCAGATATTTCAAGAAGGGTAACAGATTTCTAAACACTTGTATAACAAAATGTCTTTAAAATTAAATGAACTCTCATTTGATATAAAATAACTATGGACCACGCATACGTTAAAATATCTCTTTGAAAAAAATCATTGCCACGCCCATTTATGACGTAATTAGGGGTTTTTATTCATTACCTGTAAGTTAGCGGGTGTTAATTCTGAAATTGTATCGATATTTCATCGTATCATAAAAACATAGGTAATCACAGATTACAAAGCTCACCGAGACAGGCATCAACTTTATGAGGCATCACCTTTATAAAACCACCTTTATCATATTATATGAAAATCATAGTTAATGATCTTGGATATTCATGGATACTGTTTTGACACAATATCGTATATCATATGTAAAAAATTGTATGATTATCATATGTTCATTTCATACAATATTATAAGATACAATGTTTATCAATACAATAATATAAAATATGATAATGCATCCAATGATACTTACAATATATATCATTTAATACAATATAATACTGTAATAAATATTGATGCAATATGATATTGTAACATATAATATGACATTGTATCATGTTATATATTATTGTATTTAATCACATAATACAATATCATAATACCTAATATAAATACAATATAGCATTATTTGATACTATATCATATCACATAATACATCAGAAAATTGTAAGATATGATATTGTATTGTATAATATTGTATTGTATAATATTGTATCATATTTGATACACAATATTGTATCATATGATACAATATAATTTGTATAATATATAAACATTGTATCATATGATATGATATAATATCATCTGATATAGTAATATATTATATACAATATACAATATCATTTTATACAATATCATATCATATGATACAATATCATATTATATAATATCTTATAATATCATATAATACAATTTCATGCATTATATAACAATATATTATATAAATCAATATCATATTATACAATATTGTATCATATGATACGATATAATTATAATATACAATATCGTATCATATGATACAATATACAAATATTGACTGGGGTTGAGGGCAACATTGATTATGTTAGCCCCCGAGGGACGAAATATTGCCCGACGCGAAGCAGAGGGCAATATTTTCGTCCCAAGGGGGCTACAATAATCAATGTTGCCCGAAAACACAGTCAATAATTGTTTTGTTATATGAAAAAGACTTCAATTTGAATACAGGAAAAGCAAAGCAAAACAAAACAATTAACAGTTTATTCCTTACATTTTTTCAAGAGTTTGATCGCAAATAACAATTTGGAATTAAAACACATTTTGTATGCAAATCAATCCTTGCTATAATTATAATTAATCGTAACACTGCAATTAGTAAAGAAGTTTTGAGGACGGGGTTTTGTATTCATAACAGGCATTCATTAAATATTGGTCATCGATATCGTTAAAAAAATCCAGCTGTTCGAAATTAGCGGAAGTGTTTTCCATAGCTACGGTTTTTCTGGTTACATATAGAACTTTTGATGACACCGCAGTAGACATGTCACGCTTCTTTCATTCATTCAGACGGGATGCGTAATGTTTAATGCTCGACTCGGATTTATGACCGGATAGTCCTATGATGTGCCGTGCTTCGTATCCACATTCATCCAGGACTGATATACAAGTTGCCCTTATACAGTGATTAGTGTAGATTTTGCTGAGATTGGCCTCCTTACTGATTTTTTGCATCATGTTCCCAAGTGTGTTTTTGCCGACCGGTACGTTAGAAAACCATACGCTGTCTTCCTCCTAGAACCCCTCGCGTGGTTTCTGCCAGAGCCATTTATTATCGGGATGTAATTTGGCCAAGTATTTCTCAAAGCTATTGACGGGACACCTCTCATTTCCCGGCTCTTCATACATTCTCGGCGACTTATCATCGCTATCTGCTGTGTCCCCTCTGTGGTTTTTTGTGAGTCTCGAAATGTTTTGCTTGACAAAACGTTTACCCTGTAATACAACATTCAAAATTGATAGGATGCACTAATAGATATCAAAACTTAAATAGTAGCATACATTTAGATGTCAAACTTTGTTTTGTAGAGTTGCAGGTGCGCTTGTAAACAAAACTCCTGTCGAATACATTTTTTCCCGGTCTTCCTCAGATATCACATCCTTGTGTTTTGTTTCTCCATTTCCTTCCCGTTTAACATTCACCAAACACGCCTTAAAAACGTCATTAGCTGATTTAAACTCCTGATTATTAATGATATCAACACCTTTCCATTTCAGAAAATGTCTCTGCAGCCCATATCTGATTGAAATAAGGGACGATTTCGAATATAATTCTCCGTTTTTCTTCCTTAGCTCAGCGTAGAATTTCCTCAAAACTGAATTCAGTTTTTCGTTTGAATCATTTCCCAAATCTTCCACTGAAATGTTAATCGCCTTGTCCTCAAGGTAGTCCCTGATGATTTTCACTGCCGTAGAAATGATATTGGACGTATTTTTGCTGTTTCTTCCCTCTAAAAGTTCCTCAATCTCAGCATCCGACGTATTTACGAATCGCGTCATTGTCTGTCCGTTGCAGGTTTGACTCAACGGCTAATCTATTTTGACGTCATCTTGCTTTGGAGTCGCGTAGGTTTAATTACGTCACATTAAACGAATCTACTAATCAGAAGCGATTAAACACTGTGCCGGATAAATATGCCAGTGCCAAGGTGGCATTTTTGCACCCGTCTAAGCTGCATATATCGAAAAATTCAAATATGCCATATGAAAGACCATTGCTTCAAGAGTTTACAACCACCTTTGTTATCATTGTATCTCACCCATAGGAAAAACAGTATTCCGGTAGGAAATAAGAAATTTCCTATCGGAATACAAGAACTTCCTATAGGAATTTCAATTCCGATAGGATTTGATAAAATCCAATAGGAAATTTTAATTTCCTATAGGAAAACTACCTGTTTGAGTCAAATTCCTACAGGATAAAGCTTTCTCCTATAGGAAATATAACTCCCATAGGATTTTTAGAAAATCCTATAGGATAGTCAGTATTTCCCGTAGGAGAATCGTTTCTCCTATGGGAATGAATTATCATTTTCCTATGGGATATTAATTTTTAAAGGTAAATATCTCACCTGTCAGGTGAAACACACTAAAAACAAAAGTGGTTATATATTCTCTAGACAATGGTCTATCATTTGGCATATACGGATTTTACCGAAACTCCATCTTAAGCGGGTGCAAAAATGCCACCTTGGCACTGGCATAATTATCCGGCACAGTGTTGTTAATTGAAATAGAGGGAATATTCTTTAGATTTTATTCCTAGCCGGTCAACATCAAAAAAATATTGACCGGTCAACATTTTTCGGACGAGCTAATATTACAATTATTGACTATTCGTCTATATAGAGTTATATAGTGAGAATATACTACTGAATATAACAATATCATATATTGCAATATAATATGAAACACTATTATTTGATAAAATAATATATTATACAATATCATATTTTACAATATTGTATAATAATATACAATACTATACATAACAATATCACAATACAATATCATATAATAATGTACAAAAAAATTGATACAATATCATATCGTATCATATAACTTTTTACAATATAATGTATGATATTACATTGTATCATATAAAAAAATAGTGTATCATATCATAGAATACTATATCATAGGAATCATGTTATATCATTTAACAACAAACACATCTATCAAGCAGGTTTGAGTGAGGTAGGAGAATGTTTAGCATCCTTGTTAATGGAGATCAGGCTCTGCATCTGAATCTACTTCTGCAATTCATTTATATTATAGTTAAATCAATTATTCAAGCTATTATCTATAAAAAATGTAACCTGTTCCAAAAACTAAACCTCATCCAGCATCCGAAACCTATGGCTCAGATTCAGCATTCAAGCCTGTCAGATGCATCAGTATTATGAGACGCATCATCCATGCAAGTTTGGTGATGTAAGGAACAGTAATAACTAAGATATAATTATCAGAGGGCACCTGCTCGAAAAACTTTAACCAGCTCTTAAAACCTTAACCTCATCCAGCATCCGAAACCTATGGCTCAGATTCAGCATTCATGCCTGTCAGGTGCATAAGTATCGTAAGACGCACCATCCATGCAAGTTTGGTGAAGTTAGGACCAGTAATAGCTAAGATATATTTTTTAGCATCTTCGATAATGGAGATCAGGCTCCGCATCTGAAGCTACCTCTGCCATTCATTAATATTATAGTTAGATCATATATGCAAGTTTGAAATAGTGATATCACCTACATGTATTAAACATGTGACCTGTTCCAAAAAAACTAAACCTCATCTAGCATTCAAAACCTATGGCTCAGATTCAGCATTCAAGTCTGTCAGGTGCATCAATATGATAAGATGCATCATCTATGCAAGTTTGGTGAAGAAAGGACCAGTAATAACTATGTTATAACCATCAGAGGACACCTGTTTCAAAAACTTTAACCAGTTCTAAAAACCTTAACCTCATCCAGCATCCGAAATCTTTGGCTCAGATTCAGCATTCAAGCCTGTCAGGTGCATCAGTATCAAAAGATGCACCATCCATGGAAGTTTGGTGAAGTTAGGACCAGTAATAACTAAGATATTATCATCAGAGGGCACCTGCTCCCAAAACTTTAACCAGTTCTAAAAACCTTAACTTCATCCAGCATCCGAAACCTATGGCTCAGATTCAGCATTCAAGCCTGTCAGGTGCATCAGTATCATAAGACGCACCATCTATGCAAGTTTGGTGAAGTTGGGACCAGTAGTAACTTAAAAATGCCTATCAAACAGCACCTGCTCCAAAAACTTGAACCAGCTCTAAAAACCTTAACCTCATCCAGCATCCGAAACCTATGGCTCAGATTCAGCATTCAAGCCTGTCAGGTGCATCAGTATCATAAGACACACCATCTATGCAAGTTTGGTGAAGTTAGGACCAGTAGTAACTTAGAAATTGCTATCAAAGGGCATCTGCAACAAAAACTTTAACCTGCTCCAAAAACCTTAACCTCCTTCAGCATCTGAAATTCAAGGCCCAGATTCAGCATCCAAGTCTCTCAAGTCCATTAGTAGGTCCAGATGCATCATTCATGCAAGTTTGGTGACGATAGGACAAGTAATAAGTTAGATACAGGACCTGCAACAAAAACTTTAACCAGGTCCGGACGCCGACGCCGACGCCGAGGGTATAGCAAAGCTCCCCCCGACTTCGTCTCGGTGAGCTAAAAACGGACGGAATGTATCTTGTTTTTATTTATCATTAAAATGTATTCTAACCTTTATTGTATATGCACTCAAACTTTAACGAGAAAAAAAAATGGAGAAAATAATGAAATAAAACAATAATAGAATTTGATTGAAACGTCTCTAGTTAATCGTTGTGTTCAATATCTTAGTTGAAGATAATTGGAAATGTTTCTGATTCTGGGGAATATTACTCAGGTACAGTATCATACTTTCACTTTACACCATGACTTCAATGATGAATCCTTTTTTATTTCTAGATACCGGGAAACTGTCCCTGTGTTGATTTCATGCGGTCAGTTTCATCCTCATTATTACGTATTTAGAAATGACGGTTGACTTTTCTTTAAAAATAATATTATGATCAGTGACGTCAATCATAGTTTTAGTAAATTGGGTTGCAGGTACACAACATTTATATAAATAAAACTGTATTTAAATCTCAAAGTTTTATGTTATTCTTTACAAGGCCCCATTGATATAATCCTACTTTTCATAAACATTTTCTCTTAAACTTCTTGAACTTTAATTAAGATTGTTATAAATCAAAATTTAATATGTTTAATGATTGTAATAAAAATGTGAGTTCCAATTAATTGAAAGATAGAGCAGATGGTAGCTTAAGAATCAAAAGACCTAAAAGTAAAACAGAAGAAAATTTCCAAAATAAAGAGAAGAGATAACTTCAAACTGAATATCGGCTGAGTGAACATTTTTTTTAGGTTTCAGCTTTGTATTTGTTTTGTTAAATTGTAACTAAATAAATTCAATAATAAAATCAATAAGAAAGTCAACTCTCCAGGTTGATGTAAAATGTTTTGTTCTGTTTGACTGTCTGTCTGTATATCTTCTCTAAATTGTTAAATGCAATGTGAAATTAAATGCATTGAAATAAGAAAAGATGATGTTTTTTTGGAGGGAATCACCTGTTATTTCATTAGACGAATGATTTGCCCGGTTTGAGTACGATTGTCACCAACGATCAATCTAATTAAAATTAGCCACTACGTTTTATTATTTATTATGCTTACGGTATGAGAAATAACAAGTATTCATTTTAAAGGAATGATCGGCAATAATGATATATTGATAGCTAGAAGCAATCAACATGATCAGTTTGTTGAAAATAATAAAATAAGTACTGTATTTTTACAAAATATAGAATGTTTTGAATCTGTACACCATAATTTCATTATTATAAACCGTCAACAAATTTAATTTTGAA
Organism: Magallana ariakensis; assembly: GCA_020458035.1. Lineage (NCBI taxonomy): Eukaryota > Metazoa > Mollusca > Bivalvia > Ostreida > Ostreidae > Magallana > Magallana ariakensis. The sequence continues at coordinate 1,539,919 of CM035818.1, read as the reverse complement.
ATAAATTTGGGAAAAGCCGTTCGTAAACTCCTTGTCTAATTTTATATTTTTAACGTAATTATTAAATGTTAATGTATCTTCTTCTTCTTCTTCAGAATACTGAGTAGAGCTCTTCAAAGAGCATTAACACGTATACAAAGAAAGAGTTGTATTAAAATAATTTAATGCGACTGAAAAACATTGAATGCCATCATAACTTGCTATTGAGGTCGCATTATAACGTAACCTTGTTTATAAATCAAGCCGTCTTCCTAGCTACTATTATGCAACATCAATAGATCGAGGTCAGTTCATGAAGCATCTTCTTATGATTGAGGTCAGTTCATTGAGGTCAACTGCATTACTGAATGAATCTTTCGATCGAAATTCTTACGCGTGAGACAAAATGTGCATTCTTGAATTAACAGGTCGAACTGTATTTTATGTATGTTTGCATCTCTTAAGGTAAATGAATTGAAATAAAACCAAGTAAAATGTTATATAAATACTAAACCAAACTTCAAGTTTTTATAAGAACTACTTATGCAAGCGGAATGTGTGCGCACGTGGAAGCATTTGCCGGATGCCTCATATGGACACAACAGTGATCGGCCGAAGCCGATCACAATAAAACGTATGTACTAATTTTAATTGGAATGCACTAACAACGTGCTTGTAAATAAATTCAACTCCGTGTTTTGCCTTCCTTATGTTTTACCTGCCCGGTCCCTCAGGGGTTCTGTACGTGCAGATCGTTGATTCCAACACAGGAGACCTGTGAGAAGAGTTCTCTGAAGAAACCTCTTCGATGTATGGAGGAAAAGTAAAGTCACAACTTCCAAAAATTTATTGCCCGTGTTCAGTAGAGTATACAATAACTTGTCTTCTACCTTAATCATAGTGTGAACCATCAAAAGATGTTGCAATCAATAAATTATTTTTTTTTTGCAAGACTGCATTTTTCATAGTTTTTATTTGAGATGGAGGATATGATAAATGATGCTCTTGACAATGTTGTTCTAACAAACGGAACGTGTAACAAGATGGTTATGGTTTGGACAAATACAGGGAAACGTTTACTATATGTGTTATATAGACATTATCAGACGACCAAACATGATTACATTGCCGCTTATGAAATAATATATTGTTAAGTGGTTGGGTTTGTTAATTGATTGTTATAAATCGATAACCAAAAAAAGGGTTGTGAACCAATGTATCTAGTTTTGTCGTAACTATATCTTAATCATTATTTATGTAAAGAAAACTCGTACTAATTTTTATTTTAAGTTTAAAAACTCTGATGATCCTCTATGCGTCGAATTTTTCTCGCAAGATTTATTGTATATCACTAAAGTTTATTGTTGTTACGTGTGTTTAAATTGTGCTTACATTAATGGAATGCACTGACGTGTTCACCCAATATATTTTTGACTAGATAAAATAAACGATATGCAAAGCTTTGATCAATAATAAATATTGCTTTCGGGTTGGTTGAATTTCGCCTAGATTATTTCGATTGTTTCGAGTTGCCAAGGGAGGAGACCCACAACCTATAGCAGAAGTAATTTATCTTAAATAACTTTTTATGCAGATTAGCTTATCTTAAATAACCTTTTATGCAGATTGCTAAAAATTAAAAAACACAGTTGAAGACAAAATAAACAGTAGATAAAAATGAGTACATCCTGTCGTAAGATCATTTCGGACACCATTATTCCACAACGGTCGGTTTGCTCATATTAAAGGGGCATGGTCACGATTTTGTTCAAATTTTTTTTTCCCGATTTTAATGTTTACAATGCTTCAGTAAGGCATTTTTAATACGCAACCAAAATTTGAGCGTCATTTGTTGAGTTATAAGCGAGTTACAGAGCTTGCAACTCTTTGCTATGTAAACAAAGCTTTTGTTTACATTTTGAACGTTGACGCGAAAAGCTCCAGATTTAGACCGAAAATGAATGTGATAAACGTTAGGATCTGTTTATTAATGCTTAAAATGAATAAGAAGATAGAAAAATCAGCTTGAAAAAGAGTTGTTACCGGTATATTAAACTAATGTAAACAAAAACAGGGCACGAACCTTGTTTACATGACAAAGAATTGTGAGCCCTGTATCTTGCTTATAACTTCATTTCTGACTCTCCAATTTCATTTGGTCATTGGAAACAAACTCCTAAAGCATTGTAAATAATAAAAACAGAAAAATAGAATTTGACCAAAATCGTGACCATGCCCATTTAAGAGTTTTTCATTTGAGATTGTTATTAAAGACTTATATCAATCGCAAAAAGTAGCCATTCAACATGTAGCACGTGCTGCAAAATACTTTTATCTTGTTTTGAGGTCCGTTACGGGTAATTGATTTCAATCGGTATTGTCATGTTTTGTTCATGCTATTGTAAAGAAGACACGCCATTTACAAAATTATGAAACATTTATATTTTATTTCGCGTTTTTCACATTATTATATTGATAAGGCTGAACACCTTGAAGTTTTGTTCAGTGTATACTTCCAATAAAAAACTGAATGCAGCATTAGCAGATTATTTTTAATATCGTTAAAAATCAGCTCAATTCTGTCATGTTGGTAAATTTTGAATATACCATGTGGCAGTAGATACAAAATTTACATGTTGTCATGTTGTATTTCTTTTATTAACTGCCCTGTTGATTCCATATATACAACATGGTAGTTCATTGAAATATGTACGTATATTAATTAAATTGTTCAATCTAGCTTAGATTTGGAAAATATATTTAGATAATTTTGATTATTAATGAATAGCCGTAATCGTTGCTATGTCTCAACACGAGATTTATAGAATCACTCTTTATTACGAGTGAAGGATAGTGAAGTTCCATTGAGTGAACAAGATTCACTGTTTAGGACGGGGGTGCAATTGTGTGCTCGAATATTCGAGCTTTAACCTAATAATCACCGATCGAAGATAGATATAGGCTTGTTGTCTGTCTCACATTGTGTGTTACGTCAACAACTTGGTGATTAAACATTTTAACTTAAATAGGCAACTGATACAATTTGTAAATCATAAATGATAGAATTTTCAGTCGATTTAAAGACTAGACATTTTTTTAATATTATTTTTGGTAACCAAAATTTGAGAAAAAGAAAAATATATATAATCATATGGAAAAGTGTCAACCACAGAGGGACAATGATTTATTGTCCAGTCGAAGGTTTGAAATGATATTCCAACGCAATTTCTAATAATTCAAACAAAGGGACACTCTGCCTTTTAAGGCAGTTTTATTCATGTTCATGGTTCTATTCTCGGAATTCGGATTTACCTGTATTTTCATGTTTGTTTACTAAGATAACAGTATCAATAATAGACTTATACACCCGTTTCTACTTAATCTTTGGTCAAACGTGTGTATCTTTATTCTTAACCTATGTCAATTGGTCTGTATATCACACCATGCTAAACATTTCTAACAGTAAACACTTGAATGGACAAAATCACGTTTTGTGATTAACATTTGCATTTCTTTTCCTCTTAATTTTTAATGTTTTATACATGTGTATGTATTTCTAATGGTCAACAAAAATCATAACACACCCCTCCCCCCGCGATCAAAGCAAAAAAAAATATATCTACAAGATATCTACAAGTATATTAAATGGTGAATAGATTTAAACATTGATTAGTTTATGATTGATTAACATTCATTATTTTGATCTTAAGTAGTAAGTTCTTTCGTTAAACGCAGCCAAGGTTTTAAAATTGAACGTAAGAAACACTAATAATTATTGATTTTTGTAAATGACAAACTAGCAAGGAGAAGGGAAAAAAATTCAGTGTATTGAACCAATGTTAACAAAACACACGAGCTTTGTATACGTAACAAAGAGCTATAATTAAGATGTGTATTTTGCTTAAAACTTGAAAACTGATACTGAAATTTAGGCTGACCATTAGAAATACATTGTTATGTTTAAGATTTTGAAATTTTCAACACAAATTATAACCCTATCCCATGACCTTTGAGAGAGAGAGAGAGAGAGAGAGAGAGAGAGAGAGAGAGAGAGAGAGAGAGAAAGAGAGAGAGAGAGAGAGAGAGAGATATGAACCAAATCAATTAGATCCTTTGAGTTCATCCATTTTGATATCATATACAGCAAACAATGATTGTGTAAGATCGATGTTTCAAATTATATAGAACATATCACAGGACTTTAAATTTAAAGTATATTATCAGTTGATAAGTTGATATTTGTCCCCGATACAACAAGAAAATGATGGAGTTAGAATATGTGAGTGCCACTACTTTATGTTGATTGTGATATCATCAACATTAGCGTTACTGTAATTGTGACATCAAGCAGCGGTACAAGTATAATAAAATAAATGGCGTCGTCATAAATCTGATGTCTTTCCGTTGATTAATCTATAAAATAAAACAATTTATCAACATATCACATGGTGAATGTGCTATTCTTTTTTAAAACTCTAAAGCCGGAACGAGTCATTTTATAGTTAAGCAGCGATATCAATAATATTTGTAGTTTTCTATTGTTTATTCAAATCTTTACAAAGCAAAAACAGGTCCCGCGTTGTAATCAAAATTTTATCGTTTTATCAATCAATGACATAAGGTATATCGGACAAAGTCTAAATCCACCTCATACTCTCAAAAACAGAAAATGGCTTACAGTGTAGTAGAAAATTGTCCTCTAACTTTCAAAGATTGGTCAAGTCGAGCGAGTTTGAAATGCAGCAATGGAAACACTTATCACTGTGTGGAAGATCAGTTCTCAAAGATCTTGGAAGTGTGTACAACTCCACTATGGATTCAAAGAGGTATTCTGCTAGAAATGATTCTTCCATAAAAGTTTACATACATGGGATTCTATCTTAAAAGAAATTTTGAAACATTGAAGAGTGATTAATACAGGTACATGAAATAAAGCTTGATTTTTCGTATTTATACAACGAAAACCTGTAGGAAAACAAAATTCTTAATAGTTATTCGTAGCATAATTTGCCTGTGAATTCATACAATTATGTGCCTGTGATATATCATAAAATGCCTCTATGGATTTCCATTTGGAAACGAATGGTCAGGGTTTTATCTTTTGTATTTATCTCAACACTTAAACATCCCCTGTGCCTGTCAACCATTTTTGTTATGTTTTATACATTTGCAACTAAGTCATAAACAAGGTACGGAGGTTTCATCAATGTTGAATACCAATTTTTGTAGAGTTAATTGTTGAGTTGATCCACGAAATCAAATATTTATTGAAGAACAATATCAGATAATACACTGTTTATTGCATCAATAGGTTAATCCACGAAAATTGGTACTCATGTACACAAATCATTATTTAGATATAGCATATTCATATTATAAATATATTGCGATTGACAATTTATTAGCTAAAATTATATGCATAATACAGTACTTCATAGGTAAAGGGTATTTTGCATGGATGTCAAACTCAAATAAAAGCCAAAGTAAGAAATTGAAAGAGATATAATAAGTTATGTTAACAAAATCTACACATGTATGTCATGACCCTTTCCTCTGAGTCTTTTTTATATATGTAGCCTTATAAATTAAGAATAGCGGAGAATATTGCTAAAGTGATAATTTTTGAAATTAATTCCTATTTATATGGATGTCTATTTGTGATAGCTGCAAAAGACATGAATTATATGGCAAAATCTTTCTGCTACTCATCATGTCTTATTAATTTTGCAGGCCACTGTCCAATTTACAACACCGGATTAAAGAAAATTGATTCTATTGAGTGTCCATACCAAAATTGTCCCTCAGAGGTGTACAGATCCGACGCTGTTTATAAATGTAAACAAGTTTGGGTACAATAGTACAACCAGTAAAAGTTTTCAATCAAAGTACTGAAGTACTGACGGGAGTTGATTTTATCGACTATTATTTATTTTAAAATCAACGATATGTTAGGTTATTTTGCATGGCAAGTAGTTTCCTAGACCCCGTTTCCTATCTGTATTTGAATTATACACATTTTTTATTATATGAATTCTTCGACAGGAATTTCGTGAAAACCCCATATGAATCATATGTAATATTCAAATAATTAATTCCATCAAACTACGTATCAGTATAATCGAAATATTACTGAGAAATTGTATGGATCTAAGCACTAAAGAACTCTAGTCTCATTCAACCAGACGCTCGTCTGTCTCCGTTAATCTCGGACAAGCAAGAGAGACTCTCTGCTTGTCGGAGATTAACGGAGACAGCCGAGCGTCTGGTTGAACGAAACTTGAAAATTACAGTAAAACTTGTTGAATCCGGATGTTGTGCATTCCGGCATGTTGTCCAATCCGGCGATATTATTGAGTCCCATGACATTTTCTTATCATTTTATGTTTAAAAAATGTTGTGCAATCCGCATCTTGTATATTCTGTAAACCGGTCGCGATGAAAAGAACCGACTACTTATAATTAGTGAGAGTTATCTCCCGTAATCCGGCCACTTATCGATAGGCTTTATGCGGAATAATTACTGCTCAATTATCGATCAATTTTCCTGTCGTTGCTTTTGACTTAAACAACCAAACTAGCAACTCATTTCAGTTTATACCGTTAAGTCTTGTTATAAATAAATATGCATTTTTTTCTGCCAGAATTACATCTGAAGTGGGTGTTGCACATTTTAATTCACCCCGTTTTTTTTCAGGCCTTGATTCTGCATACCGCGGGAGTGAAACTGCCGATATTGTTTGTAATGCGCGTTGTATGGTTACACTTACAGAGTCGCATTTTATTCTGTCAAAATGCTCCATTCTTTATTAAATTCCCGTTTATTTGAATAATTATCCATTGTTCCTTGCATCAAAACAGTTCTCGCCATTACGTAATCAGCCACCTGCTGACTTGTCGCGTGGTCAATGTTTGTTTAACAATTTCCGGTTGTTCATGCAATTGTCTTGTGTCGGACTTCTCAGGTTAATTGGGTGTTTGAGAATTTATCAATTACGATGATTTAATTTTAAAGTATTTCCATCGTACGTATTCCGTTATGCAATTATTGTTTTCCAAATAAAAAATGAAAATCGGCACCGTAATCACGATCAAGGAGGGCTAACATATTTCAGAAGAATTGAACATTTTGCAAAAATAGACGATCAAGACCTACTTGAATACAAAAATTAATTTGCAATTAATTTACAACAATGTTCTCCAAACCGGATGTTGCCTAATCCGGCCAAATTTTTCAGAACCACCCTCCGCCGGATTAAACAAGTTTTACTGTACTGTTATTATTTTTGCTTTCAAATGTGTTCAGAAGAACTCTTCTGCGATAATTCTGCGATCAAATTGCAAATAAAATAAATTAGACCTAAATCGTCCTAAGCGCACATAAGATAGTTTTTAGAAATATTGTTCAATTCGCCAAATTAAAAAAAGAACCGAAATACCTCTTAATTAATAGAAGATTTCAAAAGTTGAAATTAATACTGTTGGGCAGACTAAAACACACATCATCACCCAGGATAGAATACATTACATATCCAACTGCAAATGATGCAGATGTTTTCTGTTTTACTCATTTCTAAAATAAGTAATATTTTAAACACTTTCTTTCTAATGAAAACATCATAAAGATAACAATATGTTTGTTATGTGGCATAGAATATATATATATATATATATATATATATATATATATATATATATATATATATATATATATATATATATATATATATATAAGGCACTGAATGGAATCAACAACACTTGGCATCTTTAAGGTGTCGCATCTTATATGTAGATACTAAGTAAATTGGATATATAAAGCACTAAAAATGGCCAACGACACGAAGAATTGATATTGTCAAATTTTCGGGACAACCAGTCTCTTCTTCATGACATAAGAAATAATTTACATGGATAAAAACAAAGAAAACAAAATCCACTACTACAACTAACACTACTAAAGAAACCATAAACAATAATAACTACATTTTATACAGGTTATAGGTTTTGGCAATGCGGCCTATCGACTGTCAATTGATATATATATATATATATATATATATATATATATATATATATATATATATATATATATATATATATATATATATATATATATATATTTATATATATATATATATATATATATATATATATATATATATATATTATAGGATTGACTGTATATTTTTTTTTGTTCATCGAGAAATGAATCTAAAAACCGCATCGCAAACTTTATGAAAGCCTTCGGCTTTCATAAAAAAGTTTGCGATGCGGTTTTTAGATTCATTTCTCGATGAGCAAAAAAAATATACTGTCAATGCTTATAATTCAATTTTAAACACAAATAATGTTTAAGCTAAACTAATTGTAAATAACAAGAATCAACAAGAAACAAATAAGTACATGTTATTAACACGCGGAGTGATTTTATTTAGGACATGTTGATTTGAACAGGTTGATTACTTTAGCTCCGGATGTACATTAACATTGATCGAAGTGTTGTAAAAAACCGAATTGTTGATAAATGATTTGAATGATAATTTTGTATTTTGTTCTTTGAACATTGATTGCTGAAGCAGGTATGTGCTCTGGTCGTCTGGAACACCGCTGGGCCCTGCACCGCCATTGCTCGCTAACGCCAGATTGGAAAATGTTTTACCGATTGCGATTTTTTGGTTACCTGTGCATTTTCTGGCGTAACTCTGATAGTAATTCTTTTCTATGCCCGCTCATGAACATGATATGACGGAGTTCTACCCTGCCTCGCAAAGTGTCTCTGAGGCAGTATGCCGTGTACTATTGTTTACCTTTTGCATTCCGACATATGTCGCACATACATTTTGAAAATGGGTATTTTTTCACTGGTTTTTCTAAATAGCAGATATCCTCGTTGATATTATTAATCGCTTCTTTTGTGCAGTGATTAAACAAAGCAATTTTTAGCAGACGTTTATGTATATTTCATCTATTGCGCATTTGCCCAAAAAAAAATTAGAGTTATCCTTCTTTGAGGTGTTATCATTCTTGACATTATCTAGATTATATTTGCCTTTAATTAGAAGATTTAAGAAAATAGATTAAACAAATTTACCCAATATATAAAATTATAAAATAATCATTATAAATAATTTGTTAAAATGTCAATTTTTTCAATTTTTGACAAAAAAAATTAAAATTTACTAAGGCTTATGCAAATTGATACACTACTTATTCATCTGTTTTGTTTTTGTACGGTATATATATTACTCGATAACGCTTTATATTTGATGCGTAGCATTTCGGTTAGTGGTGCCCGTGTGTGGTAAGAAGTTCTAGTATCGAACATTCATCAGAAAATGAATGAAAAAATGGTCTACAGTGAGAGATGGGGGAAAAACAATGAAAGGAAGGAAATTTGAATTATATATATATTATCGAAAAAATACCTTATCCGCGTTAGAAAGTTATGATGTATTTTTTTTCACTTCAATGGAACCTCATTCAAAGCCAGATTGTAGATGGAAAAGAACTATTTTTTATAAAAGGAAGTTATTATAACTTTTTTCGGATGTTTGGCGTCTACTTTTACATTTTTTAAAAATTTCTCAAGAATCTTAAAGCTTCGACCGACCAAGAAATAATTAACACATTATAAACATTAAAATCAAACAAAAAGGACATTATTGAACATAGTTTGACAATTTCTTCTTTTTATATTTATCACATAGACAATTGCTACCAGCAGTTCTCCACGAGGTAAGTTTGATCAAAGGGTTTTTTTCATAAACAAGGACTCATTTAGTGACTTGTTGATAACCTATTTTGGTGAAACGACTAATGGTTAATTTCACAATTAGGATTACGACTGAGAGCATGCGGTCTACCATACCTGTCACAACCGCCCCAAATGTTGCTACCATTGTTGGTACCGTGATACCAGTGTTTATTGTTGTCGCCATACTTGTTACTTTTGGAATCATAATTTGGAGAAAAAGAGGACAATGTGGTATGATATATACATGTATACTGATATTTTCAGCATTTTTACCATGATCTACAGCAAAAAAATCTTTAAAAAAAAATTTAAAAAAGGTAAAATATATAAAAATAAGTCATTTACAATTATTTCTTTGTTAATTTAATCATCAATGATTTCTTTCAGGATACAACAGAGCAGAAAATGGACGTGGAGATAAACATGGAGCTGATGAAGACGGTATATGTTAAAAATTATATCTACAGCTTTACTCCATAAACGCAGTAGGATTAGTTTTTTATATAGAGTCTGAAATGACCAAAAAAAAAAATGTAAATTTTGTAAAAATTAATGAAAAGTTGTAAAATACATAACCTGCAATTGCGAGTTACGTCAAATGTTTTCTGTAATGATTACTACTACCTTTATATAACTTATGAAGCAGTAAAGAAAGCATTTTTGTTATTACATTTCACACAATTACATCAACATCTGTATTTTCGTCAATATTGCACAAAACATTAAGTAAGGTACATAAGTTATACTTATTGCTGATCAGCACGATACAGGTAAAGAGCATCCAAATCTTTGACATGGAAATGCTTATTTAATTTCAACAAATGTCTAACGTTAGCATATATCAATCTTTTGTGAGTAAACATGACTCAAAATTCTTACCTCTAGTGATGCATTTACAACCAGGCACATTCAACAAACAGCAATTCATTTGTCACCAAAACAATTATCTTAACACCACTGGAATTATTTAAGTGTCTTGTTTATATTACATTTTTACGAATATCAAACAAGTTTAGTCCTTAGTACCCCCAAATACCAGTGCGGGATAGTAAGGTTAAGCAAACAATCAAAAAAAGTTCTATCTGTTGCTTTCACAGACCGAGATATTTTTTTATGTCAACTTCAGAGTACTTGTGTGTGCAATCAGAATGGGTTTTAACAAAATAATTCTTTACATTTCCAATGGCAAGGTAAGCATTTTAACGAGTTCAAACTGTCGATGGTATAAAAAAGCCTAGATTTTAATTTGTCATGGGAAATGGTTATATACCTTATACATTAAAGTGATATAATCCCAAAAACAATCAAATAATCTAAGCTTTTCTATAATCATAGTAGGAAGTAACCATTTTATTAAATTTACCTTCGATGTTGGATTTAAACAGATGGTATAGTTTGAATTTAAAGAAGAAGGTACAGTTAATTTCAATATTTGCCCTAAAATTCAAAAGTTGCTTAAATCTCATGAAAATGCACATATACCATTTTGGATATGTGTGTATGTAAAGAACAATGTTACACACTTTTATCTTGTTTCAAAAATAATTATGACTTCAACATTTCGGCATATTTCTAAGATTTAGTAAACAATGATGAAAAATGGCACATTTTCCTGTAGTTTTTTTTGAAGATGAAATGTGTCCACAGCCATCGCCCACAACGAAATAAATGCAATTTTTATGTGATATCACATGATAAAGTTATAATGTGAGTTTCATCGTGGGAGACAGCTGTGGACATAGTTTGCTATTAAAAAAACCACTGAAGAATTGGTATCTTCTGTTCAGTTTAATGAAAATTACGGGAAAATGTACTGTTTATGACGTCACAATCACCCTTGTGCAATGTTTAATCATGTAACTATTTATAGATTCTTAGTTTATGGGTATTTTTGTGCATATAAATGTTGCACTTTCATTTTATATGATATTTTAAAAAGTCACTCTAAAACAGGGTAAAATATGACTGAAACCGTACCTTTTGCAAATTGCAATGTGAACCAAAAATATCGTTTTTAAATTGTTATAAAGTCTATAAAAATGCCGTTTTAACTTGATTATGCTTGTGTCAAGAGGTCAGCGCGTTAATTGCAAATCTATCTTATTTGTGAATAGGTCTGAAATTGCCCACTATTTAGCAGATTGCCGACTTAGAATCTAAGATTATTGATATTGGTTATGAAAGTGAAATATTGAGACAGACACGCATGACTTACTAAGTTTAGTAATCATCAGAAGACCTTGGTTTTGAGACGAAGAGACTGTCGGAAGTAACAGCAGAGTAATATCTCTCTCCAAAGTATAAAAACCATGAAAAAGAGCCTGGTGTAACCTATAAGAAGAAATCAACAGGGTTCGAAACTAAAGAATTGTTCTTGCCAAAGGGATCAGAACGCGAAGTTGGCGTATTATGGAAAAAAAACCATACAACATTTACCAAAATAAGCCAAATGTTAAGCCTGCAACAAACGATGGAACAAGCTCATTGCAAGATTACAAATATCACTTTGATGCGTGTGCGATGCTTATAAATTGAAACAAACTAAAGAAATGATTATCTCGCTTTCTCACTAAGAGGACAAGTACAATGCATGCATAGGAATTTTTCTGGAGAAGGTCTTAATGACTACGATAAGTTACATGTAGCGAGGGCATTAGCCGAATAATTTTTTTCCTTCAAATCAGACTGAGCTCTATCGAGCAGAAATACTTGAGCGTAAAAAGAAGGCAACAAAATCATTTCCAAATCTCGGACAGAGCGTAAGAAGATCAACATACAGAGCATACCCAACAACACCGAATAATAGCAGGGAAACTCTGGCCAAGGAACAATTTCTGAATAAACTTGTCGATTCTAAAATGAGGCGCCTCAAAAAGCAGGCAAAACCAACCGTCTTAAACGAGGAAATAAGACATGCAGGGAAGCTCCAGTTCAGGCTTACACAAAACCTTAGCTGAATCAGAAAGTAAAAGAAGTTACTGAACAACAGGAAACAGTGGTACAAAAAGTGAAATTTTCGAGCTGACATAAAAGAAGCAAAACATTCTTTGAAGGAAAAGAAGTCTCAACTACAGCAGGATAAAAGACCTCACTACCAAGTGGACTAAAAGAAAACAGTGACGTGCACGTGGCATAATTGTGGGGAAAACATACACTTAAAATGAGACTGCATAGCTCCTAGACAGAATATAGATACATATATAAAAACCATTTAAGTAATGACGCTATATATGTTACTTTATCAGCAAGTATACGAATCCTACTAACTACTACATTTTTTGCAAGCCTATTCTTGCATTGTCTTCGAAACGATAGCATTTCAAAAGGCAAATAGAAAATCACAAAGTTCCGATAATATCTGTACAATTCTAGAATATTAGATCCAAGCGTTAATCATTTATACGCGTGCTGAAGAACCCTGACCTTGATATTATCAACCATATACGAGGTCTTGATTATGTTTTTGCTGATACAAAGGACCAACCGAACAACTTTTGGTAATCACGATTTATACACACCGACACAACGCTACAACATATGACGTCGACCAGCACAAAGACTCATATATATATATATATATATATATATATATATATATATATATATATATATATATATAAAGCACAAGGAAATTCACTATATTGGAGCTCCACCTACGCCCCGGCCGGGTCTTGAACTCACGACCTATGGAACCCACTCTCCTAGCAGTGAGCGGCCCCCGCTCTAACCACTCGGCTATCTATACTCTGTCCCGGGTTTTTGCTTCCACCACTTTTCGCTTGATATTTCGATAATGATAAATACCTTTGTGCTCAAACTACGTTCATCCACTAATATGAAAAACGTCCAGATTATCTATTTTGAAACGCCCCCTCTACCGCTTCAGGTTTCAATACACATCCCAAAATAGAAAGTCTACGAGGATTTTGCATTGCATCAGCCATTATTAAGCCCGGATGATAACGTTGAAAAATTGCGCGAAGTCTCCCGAGAACTTCCGAATGGAGAAAAGATGTAAACATTTCCCATTATAAATCTCCGTAAGAAATTTGTTTTCGTTCCTGTAAACTTTTATGAGTGAAAAGGGATAATTTGTCAATGAAGATATCTTGGATATTTTACATTTCATCGATTTCAACCGTACGTCTTTCACAGGTATGTGTATTTTTATTAAAAATCATCAAAAAGTGATGGAAGCAATAACTTGGGACAGACTATAGGCATGACAAAAATCTTGCTTTCGATGACGAACGGACCCTAGAGCGCTGGCCGCGCACTACACGGTCGTTTGAGATACAGGTGGAATACAGTTAAACGACAATTTGAGAGGATCGAAACGATACACATTGCATAGAAATATACATATATAATAAGCACAAACATTGCAATAACTCTCAAATTGAGATGTATATATATATAAAGCACAGAGAAATTCACCTTATTGGAGCTCCACCTCCGCCCCGGCCGGGGCTTGAACTCACGACCTCTGGAACCCATTCTCCTAGCAGTGAGCGGCCACCGCGCTAACCACTACGCCATCTAGGCAAGACAAAAATCTGGCTTTCGATGACGAAGGGAACCTAGCGTTTCGTCATCGAAAGCAAGATTTTTGTCTTGCCTAGATGGCGTAGTGGTTAGCGCGGTGGCCGCTCACTGCTAGGAGAATGGGTTCCAGAGGTCGTGAGTTCAAGCCCCGGCCGGGGCGGAGGTGGAGCTCCAATAAGGTGAATTTCTCTGTGCTTTATGTATATCTATATCATTCACTATGGGCAGGTATATGTCAATTTGAAAGTTATTGCAATGTTTGTGCTTATTATATATATATATATATATATATATATATATATATATATATATATATATATATATATATATATATATATATATGTTTTAGAGCAGGTCCGAAGACATCAGTTCTAATTTGGCAGACATTCTAGTAAAATGTGTATCAAAATTGCATTAACAAACGACGCGTATCTGCTAATCACTAATGAAGATGACAGGAGCATATTTCAACAAGACCTCGACAGGCTACAAATATAAAAGTCTTAATAGATGAAGAGCTATAACTATTAAGAGTGAAGTTATACGCATCACCAGGAACGGACGTATATTTGAAGCCAGCTTTTCATCTGCAGTCAAACTATCAGATTGCCACCAATCAAATTTTCTAACAACGTCTTATATTTGGTGTGAACGATATTTGGCGGAAATTGAGTTTTCAACAAGTAAGCATGGATTTAAACTAGCGTTTAAAAACATACTTATAACAATACAGTACCGATCAGACCCAACCTAACACCAGAGTAAACCCCAACTAAACCCCGGGTTTACTTTTGGGGTTTACTTGGGGTTTACTCTGGGTTTACTTTTAGAAAATTTGGGTCCGCTCGGGGTTTACTTTGGGTTTACTCGGGAATTGCTTTTGGGGTGAACAGTTAGCACTGAAGTGTGAAGCAAACCCGTCTTTTATCTTACCATCCTACTGCCTATAATTCCTGCCCTTTGTATATTCCGAATACACATGTAGCGTCTGTTTCAGGGGTGTACTTCTTGGTTTACTTTGGGTTTACTCTGGGTTTACTCTGGGTCCACTCTAGTAAACCCGGAGTAAACCCAGAAAGTAAAGCAACGGTTTAGTTGGGGTTTACTTTCTGTTAGGTTGGGTCTGATCGGTACTGTACATATATGTATGGCATATAGCAATTTACTAGATATAGCGGGCCGCTTCCCAACAAAACGCTGAACAGAATATACAACCAAATGTTAAATGTTTACAGCACTGGGTGTCATTATAGATAACAAACTCAACCAGAGACCACATGAAAATATCATTACAAGAAACACCATGAATAATATTACTTTTTGAGTCCTAGGATCTCTGACTGCCCTTTGTTCATCAAAGAAGTCAACCAGTTTTAAGGCCCTTGTGAGACTCAAAGTCGAATACGATTCCATCAAATGGGATCGTGTTAACAAGACCCATATTTATAAGATAAAATCGGTACAACGAAGGTTTTGACGATAAATTAAACGCATTTACTGCAAGGAGATCCGTGTTAAATACATATATGTTCCCGCAACTTCACCTCGATATCATGTATTCCCGGCGGATAACAAGAAATTGTTAGCATATATGGTCACAGCTGATTCACTTTAAGATTTCAAAATTGATTTTATCCAGATTTTAAACGAGGTAAACGAGGCATGGTTTAATCTTTTGAAGATGTTTGCAATGCCCAACAGTAAAATCAAACACATTACAAGAAGAAGAAAAAGAAGAAGAAACGATTAGGCGTTAACTGTTAATTATCGATCGAAACTTTTAGCTTCATTGAAAACACTGTATTCATTTTTTTTAGGTCAGACTTTTGAATAATTGTAGTAATTTATAAATTTCATGTTAGAAAAAATGAGTCTTCTTTTTAAGTCACGTGCTGATCGGTAATAAATATGCACACGTTTAAGCACGTCATATTAATGAATCATATAAGGAAAAGCCACATTTTTGAATGTGTAAAATCATACACACTGTATATTACAGTAAGGTTTTCTAACATTTTGAGTTTAAGTAGATAGGAGAAATAAATACGGGTATTATCAAAAACATTGTACATGAATCATTTTTAATTTACAAATTTGTAATGATTATTTTCTTTATTCTTGATAGCAATTCTTATGAAGTCTAGCCTTGAAGATAGTTCATTCAACAACCATCCAAACAGCGGTGAAAACTATTTTTTAAATGAATTGTATCTTAAAGTTACAAATTTTACTTTACAATGTGCGTACAAATCAATTATAAATAAAACATTTAATATAAGAAAATTAGTTGAACTAATTGTATTTAAAAATATTACAAATATAATATAAGGCGAGTAGTATATTTACACTTCATTTATTAAATGTTACGCTTTTTTACATGAAAATCGCTTGAGACAACAGTTGTTAATTTACCTATTTAGAGAAAGCGGTATTCTAAAGTTTTAATATCGTCTGTTGTTCTAATTGAAAAGTTATATCTGTGATATTACCATGAAAAATGTCAAAATTTGGTTATTGCATACGTGTCCATTATATAGAGTTAGTAGTATCATAAATTTAGAGGGCCATTTTTAGGCTACCGTAACCTCCTTATGAAGAAAAGCTTTGTATAAAGTTAAAGTAAAATGAACCAATTTTATAGCTAAAATTTATGGATTTTTTCTTTATTAAATGTTAGTTTATGTCCACAAATACTATCATCTGTCAAATTTTAAAGCAGATCTGATGGTAAATGTGTTGACATTAAAGCGTATTTAAATAGTAAAATATTCTTTCTTCCGTTTTACATTCGTACATTACAATTGCAAACAAATATTAAACTACCTTAAAAATTTGACTATAATTACTATACTCTGTCCCAAGATATCCTGGATTCACATTTTGCTTAATTAATTAATATTTATAAATACCTCAGGGTTCAAACGATGTCCATTTAAAAGTATGAAAAATTTCCAAGATTTCTCAGTTAAAACGCCCCCGTTAGCTTATCAGGTTTCAATACACGGCTAAAAAATGTGATGTCTACGGGGAATTTGTATTGCAGTAAGCCCGGATGATAACATTGAAAAATTGCGCGAGGTATTCCGAGTACTTCCGAATGGAGAAAAGATGTAAACATTCCCCATTATAAATCTCCGTAAGAAATCTGTTTTCGTTCCTGGGAATTTTTTTCAAGTGAAAAATGATAATGTGTCAATGAAGATATCTTGAAAATTTCCCCTTTCATCGATTTCAATTGCACTTCTTTCACAGGTATGTGTATTTTAAGTAAAAATCGGCCAAATGTGCTGCATAAATATCTTGGGACAGGCTATAGTATATTTTGGAATATCTGGTGTAGAGGAGATACCCAAGTTGATAATAAAAATTGCAACAGATTAAGGCATTCACAATTGTGTGTCCATTGCACTATTGTGGATTATAGAAATCATTCATTACGCAACGCGTAATGAATGAAAATGTATTATTTGCATTCATACATTCTTAAAATAGGTATTACACTCCCTACTTCTCTCCTTTTTTACGGGGAAGATATAAAACCCAACTGTAACAAAGTGGTGTTTCAAAACTTCTACACACAAAATTTGTAGTCTGTTTTTGTTTAAATAAGAGTTTAAAAAAAACTTAAGCTACATTTTTAAACAAACCATTTCTTAAAATGTAATGTTAATCTGGTGGTTAATATGTTAGAGATTTATCCTCATTAACTTGAATCAACTAAAATGACTTTAGGGTAATCTTGAACAAAAGGTCCATGGGCCACATCGATCACCTGAGTAACAATAAACATAATAAAACCAGGACAATGAATGAGCAAAAAAAGATCCTGTATTTTCGAAATTTTTTCCAGATGTTCTGATGTTGAACCCCTTTTGTAAATGTTATATCAGATATTAAGCATTGCCATTCTCTAAAAGATCTAAAACAATTGTTCATGTAAATATAAACGTACATAAAACTTTGAACCCCTAGTGTGGCCAAAATTTTTATCCAGGTTCACAGTCAAGAACCGAGAATCAACAAATGTTAATATGCTTGCATATTAGTTATACTATATACTATCAAAATTATTTCCTATGTAAAATTCACCCCCTAATTGTAGTCTCGTTCTTTTTAATTTGATTTTAAAAGATTGTTCTCTATATATTACATCAGCTAAAGATGCTTCCTCACAAGTTACATCTTTTATGATTAATAGATTTTCAAAAAGAAGATATATCGCCATACATTCCTTTGTACAAAAAATCGACCTCCACTGTGGCCTCACCTTGTCCCGGGGGATCTTTATTTACATAAATTGGAATCTACACTACCTAAGGATGCTTCCACACAAGTTACAGCTTTTCTGGCAAAATGGTTTTTGATAAGATTTTTAAAGATTTTCTCTGTATATTCCTATGTAAAAATGCTACCCCTTATTGTGGACGAACCCTACCCCCCTCCCCCGGATTATAAAATTAAACAAATTTTACTTTACACTATCTGGGGATGCTTTCACACAAGTATAAGCTTTTCTGGCCAAATGGTTTTTGAGAAAATTGTTATTTGTACCAACACATTTTTAATAATTCTTAATTATATCTCTTTTAAAGAGTGCGTGGCCCTAATTTTAACAAACGTGAATTCACTTCCCCTCAGAAAGCTTTGTGCAAAGATTGGTTGAAATCGGCACAGTGGTTCTGGAGAAGAAGTCGAAAATGTAAAAAAGTTTACAGACAGACGGATAAAAAGTGATCAAAATAACTCACTAGAGCTTTCAGCTCAGATGAACTAAAATAGTTATGTTAATATTTAGAGTAAATGTACATTTTGTATCCAAGATTTAGATCTCTAAAAGTTTGAATCTTTTGTTTACTGATTACGCCACTGAACGGCCCTCAAGTGACACAAGTCGCACATTCGTCGCCTATAAAATGAAGTTTTCATCAAAAACTGAATAGCAATGGCATAACTTTAAGATATATGTATTTCAAATTTAACGATATATCGACAATTTACTCTCACATTTTTTTACAAAAATAAATTGAATTGATAATTATCAGTAGAAAATAATTAGGATATACTTTTTTCATTTGCAAATTGAGGAAATATTGTTATTTGTTATATTAACTTCCATTATAGTATTAACGCAATATAAATTTCTAAATATCTATATATGAATGTTTATGCTTTTTTATTTAAAAGCTTTTTGGAAGACCGATGACTACTTGAAAAAAAAAGTGTTTACCTCAAGCAAATTTTATGAACATGCCGTTGGTGCATTAGATATTTATCGTTGCATCACAATCGTTGGACCTCCTGGATGTGGAAAAAGTTTAACTGCTCTTCAGCTAGCCTCTCGAAAATGTGGAAAAGATGGAGGTTCGCAGCTGTACTTTCGTCAGACATTAGAAGAGAGCTTGACAATAGCTGAGAAGGATAGCAGTGCTTATATTATTGTGGATGACTGGTTAGACAAATATTTGTATTATCCATCGACACTAGATCCTGCGATAGATCGTTTGAATGAAACATATGTGAAGTACATAAAGGATAAAAAGATAAACCTCATTTTAACAGCTCAAGACGATAAGTGGAATAGAATCAGATATTTCCTTAAAGGTTGTTGTTTGTTTAATGAACCGCATCTCTTGACAATAAATTCTAAAACATTTAATCAAATGGAAAAACGAGATATGGTCCGTCGTCATTTTGAATGTTTCGATATTGAAGAAAAGGAAAAAGAAAAGGAAGATAGTTCTAATGAGGAAACCAGCAATTTAATAAAGAAAACGACATTTGTTCAGAAAGGTACATTAGATAACATTTTAAGGAATATTAAAGATGAAAAGGAATTTTCTTTCCCACTTGAAGTTGATTTAATTTGTATTAATATTTGTTTACTGAAAGCATTGCATCACGTTTTCAATGATGGATTCACGGAAACTTTAACAAAATTTTTTGACACATGGTCAAATGAAACAGATATCAAAGAAAAGAGAAGTTTTTGTATTCTTGTATTTGCTGCACTTCTTGGTGGAAAAATTTCTCCAAGAGACTTTTCAGCTCAAAAAACTGGTGTTATGTTTAACAGAATTTGCAGAGAGTATGCATGTCAATCAAATGCAAATAAAAGTGTAAAGAAAGAAACTGAGGGTAAAGAGAAACCAAAACAAAACGAATTTATCGAGCAACAGAGTGATAAAGAATTATTAGAATTATTAGAGACTAACCTGCGATTAAAAAGTTGCTTGTACCAAAGCAGCAAAGGACAGGACTGTCCTTGCTTTGTTTTTCAACACAGTTCACTGGTCAGATTTGTACTTTTGTACATAAAAAAGAGGAAAGACGAGAGCTTTATAATTAAAAATGCTACAATTGAAGTTCTTTTGAATAAATGTTGGTTAGATGTACAGTTTACTGACAACATTATCAATAGAAAGAAGTACACACACTTTAAATCACTAGCGGGATCAGTAATTTTTTCAAAGAAATATTTTTTGCCACTAGCAGAGAGAATCTTATCAGAAATGCAAAATGGAGATCGCATACCGGAATGGGATAAACACGTCTTTTTAAGTCATGAGAATTTTCTTGACGTATGGAATAGCATCAAAACGTCAAAAGTCACGGTGTAGTGTAACAGAGTGTGCATTAAATTCAGAGATATCATAAGGCGATGACTCACCTTAACGTCTTTTGAATAAATAATGGTTAGATGCTTTAATGTTTGACAAAATTTTTAATAGAAAGGAGACAACACTTGAATCACCAGAGGGATCAGTCATTTTTCAAGCCATTTTTATGCCATTAGCAGATAGGATCTCCTCATAAATACAAAGTGGATACCGCAAACTGAAATGAAATAAACATGTCCTTTTAAGTCATGATAAATTTCATGACGTATGGAAAAGCATAACAAACGTCAAAACTCATGGTTGCAGTGTAAAATAGTGATCATAAAATACAGTAAAATAAAAATTGTTTGTTGGTCTGT
The DNA here is from genome assembly GCA_020458035.1 of Magallana ariakensis. Classification (NCBI taxonomy): domain Eukaryota; kingdom Metazoa; phylum Mollusca; class Bivalvia; order Ostreida; family Ostreidae; genus Magallana; species Magallana ariakensis. The sequence goes on along the minus strand of CM035818.1, from coordinate 1,518,668 downwards.
CTTTTAATTTTGTAGAATATTCAGCAGCTCAAGCACACATTCAGATTTTCTTCATTTTTTTTAGTAATGATTCTTTTAATAAACAGCACTGGATGTATGTATATCTCATACAGAGTGATGCAGATGAAGATCTCCAAATTTTGTAATAATGTTATTTTTATGGCTTTTTCTTTGCTTGAAATATATAGTAGATGTAATTTTTGTCAATTGTGTCAGTTGGAAAAAAATTTAAATTAATTAAACAATTCGCAAAAAAATATGTAAATATCGTTATTTTTCACCTGTACTGGACTAAAAAATGGTTCGATATAACCAAGTTCGTTGTAACCGTTAAATTTCGCTAGGGTTTGTTATTTGATGTTTAACTCTGCCAACATTTTTCATCGCGTTACCCAATATTGCAAAGACATTCAACAATTAGATTATCAAAATTACATGTAGTTTGTGATGAAGTCAGCACCTGGACCTTTTCTATGTTTTTGGAAGTAGCATTAGTGACATTTAAAACGTGAACTGTGTGATCTCTCTTCAAATTGCGGAATATCGGTCGAATACTGAAACTTATTTCACAAAAAGCGACTGTAAAACTTAAATGTGCCCACCTGTTACCTTGCGACTGGGCTACGGAAACGAACTGCTAAAAAGTTTGAGCAATAGCTCCCTATCAAAACTTCAGAGAATTAAGAATACGGCAGCTAGAAAAGGAAACAGGATCACATTACATGAGCAGTATTAATTGACAATTAAAGGGGCATAATCACGATTGAATTTGGAATAAAAATTCCAGTTTTAGACCTAAAGTAAATGTGATAAACGCTACCAACTATTAATTAATGGTTTTAAAAATGTTTTAGCAGGAAAATTATTAGTTTGACAAAGAACTTGAACTGGTATTTTGAACCAATGTATACAAAAACAGGGCAAGAACCTTGTGTACATAACAAAGAATAATGAGCTCAGTATCTTGATTGTAACAATACGACTGACACTCAAATTTTGATTGATCATTAGAAATACACTTCTAAAGCATTGTAAACAGTAAAAACAGAAAAATAAAATTTGACCAAATTCGTGACCATACCCCTTTAACACTAATAGCCATGATTTCTCTGCACTGGTTGCATGATGCGTTCCGATCCAAGTATGAAATGAAACTCTTATTATTGTATTCACAGCAGTTTGTAGATTGTTCCCGTTATGTATCCAAGACATTGTAAATTTTTATATCCGAGCAAAACTATCGCGCTCAGAGAATTCCAGGGATTACGGTCAAAATCCTGCTCGAAAAAAGTTGTATGGAAGTCGATGGTTCGATGTTAGCACAGCTGCACTCTTGAACAGCCTCCCGATATACTTAAGACATGAACAAAATTAAGGCAGGTTTACGAAGTGTCTTTAGACAAACCTTTTTAGGAGGCATTTTGCCGTTAATAAATTTATTTTCTTATATATCTTTTGGACTGTATTTAATCGACTCTTTTTAAAATTTTCTTTAAGCCAATAGAAAACTAAAACTTTTAGTACTTTTATTATTATTAAGTTTGTTAATTATCTATAATTTTTTTAATTTATAAGTATGTCAGTCTTATTTTTATATATATTTATAAGCATTGTAATGCTAAAACGGTTACGAGTAAATTTCATGATAATAATAGTAATCTCTATCGTTCCATTATGCAAGAATATTGTAATGTCATTCGGATCTGTGTGAATTTTCCCGGACGTGATACGAATTTCAGAGTCAATTCTAGATGATCTTGAGCGTCTTTGTTTTTTTATAGCCTAAAAGGCTCGTTCGAGAATCGAGACTTGAAATACGGGATTCAAAAAAGAAGATCTGAGATTTGAAATAAGAGATTCAATATCTTTAATGACCAATAAAATCCACCTGTTTGTTAGTGACATCAAACTTTTCTAAATAAAGACCATCCGTACATTCTCTTACCTAAAAATGACTTATGTTAGTTTATCTCTAGCTGCATGTAAATGATCAAACGTTTGAATTATTTCATACAGAAATAATTAGATTAGGAATACTTTTTTATCTTGAATCTTTGGTTTTGTGATTTTTCTCTCCTTGTGTGAATTTCTCTCTGATACGATTTAACGTTGCGTGCATTTTCCCCTCACTATGGTCGAATCCTGGGTTTATTCGCTCTTTTTGTTATTGAAGACAGATTATTAATTACAATCTAAAGCACGTATTGCATGTTTTTCAACTTTTTACATTTTTAAAATAAAATCATTCTAAAAGTATACTTAATCAAAACATAATCTTTCATACAAGATAACCAGCCAAATTTGTTAGTTAGAAAGCGACAAAATTAAAATCTCGAGATGTACAATTTTGTTCTTGATCTAACCACCATTAATCTATAACGTCATTTGCGACTTCGCACGAGAAGGTGTTCTTTGTAAGCGCACTTGATTTAATCGAAAATCAAGCTAGTAATTATCTATTAGATTACGTATGAATATAATTTGGCGTTCTTTAATAATTCAAAATAACTTCGTTTAAGGGTTATGCTCTTGTGTATAAAATACCATTAAATAATTCGGTTTAATGTAGCAAATTCATAGCATACATTTTTATTATTAGACGATGAAGTTGGCATTTTATAAAATTGTCTTCAAATAAAGTTGATGAGATTAATTTCAGTATTTTTTGTATTATTTGTCTCCATTTGTGATAACACAATACGTAACCACAACCATTTGAAAGATTTATCTAGAAGTTATCTGATTGTTTATCAACCTTCCAAACATTACTAGATTGAACTTGTTTATTTCAATGATTCTTCGTTTTCTAAACTTTTGCAAGATTTTAGAATTTATAACTTGAACAAAACACTAAACTCAGACGAGATAAAATAAAATTCTAAAGTTAAAACATTATCAATATCAAAACAATACATTCCCCCTCCTCCAATAAAGTTTTTTTTCTAAATGTTTAAATTATTTACGAAATCTTTAACAGATCAAATAAACAATTTGTTTCTCATCAGTTGAGGCAGTTGAAAATGTCATACCGTTAATATGGGAAGCGTTATTCTCCTAATCTTCTTAATATCAAAATAACTTATCAAATGCCCGCCATATATTATTAGTTATCCAGGTCCAATCAAGGGTGTACGGTGATTTATCCCGGGTTGTATTCCATGTATGGAATACAACCCGGGATAAATCCACGTACACCCTTGGATGGACCTGGATAACGAATTTATTTCCTATGTTATACTTTTATAATTATATTAATTTACCAGTGAAATAAGTTCAATGCAAAGAACCAAAAATTAATCTTACGTGAAATTGTGCTGAAAATCACTTATTAAAACCAACAGCTAGAATATTAAGAAATAGGGATTTTGACAAATTATTTAATATTATATTCATTTACCTCTTTTAACGTTACATTTTGCGCAAAGATGTAAACAAGAATTGCATTGTGACGTCACATTTTATTTACACCCGGCTTCAGCAGGGGATACGGAAATTTACACCCAGCTTGTTAGCCAATCAAATCTCGTGTTACAAGCTACATAGGAAATAATATTTTTTATCTTCATGATAACATGATAGCTATTGTATGATCATCGTTCACGCATTATCAGATAAAACACACGCCTACAAAACTATTGCTTTCAATGTAGTTAAAATTTGTCCACTGACTTTTCTGGATTGGTCAAGTCAAGCCAGTTCCACATGTAGCAATGAAGAAAAGTATCACTGTGTGGAAGACGAGTACTCTAGGATAGTGGAAGTCTGTACTGTACCGATATGTATAGAAGCAGGTATTTTTTCTTAAACTCTCTGTGTATTTAAAAAAAATCACCGTAGTAGTTTTATAGTCTTAAAGATACGTTGAATATATCAGGCCACGATATATTCAATTTTAATTTAGGATTCATTTTTATTTCTTTCAAAAAACAAAAGCAACGTTACGGTTTTGTTCCTTTAATTATAAAAATAATGTACTTGTATCTGTATCAGGTGTACACATCAGGTGTTGATTTTTATCTATTTAGCGTGTTGATAAATGTAAACCCAACGTAGCTTGAATCTTAAGGGGGATGTGCGGCCATCTTTCTTGTAAATTTGATAACAAAAATGTAGGATAGTGGTACTGTACTGTACACATATGGATAGAAGCAGGTATTATATTTTAAACTCTGTGTATATTAAACAATCACCTTAGTAGTTTCATTCTTATAAAGATACATTGAATATGTATCAGGCCACGATATATGCAGTTTTAGGATTTATTTTATTTTTCTTTCAAGAAAAATCAACGTATTGTTTCTATAATTATGAAAACAATGTACTTGTGTCAGTATCAGCTGTACAATATGTCCATTTCATCTATCAGTGTGTTACGAAATGGAAATCAATTGTAGCTTGAATTTTATTGACATGATGCTATCAACTTCTCCTCAATTCAACGGCTAAAAGCATACATATCATGAATGCTGTTGAAGATTACGCCAAGCGATGGGCAAAATCTGAAAAAAAAAGACCTTGATACCTTGTCAGAGTGGGTTAAACGCATCAGATGTATATTAAAATCTCGCATTAAGCGACTGAGAGGTCAAATGAAAACCATATATCATTCTGTTTTTTAATAATGCAGAAGTGAGAAAAGAACTAGGTAGATTGCATGATCAGTATGTACTGGTCCCTGCTGATAAGGCAAGTAACAACATTGTCTTTGTTTGTAAGGCACATTATATTAATTGCATTTTCAAAGAACTAGGTTTCGATTCTACACATGGTAATCCTACTTACACCCATAGCAGCCTTTCCAAGCAGGAAATACTTCAAAATCATAAATCGGTTATGAATACCTTTAATATCCCCAATAAACAAAATGAATTTGATTTACCTTATTTGTACTGGATTCAAAAGCTTCACAAAAGTCCTTACAAACAGAGATATATAGCAGGTTCCAGTAAATTTTCTACCAAACCTCTCTCTTTACTCCTAACTAAAATTCTTACAGAAGTTAAGGAGAAGCTTCAAGAGTACTGTACAACAATATACTACAGAAGTGGTGTAAATCAGATGTGGATACTAAAAAACTCTAAAGAATTATTAAAAACTTTGAGGTCACAAAATACTACCAAAATCAATAGCATCAAAACATACGATTTTTCAACGCTTTATACAGCCATTCCCCACGGCAAATTAAAATCTAGGCTTTTTGATATCATCGACAGTTGTGTCTTCAATAAAAAAGGAAGTCGTTAAAATACACAAGTACTCTAAAGTTGACATTAAAAAGATCTTGAGTTTCTGATAGACAACATCTATGTAGTTCTTGGAAATCAAGTCTTCCAACAATCTGTTGGAATTCCTATGGGTACCAATTGTGCCCCATTGTTAGCAGACCTATTTTTGTATTCTTATGAAGCAGAATTTATTCAAAAACTTGTACGTGAAAAAAAATAAATCACTCGCTGTGGCCTTCAACTCAACATTCAGGTATATCGACGACGTATTTTCAATTAACAATTGGTATTTCTATACTTACGTCCACTCGATCTATCCGAGTGAACTTGAAATAAAAGATACCACAGATTCTGCGTTATCTGTTTCATATTTGGATATTTTACTGGAAATGGACATTGATGGTAACCTAACAACAAAACTTTATAATAAACGCGATGACTTCAATTTTTCTATAATCAACTTTCCTTACTTATGTAGCAATATACCTTCATCACCTGCTTATGGTGTTTTTTATCTCTCGGTTAATTCGATACGCAAGGGCATGCTCTTCGTATCAACAATTTCTAAGGCGAGGCAAGCTACTTACAAACAAGTTGATAAAACAGGACTATCAACAGTCTCGTTTGAAGTCATCTTTTCGTAAGTTCTATGGTCGATACACCGACCTTGTCAGCAAATACAATGCTGACTGACGTTTTTCATACTAATTGTTAGACCATAATTAATCACCTAATTGTCTACGGACTTTTCCTTTTTTATCTGATTACGACAAAGAGCACGCGGCGGGTGTGACCGGTCAGCAGAGGATGCTCACTCCTCCATGGCACCTGATCCTACCTCTATCTGTTTGGAGGTCCGTGTTGCTCTGCTTTGAATTTGTATTACGTTTTCTGAATTTTTTAGATGGTTAACGCTTTGTTATTGTCAATGTTTCATGTTTTCAAATAAGTTGGTACACACTAAGTTGAAGCATCACCTTCAATTTCTATGATAATGTGTCCTTAATCACCCCAATGATGAAGAAAAATTTCTCCTAGTTCTAGAGTTAGACTTCCACTGAAACACTGGCTATATAAGGAGTCTTCCCCCGAACAGTTGACTATATAGTGAGACTTCCCACAGAAGACTGGGGAATACTGGCTATACAGTAAACTTACCTCCCACCCTTCCCCAGCACCCCAACCCGGAAAGTTCCCTGTATGGGGAGACTTAACCCAGAAAACTTGATTGATATTGAGTGTTCCCCCGGAAGGTTGTGTACATGTATATAGTGAGACTTCCACCCGAAGATTGGGAAGAAGGGGTTAAATATTGTTAAATATAACCTGGAAGGTTTTCTATATAGTGAGACTTGCTGTATAATACTGGCAATATAGTGAGTCTTATCCAAGAAGACTGGGAAAGGCTAGCTATATAGTAAGGCCTAACCCCCCCCCCCCCCCCCATCGAAAGACTAGCTGTGAAGGGATTCTTCCCCACCCTAGAAGACTGGCTATATGGTTAGCCTTTACCTCAAAATGATGGCTATATGTTGAGACTTCTCTCCGGAAGATTGGCTATATAGTAAGCCTTCTCTTAGGAAAGTCTTACCATACAGCCAGGTGTCCTTTTTGAGGGGAGGGAGCCGCACTCTTTATTCATTCTTCCCCTTTATGTATAGTGAAACTTCCCCTGAAAGACAGGATATAGCGTGAGACTTTTCCCCGGAAAAGTAATGCAAAACCCTGGCTCCTAAAGATTCCTCACACATTTTCTTTACTTTTTTTTGAAACAATTGTTTTATTATCTTATCCGCAGATTCAATGGATAGGTCAACTTTAAAATAAACCGACTCCCAAATGGAGAATCAGAGTGATATTTTCACAATCATAATCACCAGAAATATGTTGTTGAGATAATTACCCTTATTTAAATTTTATTAAATAATCTTGATCTAATGATAATTGACACAAAAACATTGAATAAAAACCGCATCAAATCACAGAGTTTAATTTCCAGTGTGAAACATGTAGTGTGTTGATAAACTTTTCCCTCGCCATTTGATTTTGGTCTCTCACTTTGCTGAGTTCGCTTGGCTGATGTTATCTTTGCGATGTGAAAAGTTTACAAACATATATCGCATTAAACATTCGGAAAACGGCTTTAAATATCTAAGCAATAAAAATCATGTAAAAAAGGCTAACAAAATGCATTCTGGGTTGTGTAAATACAGCCACGTAGCATTGCATTTTCGTTGCCATCCTTTTGTTGAGTACATCGTTTTAATCTTATTTTTTTTTTTAATACTTATGCAGTTTTAGTTCTTTTTTAGTTCTTCTTATTTTTTTTTCAAAAACACTTTCAAAGAAATGAAAATTAATAGTTCTAAAAAGCTATAACTTCATTAATCGTTCTTTCTATATAGATCAATGTCCTGTTTACAACACTGTGGCAAAGAAAATGGATTCTCGTGTGTGCTCCGGGAAACACTGTCCTGAGAAAGTGTACACTTCCAATGCTGTTTACAAATGTAAATCTAAATAATGATAACATAAACGTTATTTTGCATAATAAAAGTAGAATAACTTCAATAATACCTTTACTATACATATCAGTAATAGAATACATATTTTTATTATATTCTTTGTCTTCTACAATAATTGCAAAAATAGATATGTAATGTCACTTTGCAATTTTAACAATATAGACCATGGCTGTCAGCAGTTTGCTCAAAGGTACGTTAATTAAAAACCAAAAATCAAAACGATTGATTTCAGTCTTTATGTTGCTGCTTTTCTTTAAAAATATTTTTAATCTAAACAATCGTTTAGCACAAGCAGGACTACATCCACGAGCCTATTTGCGTAAACAACAATGGCAGACACTTCTGATACTTACAACATTGTTGGCTATGTATTATTGGTGTTAGTTGTCGTTCTATTGGCAATTATAGGAATTATTTTATGGAGAAAAAAGAAATTATTCGGTATGACAAATATTTTATAATAATTTCGATTTATATGATACAACTATATGAGTATTAGCAACATATTTTAATGAATTATAATTATCTCATAATCCTAATAATAATGAAACATAAAACACGATTATTTATTCAATAAAAAAATCCAAAGGCCTCCCAATTTTTATTGCAATTTTTTATGTCCATCGTATATCTAAAACTAATACATTTAGGTATTTTGTTGTAGTGTTCCAAGCCTTTTTATTTGGCAGAGGGCAGACGAATTCAACCAAAGAAACAGATGAAAAAGGTAGGCACACTGTAAACGTTTATATTTAAGGTCTTCCGTTTCCAACGGAAGACCTTTATATTATTGTGCAGATTAAGATTATTCTTATTTTTCTTTTTTTTTTTTTTCTTCCTAGACGCGAACTTTGAGGCTTCATATCTTTCTCATTTCTGAACGGTTTTTGCTCAAATTTTCAGGGCTTTTAGACTTTACAAAACACAATCTAAACCATTTCATAAATTTTAAAAATCCTCTTCCGTTAACGAGTTATTCACCTTTTTAAAAAATTTAGGGCCTTTCGTTTCCAGACAAAGGCTCCGAGACTATGATAGCAGGGAATGGGAATCCAACGAATTTGAATAACAGAGACATTGAAGTTTTGCACATCGGTTTTTGTTTTTGGATTACTTTCTTTATTTAGAAAAAGGTAGGGGGTCAAAAAACAGGGTTCCAAAAAGTGCGAAAATTTAGACATATTTCCCTTTGTATCTTTTAAACAAAAAATATTTTGTTAAGACATGTAGAATAAAAGTCATTTGACACCAATAAAAAAGGGCTGGCTCCTTAAATTAAGGGCCAAGGGCCCTTGAAAGTTTTTGCTAAATAACTAAAAAACGGCTAGGATTTTGATATAGCTGTCGCTGGAAAAGTTGTTTGTTGGGATCCTATAAATGTCGTTACAATGTTATTTTGTTGGTGGGTTGTGTAGTATGAGTGTAAAAAGCTTTACATGTTAACATGTACCTGTGTTTATTTGGCAAGTTAACGAAAGTCATTGTGCGTACAACTGACATTATGTTACGACAGACATACTGCCTGTTTAAAAAGGAGGCTTTAATTCATAAGAAAAAAATAATTTTTTTAGGATACATGCTTTATGTGAGGAGTTTAAGTCATCTTCGTAAAGTCTGCACAATCCTAAAAAACGAGAAACAGAAAATATAAACATTCTTTTTCTTTTCTAGTAAATGACACAAACTACCGGAAAAAAATAAATCTATGTGATACATTTTAGTTATCATGCTACGTGCATTTAAAATATATCTGGAATCAGAGCTGTGTGTGTGAACCATTACGTAAGCTATCCCTCGGTTGCGGCCGAGAAAGTCGGTCGCCATGGTCGCGGCTGGACTACCTAGCGGTCAGCGGTTATCTAATACACCGGAGTCACGTCTCTCAATTTATGAGTTCATTTAGCCGAAAACAAGAATTGTTTTAATTTTGATCACACATAGACGTTTATTCTTCTCAAATTGAACTAAATGATAGAGTGTCAATTAAGAAAACGTTCTGTTAATTAATAAAAGAAATGTCATTCTCAATCGGAAGTAATATCAGGCATAGATCAATTGTGGGTTTTAAGTAAAAAAAAAATAATAACTTCTATTTGGTAGATTTTAGTCATTATTACACTGCAAACATTTCAAATCTTCCTGGGTTCTGAGTTGTGTGTGTTGTAACTTTACGTAACCTATTCCTTGCCCGCGGCCGAGGAGATCGGCCGCAGGTGCACTACCATTCGGTCAGCGGTTATCTAATACACCAGATTCGCGTCTTTCATGTACTTGTTTTGAGTTTATATAGCCGCAAATACAGGAACTGTTTTAATTTAAAGTTATTAATGTTTTATTTAAAATGTAAATTAAGAAGTCATTCTGAAAATTATAAAATCCGATATTATTCTAATCCAAAACATCGTCAGACATAAATCAATGGTGGATTTGTAAGTATAAAATGTTCTAAGAACTGTACTAATAATGTTTTAGATCAACAACAAAAAACCACAAAGATTACCCCTTTAAATGATGATCATCCCTCGCACGCTCGCACATGCATGGCCGAGAAGATCACGCGCGAGGGGACATCTACATGTACCTTATCACACGTGTATGTTTATTGATATTTTGTACGAACACAAAACTATTTGTTTATTTTATTTTCATTTATATTGGTTTTAGATGAAAGATGAATTTATCTCCCTTATTCAGTTGATTTAGCGTTGATTTAAACGTAAGGGGGAAAAATCTTATAAAAACCTCTCATTAATTGAATAAAAGTAATCTATCAATTCGATTCTAAATATGCAAGGCCGATTGTATAAATAAAAGATTAAATATAATAAAACTCTGAGATATTTACCGGCATATGTAAAATTGATATGTGTTTAACTTAAGATTAATATACTGCATCGTCGGAACCCACGGGTTTTCAATCCGTTACACTGATTTCAAGCAATGTAACGGATGGAAAACCCGTGGGGTCCGACGATGAATCGACTGTAGTTACTCATGATCATTTCCGTTAATTATTGCTTAGACTTTTTACAGACTTTAACACTTTTAAGACAATATTCAAACTTTGCCTGGCCAACGAGACATATATGCACATGGATATATGTATATATACTGGTGTAAGAATTAATATTCGACCAACGCAAAAATTAAATAGTGTAGAAAGTAAAATAAGTTTTCTTAAGAGTTGTACCAAATTTTAGCAGGGTTTACATAGTAAAAAAAATCATTAATTTTCGAAGCGTTCTAGGAAGTTTAAAAACAAAGTCATATCTGTGCTGCTCCGCCCCCTAACCCCCAAGTGATCGAGCTGAATTTTAAAAATTGGCGAACAAAAATCGAAAATCAATTTCTGGTGACTCCTTATTTTTTAACGTTCTTCCTAATGTGTTTCACTTTGCAATCTGTGTGTTTATTCGGCCAGTCTGCGTGTTAATTCAATCACCCCGTGCGACCGAAAATCTCGTGTCCCAAATAAGCACCGCCTTCAAATTTACGTGGTCAGTGTAACCCTTGTTAATCAACTAATTCGAGACTGTTAGAAAATGATTGGCATTTGTTTACTCGTCCTGTGTATACCATGCTTAGCGCTCGCGACGACGGTGCAATAAACGTTTTTCTATTGATTCGATGCATACCGTGACGATAAATCGCTATCTTTTAGCACTTTAAACAAAAGAAATATTATAAGATATGAATTAAAAACTTACTCGTACTTGGTTATGTACCACACTAAATGCGCTGATCACCTATAGTCTGTCAAAATCATGTGGTGCCGATCATGTATCCATGAAAGACGTCGTTTATCAATAAAGATGTTTGTGAATAATTGAGAATAAATAATTAAATGAAATCAAATATTGCGTTCACGATTTATATCGTTAGTTATCACATTTCTGAGAGAAATTTCACTAGCTGAAACCGGAAGAGAAACAAGTACAGACATCTCTGGTGCATGCGCAGCTGGTAGAATTATTGTGCACTTTAATTTAGCAGCTGATCGGAAAAGGTTTACAAGCATTGGTTGCAAAGTTGCATTAGTATTTGAGTACGGTGGGGTGATTGTATAATTCACAAAACATCAGGATATATTTTCAGTTAATCCCGACAGAAACTTGTTCAATCAAACGAAAGATTTTGCACATGTCGCACGCGGTTTTTCATGCGTTTATATTCATTTCAACGAAGAACAATTTGTTCTATAAGTACATATAAATACGATATTCTTTTTAAATAAACGGAAAAACTCTTTTGACAGCACTTTAATACTCCGTGTATATAGACATGTATACACAAGCGAGCGTGTTTCCCTCGGGGTTTCACACCTCTTTCAATATAGGCTCCACCCCCACCTGAACTGGTTTATTCCCACGTAGCTAAAATTCTGAAATTCTTATTCCCACCTAGCTAAAATTGTGATTTTCACACCTGAGTGAGCGCTGAGTATAGTCTGTTTTAGGTGTGAACTACCTGTATAAATATCACCTGTGATATAAATATTGTTAAATACTCTTGATAATATGGATTTACAGTGTTATAAAAATTTCAATTTAAGTACTATCAATTATTGAAAGGTTTAATATTTATAAATGAAGAAAATAAAATAAAATTTAAAAAAAAAACAACAATAAATAATAATAAAAAAATAAAATAAAATAAATTCAATAGGCTTGGTAATATTATTCCTAATTACTATTACTTCTGTCATCGTAGAGATCGGAATCTTCATACCAGACTTATACTTAATTAAATGCAGCACTTTAAAACATGACCTTTTCTGTCGCAATATAGTAAATAACCCACTCTGCACATGCGGTAAACCCGAAACTAATGAACACTATCTTTTTTCGAATGGGGCCCTCTATACCGATGCAAGGTTCACCCAATGCAATAATGTTGCACTTGGATACTACACCTTTTACTACTGACGTCAATATTTTACTATATGGGGATACAAATCTTTCATCAGCAAACAATGAAACTTACCTAAGGTAAACTGACCGGTTAAAATCCTCGGCCTTTAAGTGCACACAACCCTGGACACAGATAGCCATAGGTAATTTATGGATGCAGATCATCAATTGTTATGTAATTAAAATACACTTGTAAGTGAGCTATCACTGTAGTGGTCAATTGTTGAATATAAGTTTAAAGTTTTAAGTCAAAGATGTTAAATAATTATTTGTTCTCACGTTTAGAAGTTATGAAATACGTTATTCAATGCAGTCGGTCGCCATAGAAATCATCAGAGTACTGCAAGTGTTGACATTTTCTTATTTCTTTAAAAGACCTTAGGACATAATTCATTTGACTTACAGACTAGCGATACAGTTGCCTCCCAAAAATGTATGCACTTCTCAAAGTTACAATTAAATGGTATAGATATGTGTTGTTCAATGGATTTTATTAATTGTTGTAAATGTTAAAGTTAGAGAAATCGTATTTTCTGGAGGTTGACATTATGTAGAACTCTTTTGTTTAAAAAACAAAAACAAATTGTTTTGACGACACACCATCTCTTTTGGTTTGGTTTAAATATACAATGTACACAGTGCTCTGAACAAAACGCTGGTTTATGCCCTTCTATTACTCAAGTAAAAAACTGAACAAAATTGATTACTTTTAGGTTCACACGTCACATGTTAATACATGTATGCATAAATATATGATTTTTATCAAATAAATGACATTGTATCTTTAAAAAATTCCAAAATATTATAACTAAAACATGTATATGTGACATGATAAAAATAATTGTAAACCAGAGGTCTCTCTTCCTGTCACACAAAAGTGACAAAAAGGATATTTGATTCAGTTGGAGTTCTGCCCCCACCCCTGCCAACATTTTCTGAAATTTACATTTAGAAAATTAAATTTTGGGGTACTGACACCCCCACCCCACACACTTTCTAGATGAGCGCTCAAGGCAAAAAAAAATATTGGGATATTTAAAACAAAATCCTATTTGAAAAAAATGAAGTTAGAGATGCCTCACAACCCCTACCACTGCCGCGGATTATGATTTTGAAGATTTGTGAATTTCTTTTACTTGCTTGTGAAGATTTCAGATAAATATGCTCATCCTTTCAAAAACAATACTGAGGCCTGTATGGCCAAACATTATACGGATAGTTATCCCTACCACTGAGCACCTCAGTCTCGTATACTAATAGCGCACCCTCAGACGGGAGAAGGCATTATTGTTTATTTACAATTGGTGTTCTTTTCAATCTCTAATTTTAACACTGCACTTTACATAAACTATTCCATGTTTTAGCGGTAGAGGTTTAAGTATGAATATAGGGAATCAAAATGTTTATGAAACATAACACTTTTTTCCATGCATCAGGATTTTGTGTTTATTACACTATGATATAGGCATACCAGTAGTTTTAATCCCGTCATCAGTTGTACATACATGTAAACGTATTTATCGATTTTCTGGTTGGTATAATTAAATACATGTACATATAAGAGATGTGTTTTAAGTTATCATAAATTGATATAACCGTGAAATAAGTTAAAAGGAGAGTTTGTCTGGTAGGAAAATAATACTTTGAAAGTGAGCCTCGTTTTCTGAACTTACTATTATTATATTGACAATCCAGTTTAATGACAGCCCACCCTTTTCTCCTTACACTCAACGGGGTCGGATAGGTATCAATAAGAGGTTACCTTTTCTATGACCTTTAAATTTGCATACAACCTAAATATATACCCCTAGCTTATCACAGACATGCCTTTATCTGTTTTATGAAAAGTGTAACTCTTCAATACTATGCAGTCTGGAGGTTGCAGTAATATATAGAAAATGGGCATGAATTAATTTTTCTGTCTCCTTTTGAAGAGTTCAAATTGATTTTCTAAAGCCCTGATTGGTCAGAAGTTAAAGTAGTGTGAAGATGACCTCCTATCAATAACTGTCAGACCCTGACAAGTGTAAGAAGAAGAGGGGTGGTTTTATTAAGACTGAATGACAATCCTTTCTTGACTTGCAATCTGATTAAAATTTCTATAGCCGCTATACGATGATTTGAAGAAACCCCACTTAAGGTCACCTCCTGGTGAACTTTGCTTTGACCAATGAAATCGTCGGTTCCATTCCTCAGTTACATGATTTGGAAGTTATGCCAATACATTCTTTAGATTCCCTAAGGGCGTCTAATATCAACTTATGCTCCATCTCTTACTTGCTGATACGAAAGATTCACGAACATGTGGCATCATTTCGTCGTACAACTCCATTTTTGTTTGTAACCCGAAATTACCGTTTCTAACACTTGCTCTGATTGCTAGAATAACTCATGTATATTTATAAACAAACGTTCAACAGGGGGTGACCTCAAGAGGGGTTTCTTCAGATCCTCTTGTAGCGAAAATAGTAAAACAAGGAGGGGATTAAGGATATGATTTTAATCAGATTGTCTCGACTTGAAGCTGTAACGGAAGACCTTATCGTTGTTTGCAACGAGCTCGGCTCTAGTTGAATTAAATTATTTGTCGATTGACTACCATAATGTGCTTGATTACAATTTACGTTATTAGAATTACATTCTACTTTAAATTATTTCTGTTTCTCTTCCAAATTGGCATTTTCTCTCTTACAAGACGGCGGGTAATGTAAAAAAAAGTATTCATCAGACAACAACTTCTTCGGAAATGCTTAATATAAAATTCTATTTCATAGCTATCTGCCACTTATCTTGATCAGTATCATAATACTTTTAGAACATCTAATAGAAAGTGAACAAGAGTTTGATGCTTTAGGTAAGGATATTAAACATTTACCCTATTCATTTCAATACATGTTTTAACATGTTAATTTTTTTTGAAACTTGCAAAGCATGAAATGTTCTTCCTTCCACAACAGTTAATGACAGACGTCTCTTTTATGCCTATTTATTTTTTGTATGTATCCTTAGAAAAAATCACCCCAAAGGAGCTCAATGCGGATAACAATTTTATTTCTCAGTGCCTTTTTTATCTTGAAACTTGGGTATAGTCCACTAATGCATTTTCCATAGGCGGTAATGTTAACGTTCGGGCTCATAGCTCCGGCCCTTATTTTCGTTCAGTAACGAGGGACCTCTTGAATAAAAGCTCATCCAATTGTCTCTCTCCTGTTAAAATTTCGTGGTGTGAAGTCAGATTCGTTTTCCGGCAAAATGCGTCTGTATTGAAAAACTCTGAAAATGAAAGTAAAAGTATGGAATTTCACAGTTTTGGAAAGGGTGTACATCAAACAATTTCAATTCTTTCCCTCAAATGATAATTTGATTTTGACACTTGCTTTTAAAATTGCAAATCCTCTTTTCTGACATGTGTCAAGCATTCTGATTTAAAATGTCCCAATAAATGTATATACATTCTGCAAGAATAGGAACTATTTTGCTTAAATGCACTACTTTGTTGTCCTACCGATTCTAAAAATAGTTAGAGGGATATACCCACATGTAGCAATACAGTAGCAATGTATGGGAAATTGGGTAGCGGAAAAAGAACCCTTGCAGCTCAAGTAGCCATACGACTCGCTAAGAAAGACACGAAGATAAAAATCAAAATAGAGAGAAAGAGAGAAGACTTGTCGGATGATTTGCAGTCAAGACTTTCGACTATTTTTGTCATACACGACCCAATCAAGGCATGGTACACATCTCAACATACTGATGAAATCACCAGCTTTTTATATAAACTTTTTACGAATGCCAAAGGAAATAATTGTTATATTATAGCAATTTTTCTATGCAATAATTGGGAATCATTTAAACACCAAATTGGCAAAAACAGTATAGCAATAAAGCAGATGTTCCAAAACGCAAAACATATTTGTTTTGATGTACAAAAAATGAAATCAAAAACAAGGTAAAATATCAGATAGATAGGGCAACCATTGGGGACCTATTTTTGATTACTTTATTCTTGAAAAATTGTGTATTTCAAAATAAACGTTTTTTGTCAAATCCAATCAAGTTTATTTTTGAAAAACTGAAATCTCTGCAGCAGTCATCTATAATCCTACAACAATTAACATTTAAATTGATGGTTTTTTTTCGTTGTTCACAATGGAGAAATCGCTAAACGTGAGTTGGATGACATCGCACGCCACTCATTATTTGCTGACGTAAAGGAAAAGATGGATATAGTGGGATCCATTGATATGATGAATGCATTAATCAGCTTCTTGAGCTATTCATAGAAAAAACGGTGGACGGACAGTCTTATCGTACTCTGCATGAGGTCGTCACAAGGTGTACTTTTCTCGCTGCTGTAGAAATGCATAGGACATTATTATTTGCAGAATGCGACCCAATATTAATAATGGATTGCATGGTTCATAAAACAAAAACAAAAAACCAAACTCCTTATGATTTTAGTGACATTGGAATTCCATCTAATATAATTCCAGAAATAGCCAGATTGATTTTTCAACGAACAGAAATGAGGAGTGTCTTACAAAACAGCAGATTATATGACGATAAAGAATTTCGGGATGAGTGGAAAAAAAGCTGAACTACACTTTTCAAATGAAATACATGTGAAAATTGAGACAGTTAACTGACCAATGTATAAATGATAATAAAAGAATCAAATAACATTTGTCACTGATTTTAAAAATGCAAAATGGATTGAATTGCAAACCATTTAATTTTAATGTTTAAATGTGATCCATTAATTCAAACTTATAAGCTTATAAGCAGAAATATTGTACCTTTATAAAACTCAGAAAAAAATATTTCATAGGAGCATGGTCACGATTTCAGCGAAAAGCTAGTTTTATATTTTTAACGTTAAAAATGTTTCATTGCAGTTTTAATGTCAGTTGTCGAATTATACGTGAGATACAATGCTCATATTTGTTGTCAAATATACAAGGTTCCTAATTACGTTTCTTTACCTTTACGTTTGTTGATTATACTAGTAAAAGTTCTGTTTTAAGCAGACCTTTTTCTTGCTAGTTCGTTATTAAGAAAAATAAACAGTATGCATTAATATTGTTTGTCACAGAAGTGAGCTCTGTGTCTCACTTATAACTCGACGAATGATACTCAAATTTTCCAACACGTATTGTAGCACATACATCTGCATCTATCTCATCAGTTGCAAGGTTTGCTATAAACAACACATTGGGGAAACAGGTGACTCCGCAGAAGAATAAAAAAATACTACCGTCCCACCATAATGACCAAAAAAATCAAAGAGCAGGTCGAGGAACTTTCAATCTCAGTGGTCACAAATGGGAAGACATGACAGAAGTGGTGATTAACCATAATCCCCAATGGACGGACGCGAAGAGGAAAACAACGATAAATTCTGGATGCACAGACTCAAATAATTTAGACCTGATGGAATAGGCAAGCAGATTGACTTCTAAAAATGAACGTCCCATGGCCTTATTATAGCTAGTACCCATACAGTAATTTTAGCAATTTTTTCAACTCTTAAAATTTTGTTTTTCTATGCACGATTTTATTCATTATTGTTTTTGTTTTACTCTTTCACATCAAACTTCGATTTACTGTGGATTCATTAAAATTCGTGGGGGCCAATTTTCGTGGATTACTTAAATTTTACAGGTTCGTGGGGACGTAGTTTCGTGTATTCTCGTATACTAAAAAAGGAAATATGACTTTATTGCCCTAATTTATTAATTCGTGTAGGATGTAATTCGTGGATGGGAAGTACCCACGAATCTCACGAAAATTGAGCCACCAAGAAATCTAATGATTCCACGGTATTGTAAAATTAATTTCTTAGATTAATAAAAAAAAATTAATCAAAACCAAAGCATCGCACGACTAAACATCAGGGCCCGGTTTTTCGAAAGGAGGTTAAATTTAACACCGTGTTAAGGATAACGGCGTGTTAAATCCTAATCAAGTGATTAGCTGACGCAGTGGTTAAATTCTGTTGATCAAAAGCAATTTAACGCATTGGTTAGCTAACGCTGTGTTAACTGAGTTAACCCAGTTGCTAATAACTGGGTTACCCATAATTCTTTTGTACTTCCTAATATCAAGAAAAAAGAAGATTTTGCTTTGGGATTTCAATAAGTTTGAATTAAGTGAAATGTTATTTATAGAATTATTTGTTGAAAATCTACATCATTTCCCGTGTTTCATCTTATACAGTCTGCAATTTTCCAAATCCTTTCTTTTCTTGTTAACTTTCTATATAATACGGCGGCGTGGAAGGGCCAGATGAAAAAAAAAACTTATTTGTTCGGACGAATAAGCTATCTGTTCGGACGAATTATGTTATTTGTTCGGACGAATTAGGATTTGTTCGCACGAATTACGATTTTTTCGGACGAATTAAATAAAGACCATCCGTACATTCTCTTACCTAAATATGACTTATGTTAGTTTATCTCTAGCTGCATGTAAATGATCAATCGTTTGAATTATTTCATACAGAATAAATTAGATTTGGAATACTTTGTTATCTCGAATTTTTGGTTTTGTGATTTTTCTCTCCTTGTGTGAATATCTCTCTGATAGAGTTTAACTTTGCGTGCATTTTCCCCTCACTATGGTCGAATCCAGGGTTTATTCGCTCTTATTGTTATTGAAGACAGATTATTAATTACAATCTAAAGCACGTATTGCATGTTTTTCAACTTTTTAGCTTATCTGAGCTGAAAGCTCTAGTGAGCTTTTCTGATCAAAATTTGTCCGTTGTCTGTCGTCGTTGGCAGTGGCGTTGTCGTTGTAAACTTTTCACATTTTCATCTTCTTCTCCAGAACCACTAAGTAGATTTCAACCAAACTTAACACAAAGCATCACTGGGTAAAAGAAATTCAAGTTTGTTCAAATGAAGGGCCACACCCTCTTTAAAGGGGAGATAATTTAGAATTATCTAAAATTTGTAGGTATTTTTCAAAAATCATCTTTTAAAAAACTATTTGGCCAGAAATTCTATAACTTGTATGGAAGCATCTTCAGGTAGTGTAGATTCAAGTTTGTTCAAATCATGGTCCCCGGGGGTAGGGTGGGGCCACAATTGGGGGATGAATTTTTACATAGGAATATATAGAGAAAATCTTAAATAATCTTCTTCTCAAAAACTATTAGGCCAGAAACGCTCCAATTTGAGCAGAGGCATCCTCAGATAGTGTAGATTCAACTTTGTTCAAATACGGCGGGGCCACAATTGGGGGATGAATTTTTACATAGGAATATATCGAGAAAATCTTTAAAAATATTCTGGGAAAGTTTTCGGTCCAAAAAGTAGCAACTTTTGTGAAAGCACGGGTTGTGCAGATTAAAGTTTGATCCCCTAGAGAAAAGTGGGGCACAAAGTGGGGGGGTTATATAGGAATAGAGAAAAATCTTACAGGTACAACAAAAGGGGCTATGTATTTACCATAAAAATATGTGGATAAAAATTGGCAGATGTTTTAAATTTTTTGAGCAAGATCTACTGTACTTAGTTGTCAAGATATTTTGATTTTGATACGGTAATGCTAATTTGATCAGAGTTAAGGCTATTGTTGCTCATGTGAGCGATGTGTCCCCTGGGCCTCTTGTTATATTTTTAAAATAAAATCATTCTAAAAGTATACTTAATAAAAACATAATCTTTCATACAAGATAACCAGCCAAATTTATTAGATAGAAAGCGACAAAATTAAAATCTCGAGATATACAATTTTGTTCTTGATCTAACCACCATTAATTTGTACCATGAAAAAATGACAATAACAAACCGTCAACCATCTCAAAATTCCATAAAACGAAATACAAATTCAAAGCAGAGCAACACGGACCTCCAATATAGAGGTAGGATCAGGTGCCTAGGAGGAGTGAGCATCCTCATTTGCGACTTCGCACGAGAAGGTGTTCTTTGTAAGCGCACTTGATTTAATTGAAAATCACGCTAGTAATTATCTATTAGATTACGTATGAATATAATTTGGCGTTCATTAATAATTCAAAATTACTTCGTTTAAGGGTTATGCTCTAATGTATAAAATACCATTAAATAATTCGGTTAAATGTAGCAAATTCATAGCATACAGTTTCATTATTAGACGATTAAGTTGGCATTTTATAAAATTGTCTTCAAATAAAGTTGATGAGATTAATTTCAGGGTTTTTTTTTTGTATTATTTGTCTCCATTTGTGATAACACAATACGTAACCACAACCATTTGAAAGATTTATCTAGAAGTTATCTGATTGTTTATCAACCTTCCAAACATTACTAGATTGAACTTGTTTATTTCAATGATTCTTCGTTTTCTAAACTATTGCAAGATTTTAGAATTTATAACTTGAACAATACACTAAACTCAGACGAGATAAACTGAAATTCTAAAGGTAAAACATTATCAATATCAAAACAATACATTCCCCCTCCTCCAATAAAGTTTTTTTTCTAAATGTTTAAATTGTTTACGAAATCTTTAACAGATCAAATAAACAATTTGTTTCTCATCAGTTGAGGCAGTTGAAAATGTCATACCGTTAATATGGGAAGCGTTATTCTCCTAATCTTCTTAATATCAAAATAACTTATCAAATGTCCGTCTTATATTATTAGTTATTAGATAACGAATTTATTTCCTATGTTATACCTTAATAATTATATTAATTTACCAGTGAAATAAGTTCCATGCAAAGAACCAAAATTTAATATTACTTGAAAGTGTGCTGAAAATCATTTATTCAAACCATTAGCTAGCATATTAAGAAATAGGGATTTTGACAAATTATTTAATATTATAATCTTTTACCTCTTTTAACGTAACATTTTGCGCAAAGATATAAACAAGAATTGCATTGTGACGTCACATTTTATTTACACCTGGCTTCAGCAGGGGATACGGAAATTTACACCCAGCTTGTTAGCCAATCAAATCTCGTGTTACAAGCTACATAGGAAATAATATTTTTTATCTTCATGATAACATGATACCGAATGTTTGATCATCGTTCACGCATTATCAGATAAAACACACGCCTACAAAACTATGGCTTTTAATGTAGTTAAAAATTGTCCACTGACTTTTCTGGATTGGTCAAGTCAAGCCAGTTCCACATGTAGCAATGAAGAAATGTATCACTGTGTGGAAGACGAGTACTCTAGGATAGTGGAAGTCTGTACTGTACCGATATGGATAGAAGCAGGTATTTTTTAAACTCTCTGTGTATTTAAAAAAATCATCGTAGTAGTTTTATAGTCTTAAAGATACGTTGAATATATCAGGCCACAATATATTCAATTTTAGGATTCATTTTTATTTCTTTCAAAAAAAGCAATGTTACGGATTTGTTCCTTTAATTATAAAAATAATGTACTTGTATCTGTATCAGGTGTACACATCAGGTGTTGATTTTGTTATCTATTTAGCGTGTTAATAAACGTAAACCGAACGTAGCTTGAATCTTAAGGGGGATGTGCGGCCATCTTGTAAATTTGATAACAAAAATGTAGGATAGTGGAAGTCTGTACTGTACTCATATGGATAGAAGCATTTATTATATCTTAAACTCTGTGTATATTAAACATCAATTAGTATGAAAAACGTCAGTCAGCATGCGACTCAGTGGAAGATTGTATTTGCTGACAAGGTCGTCGTATCGATCACAAACGAGACTGTTGATAGTCCTGTTTTATCAACTTGTTTGTCAGTAGCTTGCCTCGTCTTAGAAACTGTTCATACGAAGAGCATGCCCTTGCGTATCGAATTAACTGAGAGACAAAAACACCATATGCAGGTGATGAAGGTATATTGCTACATAAGTAGGGAAAGTTAACTATAGAAAAATTGAAGTCATCGCGTTTATCATAAAGTTTTGTTGTTAGGTTACCATCAATGTCCATTTCCAGTAAAATATCCAAATATGAAACAGATGACGCTGACTCTGTGGTATCTTTTATTTCAAGTTCACTCGGATATATCGAGTCGACGTAAGTATGGAAATAACAATTGTTAATTGATAATACGTCGTCGATAAACCTGAATGTTGAGTTATGTCTGCTAACAATGGGGCACAAATGGTACCCATGGGAATTCCAACAGATGGTTTTCATTTTACCTCTCAGTCGTTTAATACGAGATTTCAATATACATCTGATGCTTTTAACCCACTCTGACAAGGTATCAAGATCTTCTTTTTCAGAATTTGCCCATCGCTTGGTGTAATCTTTAACAGAATGCATGATATGTATAAAATTACAACGCCATGTGAAGGATCTCGGCTCCCTAAATTTTGGTCCTTTCATTGTAAGTGATTTTAGGTCTTCGTTGTTTTAACTAAATTAACATCACCAGTTATGACGTGTCCGGCAGGACTATAGTTGCAGGAGGAAGAAGAACATGAACACGTTGGAGGATTATCTTTCAGATGTTCGATATTAAGGTCTTGTAGAGTTTGTTTGTAATTGAAGAGTTTGGAGGCAATGGTTGAAGTAAATTGGTTGATTTTTTGATTGCGATAACATAAAGCATATTAACTCTATGGAGCGGCAGAATAAAGAAAAAATGTTTTAAACTTGATATTTAAAAAAAAATACCTCACAATTCAAATCACTATGAAAAAGGGACTTTTTAATTGATGTGTAATATCAATTATATATATATATATATATATATA
The DNA here is from genome assembly GCA_020458035.1 of Magallana ariakensis. Taxonomy (NCBI): domain Eukaryota; kingdom Metazoa; phylum Mollusca; class Bivalvia; order Ostreida; family Ostreidae; genus Magallana; species Magallana ariakensis. The sequence continues at coordinate 1,495,321 of CM035818.1, read as the reverse complement.
TATATATATATATATATATATATATATATATATTAGATATATGGCAGGTTCCAGTAAATGTTCTACTAAACCTCTCTCTTTACTCCTAACTAAAATTCTTACAGTAGTACTGTACAACAATCTACTCCAGAAGTGGTGTGAATCAGATGTGGATACTAAAAAACTCTAAAGAATTATTAGAAACTTTGAGGTCACAAAATACTACCAAAATCAATAGCATCAAAACGTACGATTTTTCAACGCTTTTTACAACCATTCCCCACGACAAATTAAAATCCAGACTTTTTGATATCATCGACAGTTGTTTCTTCAATAGAAATGGAAGTCGTAAAAATGCTTACCTTGTCATTGGAAATCTAAAAAACTATTTTGTTAAAAACCATTCTGATTGCACACACAAGTACTCTGAAGTTGACATTAAAAAGATGCTTGAATTTCTGATAGACAACATCTATGTAGTTTTTGGAAATCAAGTCTTCCAACAATCTGTTGGAATTCCAATGGGTACCAATTGTGCCCCATTATTAGCAGACCTATTTTTGTATTCTAATGAAGCAGAATTTATTCCAAAACTTGTACGTGAAAAAATAAAAAATCGCTGTGGCCTTCAACTCAACATTCAGGTATATTGACGACGTATTGTCAATTAACAATTGCTATTTCTATACTTACGTCGGCTCGATATATCCGAGTGAACTTGAAATAAAAGATACCAACGATTCTGCGTCATCTGTTTCATATCTGGATATTTTATTGGAAATGGACATTGATGGTAACCTAACAACAACTTTATAATAAACGCGATGACTTCAATTTTTCTATAGTCAACTTTCCTTACTTATGTAGCAATATACCTTCATCACCAGCTTATGGTGTTTTTGTCTCTCAGTTAATTCGATATGCAAGGGCATGCTCTTCGTATGAACACTTTCTAAGGCGAGGCAAGCTACTTACAAACAAGTTGATAAAATAAGACTATCAACAGTCTCGTTTGAAGTCATCTTTTCGTATGTTCTATGGTCGATACACCGACTTTGTCAGCAAATACAATGCTGACGTTTTTCATACTAATTGTTAGACCGTAATTAATCACCTTATTGTCTACGGACTTTTCCGTTTTTTCCCGATTACGACAAAGAGCACACGGCGGGTGTGACCGGTCAGCAGAGGATGCTCACTCCTCCATGGCACCTGATCCTACCTCTATCTGTTTGGAGGTCCGTGTTGCTCTTCTTTGAATTTGTATTACGTTTTCTGAATTTTTTGAGATGGTTGACGCTTTGTTATTGTCAATTTTTCATGTTTTCAAATAAGTTGGTACACACTAAGTTGAAGCATCACCTTCAATTTCTATGATAATGTGTCCTAAATAACCCCGATGATGAAGTAAGATTTCGCCTAGTTCTATAGTTAGACTTCCACTGAAACACTGGCTATATAAGGAGTCTTCCCCCGAACAGTTGACTATATAGTGAGACTTCCCACAGAAGACTGGGGAAGACTGGATATACAGTAAACTTACCTCCCACCCTCCCCCAACACCCCCAAACCCGGAAAGTTGCCTGTATGGTGAGACTTAACCCAGAAGACTTGATTGATATTGAGTTTTCCCCCGGAAGGTTGTTTACATGTATAAGTGAGACTTCCACCCGAAGATTGGGAAGAAGGGGTTAAATATTGAGTCTTCCCCTGGAAGGTTTTCTGTATAGTGAGACTTGGTGTATAATACTGGCAATATAGTGAGTCTTATCCAAGAAGACTGGGGAAGGCTAGCTATATAGTAAGGCCTAACTCCCCCCCCCCCCCCATCGAAAGACTAGCTGTGAAGGGATTCTTCCCCACCCCAGAAGACTGGCTATATGTTTAGCCTTTACCTCAAAATGATGACTATATGTTGAGACTTCTCTCCGGAAGATTGGCTATATAGTAAGCCTTCTCTTAGGAAAGTCTTACCATATAGCCAGGTGTCCTTTTTGAGGGGAGGGAGCCGCACTCTTTATTCATTCTCCCCCTTTATGTATAGTGAAACTTCCCCTGAAAGACAGGATAACGCGTGAGACTTTTCCCCGGAAAAGTAATGCAAAACCCTGGCTCCTAAAGATTCCTCACATATTTTTCTTTACTTTTTTTTAAACAATTGTTTTGTTATCTTATCCGCTGATTCAATGGATAGGTCAACTTTAAAATAAACCGACTCCCAAATGGAGAATCAGAGTGATATTTTCACAATCATAATCACCAGAAATATGTTGTTGAGATAATTACCCTTATTTAATTTTTATTAGATAATCTTGATCTAATAATAATTGACACAAAAACATTGAATAAAAACCGCATCGAATCACAGAGTTTAATTTCCAGTGTGAAACATGTAGTGTGTTAATAAACTTTTCCCTCGCCATTTGATTTGGTCCCTCACTTTGCTGAGTTCCCTTGGCTGATGTTATCTTTGCAATGTGAAAAGTTTACGAACATATATCGCATAAAACATTCGCAAAACGGCTTTAAATATCTAAGCAATAAAAATCATGTAAGAAAAAAGGCTAACAAAATGCATTCTGGGTTGTGTAAATACAGCCACGTAGCATTACATTTTCGTTGCCAGCCTTTTGTTGAGTACATCGTTTTAATCTAAATATTTTTTTTTAATTCTTATGCAGTTTTAGTTCTTTTTTTTAGTTCTTCTTATTTTTTTTCAAACACACTTTCAAAGAAATGAAAATTAATAGTTTTACAAAACTATACCTTCATTAATCTTTCTTTCTATATAGATCAATGTCCTGTTTACAACACTGTGGCAAAGAAAATGGATTCTCGTGTGTGCTCCGGGAAACACTGTCCTGAGAAAGTGTACACTTCCAATGCTGTTTACAAATGTAAATCTAAATAATGATAACATAAACGTTATTTTGCATAATAAATGTAGTATAATTTCAATAATACCTTTACTATACATATCAGTAGTAGAATACATATTTTTATTATATTCTTTGTCTTCTACAATAATTGCAAAAATAAATATGTAATGTCACTTTGCAATTTTAACAATATAGACCATGGCTGTCAGCAGTTTGCTCAAAGGTACGTTAATTAAAAACCAAAAATCAAAACGATTGATTTCAGTCTTTATGTTGCTGCTTTTCTTTAAAAATATTTTTAATCTAAACAATCGTTTAGCACAAGCGGGACTACATCCACGAGCCTACTTGCTAAAACAACAATGGCAGACACTTCTGATACTTACAACATTGTTGGCTATGTATTATTGGTGTTAGTTGTCGTTCTATTGGCAATTATAGGAATTATTTTATGGAGAAAAAAGAAATTATTCGGTATGACAAATATTTTATAATAATTTCGATTTATATGATACAACTATATGAGTATTAGCAACATATTTTAATGAATTATAATTATCTCATAATCCTAATAATAATGAAACATAAAACACGATTATTTATTCAATAAAAAAATCCAGAGGCCTTCCAATTTTTATTGCAATTTTTTATGTCCATCGTATATCTAAAACTAATACATTTAGGTATTTCGTTGTAGTGTTCCAAGCCTTTTTATTTGGCAGAGAGCAAACGAATTCAACCAAAGAAACGGATGAAAAAGGTAGGCACACTGTAAACGTGTATATTTGAATTAACTTATTTGTCGATTGACTACCATAATGTGCTTGGTTACAATTTACGTTATTAGAATTACATTCTACTTAAATTATTTCTGTTTCTCTTCCAAATTGGCATTTTCTCTCTTACAAGACAGCAGCTAATGTAAAAAAAGTATTCATCAGACAACAACTTCTTCGGAAATGCTTAATATAAAATTTTATTTCATAGCTACCTGCCACTTATCTTGATCAGTATCATAATACTTTTAGAACGCCTAATAGAAAGTAAACAAGAGTTTGCTGCTTTAGGTAAGGATATTAAACATTTACCCTATTCATTTCAATACATGTTTTAACATGTTAATTTTTTTTTCTTTTAATACCCTGTTTCAAGATTTGAAACTTGAAAAACATGAAATGTTCTTCCACAACAGTTAATGACAGACGTCTCTTTTATGCCTATTTATTTTTTGTATGTATCTTTAGAGAACATCACCCCAAAGGAGCTCAATGCGGATAGCAATTTTATTTCTCAGTGCCTTTTTTATCTTGAAACATGTGGCAATACAGTAGCAATGTATGGGAAATTGGGTAGCGGAAAAAGAACCCTTGCAGCTCAAGTAGCCATACGACTCGCTAAGAAAGACACGAAGATAAAAATCAAAATAGTGAGAAAGAGAGAAGACTTGTCGGATGATTTGCAGTTAAGACTTTCGACTATTTTTGTCATACACGACCCAATCAAGGCATGGTACACATCTCAACATACTGATGAAATCACCAGCTTTTTATATAAACTTTTTACGAATGCCAAAAGAAATAATTGTTATATTATAGCAATTTTTCATTGCAATGATTGGGAATCATTTAAACACCAAATTGGCAAAAACAGAAGAGCAATAGAGCAGATGTTCCAAAACGCAAAACATATTTGTGTTGATGTACAAAAAATGACTGAAATTCTAACGAATAGTAAAAAAGAAAGAAAAAACAAGGTAAAATATAAGATAGATAGGGCAACCATTGGAGACTGCTTTTTGATAACTTTATTCCTGAAAAATTGTGAATTTCAAGATAAACGTTTTTTGTCAAATCCAATCAAGTTTATTTTTGAAAAACTAAAATCTCTGCAGCAGTCATCTATAATCCTACACCAATTAACATTTAAAGTGATGGTTTTTTTCGTTGTTCACAATGGAGAAATCGCTAAACGTGATTTGGATGACATCTCACGCCACTCATTGTTTGCTGACGTAAAGGAGAAGATGGATATAGGGGGATCCATTCATGAATGCATTGATCAGCTTCTTGAGCTATTCATAGAAAAAACGGTGGACGGACAGTCTTATCGTATTCTGCATGAGGTCGTCACAAGGTGTACTTTTCTCGCTGCTGTAGAAATGCATAGGACATTATTATTTGCAGAATGCGACCCAATATTAATAATGGATTGCATTGGAGTAAAATCGACTGTTCATAAAAGAAACAAACAAACCGAAATTCCTTATGATTTTAGTGACATTGGAATTCCATCTAATATAATTCCAGAAATAGCCAGATTGATTTTTCAACGAACAGAAATGAGGACTCTCTTACAAAACAGCAGATTATATAACGATAAAGAATTTCTGGATAAGTGGAAAAAGGCTGAACTACACTTTTCAAATTAAATACATTTGAAAATTGAGACAGGTAACTGACCAATATATAAATGATAATAAAAGAATCAAAGAACATTTGTCACTGATTTTAAGAATTTTAAAAATGCAAATTGGATTGTATTGCAAACCATTTAATTTTAATGTTTAATTTTGATCCATTAATTCAAACTTATAAGCTTATAAGCATAAATATTGTACCTTTATAAAACTCAGAAAAAAATATTTCATAGGAGCATGGCCACGATTTGAGCGAAAAGCTAGTTTTCTATTTTTAATGTTAAAAATGTTTCATTGCAGTTTTAATGTCAGAATTATACGTGAGATACAGTGCTCCTATTTGTTGTCAAATATACAAGGTTCCTAATTACATTTTTTTACCTTTACGTTTGTTGATTATACTAGTAATAGTTTTGTTTTAAGCAGACCTTTTTCTTGCTAGTTCGTTATTAACAAAAATAAACAGTATGCATTGTTTGTCACAGAAGTGAGCTCTGTGTCTCACTTATAACTCGACGAATGATACTCAAATTTTGCAACACATATTGTAGCACATACAGCTGCATCTATCTCATCAGTTGCAAGGTTTACTATAAACAACACATTGGGGAAACAGGTGACTCCGCAGAAGAATAAAACAAAACTACCGTCCCACCATTATGACCAAAAAAATTAAAGAGCATGTGGAGGAACTTTCAATCTCAGTAGTCACATATGGGAAGACATGACAGAAGTGGTGATTGACCATAATCCGCATTGGACGGACGCGAAGAGGAAAATAGCTAAAAGTTCTGGATGCACATACTCAAATAATTTAGACCTGATGGTATAGGCAATCAAATTGACTTCTTAAAATAAACCTCTCATTGCCTTATCATAGCTAGTACCCATACAGTAATTTTAGCAATTTTTTCAACTCTGTCTGTTTGAAATTTTGGTTTCCTATACACGAATTTATTCATTATTATTTTTTTTATAATTTTTTTTTTACTCTTTCACATCAAACTTCGATTTACTGTGGAATCATTAAAATTCGTGGGGGCCAATTTTCGTGGATTTCTTAAATTTTACAGGTTCGTGGGGACGTAATTTCATGTATTCTCGTATACTAAAAAAGGAAATACGACTTTATTGCTCTAATTTATTAATTCGTAGAGGATGTAATTTGTGGATGGGAAGTACCCACGAATCTCACGAAAATTGAGCCACCACGAAATCTAATGATTCCACGGTATTGTAAAATTAATTTCTTAGATTAATAAAAAAAATTTAATCAAAACCAAAGCATTGCACGAATAAACATCAGGGCCCGGTTTTTGGAAAGTAGGTTAAATTTAACACCGTGTTAAGGATAACGATGTGTTAAATCCTAATCAAGTGATTAGCTAACGCAGTGGTTAAATTCTGTTGATCAACAGCAATTTAACGCATTGGTTAGCTAACGCTGTGTTAACTGAGTTAACCTAGTTGCATATAACTTGGTTACCCATAATTCTTTTCTAGTTCCTTATATCAAGAAAAAAGAAGATTTTGCTTTGGGATTTCAATAAGTTTGAATTAAGTGAAATGTTTCTTTGTTTTTTTTATGATTACTAGATGATACCCCGCGCAAGCGCGGGGATTAACAATAATTCACATATTATATTATATTCACATATTATATTATAATACAATGCTTAATATGTTGAACCATGTCTTTTTGTTCATGTTTCTATGTATTGTGTCCGAAATTTTTCTTAATTGCTTTTCTTAAAATATTCTATAAAATTGAAATAAAAAAGCAACTGCGTGGCTGAAAATTTAGAGGAGAGGACAGGGATGAAAATCTAAGCTGAAATGGGGTATATACACATGAACATGTACATGGCCTTAATTCTTTTTGTTGCAGCTGACTGGAAAAAAATAGACTATTATCTTATTTCAAACCAGAGTGTGGGTGTATAGGGCGTGGTATCTCTTTTTAGAACTATGTTCTTTACGTCAAATTTCACTTATTATTGCCCAAAATAAGAAATTTAGATAAAACACTGTCAACAAATTAATTTATAAGGTTTACTACCAATCTGTCGTGGTATAAAAAACGTATATGTTATTTAAAAACGTATACGCACTTTTCGCCATAGTGTTAATTAGTCAACCCCATTTTTTGGCATCCCGTTCTGTAAAGTTCTTTCCATCAAAAATAAAATCGCGTCTATTGGCCCATTTTATTTACTAACTATTTTGTATTAACCAGATGTCCGATCTGCCCACAAAGCATGGTGACTCATCCTACATTCTCAAACATGACGTTAATTAGCCAAACCGCGTTCTTGGTTACCCCGTTCTGGAAAGTTCTATTCATCAAAACAAAAATCGCACATTCAAGAAACGAATTGGCTCATTTTATTTATTCAACATGTGTCAAATCTCAATTCTTATGTATACCCGAAATAGGTTCCCAGGATATATATTCACTCTTTACATAATCATTCAATATTATTTAATTGTAAGTATATTTTTTTTTATGCTAACTCCCACTGACTTGGATCCGCCAAAGCGTGTCCACCACCTTACTCACATATTTGCTATTTCGGGCTGGTTTATCGAAAATGAAAGTAGGTTTTTAATTTATCTTACAATAATTACTTATCAGGTAAAATTCAATTATAGCTTACGGACATCAACCCACACATGTTGAAATGCCAAAGGTGTGAACAGTTACTCGGGTGCAGGCATTTCGAAGTTTATTGGCAAAATGCCTTAATTTATAAGTATAGATGCTTTATTTCAATCTAACAATAATACCCATTTACAAAAGCCAGATATCCCGGGTATTAGGAAATTTGGCATCATTATACTAATTATGAAAATGACAGAACAAAAGTAATTCATAACAGGTTTGTCAAACGCTTTACCATATTTTTGAACATAGTCATCTTTGAAAAATGTAGCATGATATTCATATCCATGTATAAAGAATATTTAACAAATTGTTTTAATTTTAAGCCATCTTGACATTCGTTTTTTATTCTACACCCTATTTTGAATTTGAATATTTTGAAGCTATATAAGATATAATTGTATTATAAAACAATACTTTGGGGTTGGTTTCAACATAAAAACCAATTACAACATGTTTCCATTTAACAATAAATTTTAAAGCATTATTCAAATTATGCCATACCTGTTTGACATTATCACAATCAAAAATAAGATGTTTAATATCTTCATTTGAGATGTCACAATAGTCACGTTCTGCATTTTGTCTTAATTTACATTTTTGCAAAAAAGAATTGGTACATAAAATATTGTTAAGCAGTTTGTAGTTGAATTCACTTAAACGCTTGTCATACATGTTCTTTATCTTATTTGTATATATGCTTGGCCAATATTCTTTATTTACACAATAATTTCTGCCTAAATAAGATTGATGGCAAGGAGGATTAAACTTTCTTGACAACATATTTTCGTAGTAAAAATTACACTTTTTCTCTAAGATACAGTGAACACCGTTATGAAAATTGAATGTATTTACAAAATATGTTCTAGTAAAAACACAGCATTTCATATCAAACAATATACTCTTTTTCTTAATTACATTTCGAATTATATTATACTCACATAACCAATTTGATCTATTTGACAGAATATCTGAAAATTCCTGTAATGATTTAAATACGCCATTTTTATTAAATACATCTTTTACATACAAAATATTACTCGCTATCCAATTCTTAAAACATAATGTTTGGCCCTTGTATTGAAACAAATTGTTATTCCACAATGGCTGTTGTGCAAATTTGACGTCTGATAAATTAGATACATCTATTGTCTTTTTACATTCATTAAAGTAACTAAATATTTCTTTATAAAAAATTGGCAATTAAGATATTAGTGTAAAGTTTTCGGTTTTTATTTCAGACAGTGTGAGTAAATAATTCAAATCTATTTTCATTAGATTCAAGTAGCTGTTTACAATGTTGTTAATGACATTTGATTCATCAGTCAATCGTTTAACACATGATGCCTTAAGGGCCTTTAGTTTTAGCTCTATATCTACTAAACCTATACCACCATTTTCTTGTTTTCCTATTATTGTATCTCTCCTAATTCTATCACGTTTATTCCATATGAAGTTAAAAATACTATTTTTTATTTTTTTTCATTAAATCGTTTTCTGGAATAGGTAAAATTGAACCAACATATATTAATTTTGATACCGCTAAGGAGTTAACAACACATGTTTTTCCAAAAATCGTTAACTTTCTTTTCTTCCATGATTCGAATAATTTCTCCATATCTTCATAAATTTTTAACCAATTAAAATTATAACATTGTTCCTTGTTATGTCCAATGAAAATACCAAAACAACGAACAGCATTGTTGGTAAAACTTATATTACAAACTTCTGTGTACCTGTCTTTTAGATTTCCTAAGAGTATGCACTGTGTTTTTTTTCTTATTAATTTTTGATCCAGCATGCTTGCAAAAAATTTCAACAGTTTCGAATGCCTTTTCTAGTGACTTTACATTTTTCAAAGCTAGGGTTACATCATCTGCATGTTGTAAATTTTTTATTTCTGTAGAGGTGTTATTAAGTTGAATGCCTTTAATTTGATTATTATTTTTTAGTTTCAAATATAATATTTCTGCTACGAATAAATACAACAAAGCTGAAATAGGACAACTCTGTCTTATTCTTCTAGACATAGAGCAAGTTTTTGAAACCCAACCATTATTTTTAATTCTAAAAATTGGATTTGTATACAAAATTTTTACCCAGGTAATAAATTTATCCCCAAAATTAAATTTTTTAAGAACGTGAAATAAAAAATTCCATTCCACCGAATCGAACGCTTTTTCAAAATCTATAAATAGAAGAATACCATCATTTGCATATTCCATGCAATATTCATAAATATCTAAAACAACTCTAGCATTTATTCCAATAAATCGCCCTTTGATGTATGCAGATTGCTCTTTGCTTATTAATTTATCAATAACTTTTTGCAATCGTCTTGCAAATATGAAGGCAATAATTTTGTAATCTGTATTTGTTAAACTTAACGGTCTATAGTTTTTTTAAAATCGGTTTTATCCCCTTTCTTGAATAAGAGGGTAATAAGAGATAAGCGTTGTGAAAAAGACATTTCCTGATTATCAAATACGGATAATAATACTTCATAAAATAAAGAGCCAATATGACTCCAAAAACATTTATAGAACTCGCATGGTATTCCATCTAAACCCGGAGACTTGTTATTTTTCATGTTAAAAACCGCTTCTTTACATTCGTCTATTGATGGTAAAGTATCAAAGTTTTGTTTTTCATTTTCATCTAGTGTTGGGCAATGAATATCATGTAAATAGTTTGATATGTTAGTATCTTCTATTGACATACTTTTATATAGATTTTCATAAAAATTACACATTTCGTTCAAGATTTCAAAGTTTAAAGAAAACTTGCCATTATTATTATTTATTTCATATATTGTATTGTTTATCTGATTTTTCTTTTCCATACTGAGGAAAAAATTGGTATTTCTTTCACCTTGTCCTACCCACTGAGCTTTCGACCTAATTTGTGCACCTTTTGCTATTTGATTGTACATATCATCTAATTATTTTTCAAGAGTTCTTTTTTCATTCATATCAATTAGAGTACTTGGAAGATTTTCATTTTTTTCAATTTTATCTTCAGTGAGCTTTATTCGAAGTTTTAAATTATTTTTGGATTGTTTTGCGTAATTTATAGAATAGTCTCGGATTTTTACTTTAAAAAGTTCCCATCTTGAGATTGAATCTAATGATTTATCTAATTTATTGAATATATTAATGATTCCTTTTTTATATCCATCGTTTTCAAGGTGAGAAATGTTTAATTTCCAATACCCGGAACCCCTTTCTAATTTGTTAAAGTCAACACATGCTTTTAGATATCTATGATCGCTCATTCTCGTGTTTTTGTTATGTGTACCTGAAATGCGTCTGATAATCATATTTTCCGTCAAATCTAAAATTTCGCTACTGACAAATATGTAATATATTCTGCTCTTAGGGCAGTTATCTGCATCGCACCACGTAAAACCATTTTTATCAGGATATTTATGTTTTCAAAGATCAACAAGATCTAATTTATGTAAGATTTCATATAAACGTTTCTGTGATTTATCGTTTTTCTTTTCAAAAGTACAATTAAAATCACCACACAAAAACACTTTACTCCCCTGAATTGAATGCGTAGAAGTAAAAGACCTAAGTCTATTAAAAAATCCTATTCTCGCATTTTCCTTATTCGGTGCATAGACATTAATAAACGTGATTAAGGTATCGTCTATTTTTACATTAACTAAGAGTTTTCTAGCATCATCAGATTTATGTTCATTGAGAATATCTACATTAAGTTCTTTACGAAATAGAATAAAGACTCCTCTACTATATGGAGAGTCAGAAAATGCATGTATACAGTTACCATTCCATCTGGAATCATAATTTTCTTTATATTTGTCTATAAAATGAGTTTCCTGCAACAATACTACATCAAATCTATTCTGTTCTAACCATATATAAAACTTATTTCTTTTTTCATTTGAGTTCAACACTCTGACATTAACAGATATAGTATTTAAGTTATGCATAGGTAAGTTCAATTATTCAAAGTTCAATTGTTTATATAGTAATGACATATATGATAACGTACCTATTCCATAGTCTAGGTAGTTTTATTATGTTGAAGCTACTTAAGGAAGACTGCAACAGTTTATTTCTCTTCCTCAGAGCTCTCGAAATCAGGGTTGCATCCCGAGACGTCGCTGTCGGATGCAGTTCTGAGTTCCTTCAACATCTGCACAATATTACGCTGCCTTGATTGTTCACGGTTGTTTTGTTTCTGCTTTCGATTAGCGCTGTCGCTTAGTTTTCGTTTTCTAACTTTTTTGAAGATTTTCTTCAAAAGAACCCCAAGAGCATTTGATCTAGGCCAGTGTTCTGGTTTCGTATTCTGAGTCCCTTTGCGGTCCAGGCCTGACACCCATTCGTTGTTATATGTGGCCTCAACAAAGGTTGTGGATTGTTTGGCGGTTCGCAGTTTTTCCTGGAAGACTGGTACTTGGACGCACTTATTTTCAAGAATTTCTTCCATAACCGCAATTTTTGTCGACTCCCATTTTTCATTCGTTTTGATTTTTTTTCCATGACGAAGGGCTGAGAGCGCATCAGTTGCGTCTTTAATTACGTTTGCGGATTCAAGATCCCCACATCTCACTGCTTTTGTGTACTGAAAAGCGTGTTCAGCAGACTTGTGTTTAATACCACAGAAATCCAGCTCACATGGGAAAAAATTGGACAACACGTCCTCTTCTCCACAGAAAGGGGTTAACAGTTTCTGCGGTTCATAGTGAGGACAAGTTTTATCACCAGGGGTATGTCCTGGTTGTTGATCTTGATCTGGCGTGGTTTGTTTTCCAGCAGTTGGTGCAGATCAAGTTTTCTGTTTTTTAGGTTGACCATAATGAAAAACTTTGCATTGAACACCTGCACAATGGTTAATTCTAGGTAAATATTTACCGTCAGTCAAGGGTTCAACAAACATAAAGCGAGTGCCATTTAGAATGCTGGTCATTCTTCCTGTCTCAGGATGTCGTATTTTTTCATATAAGATCTTACTTACTAATTTAACTCCTTGTTTTTCAAGCATTTCAAGGACTGCTGTATCTGCTACTGACAATGGAAGATCGCATACACGTATTTTCAGTGTTTTCTGGTCAGCAGTTTTGGCACCGGAAGTATATGGATTAGTATCATAAAACTGATACGAGATATTACTAATTTCTATTCCCTGCACTAGGAGTTTATTTCTGTTTTCGGTGTTTTTCAAATAAACACGCCAAAGATTTCTGTCCAATTGTACACAGAGCAGGTCATCTCCAATGACCCGTTTGATAGGTTCGATCAAATCATAATCAGTAAACTGCTTCCCTCCAATTGACCGTAAGTCATTGTTCTTGAGGTATAACGGTTTACATGTCCTGTCAACCGTGAGTGAGTTTAAACCCTCGATGTAGCTTTCCGTCATGGTTTGATTAGTACCGTTAGTACAGCCAGCACAGTTAAGCGGGTGAGAATTAATCACCAGGTAAACAGATAAACTGTATATATACACTATTTACAAAGTTCTATGTACAAAACCAACAAATCATTAGATTTTTTACACTCACTATTTTAGAAACACACAAGAAATCCAATAAGAAATCCAATAGAAACACTTTTTTTATCTGGAAATGTCCCAAATTGGAAAAAAATTGTCAAAAAAAACACAGAGCGAAAAGTAGCGCGCCTAGCCTGCTCCGTGTCACGTGACTAAGAATCAATTAAGTGAAATCTTATTAATAGAATTATTTGTTGAAGATCTGCATCATTTCCCGTGTTCCATCTTATACAGTCTGCAATTTTCCAAATCCTTTCTTTTCTTGTTAACTGTCTATATAATACGGCGGCGTGGAAGGGCCAGATGAAAAAAAAGAAACTTATTTGTTCGGACAAATTAGCTATCTGTTCGGACGAATATGTTATTTGTTCGGACGAATTGGGATTTGTTCGGACGATTTAGGATTTGCTCGCACGAATTACGATTTTTTCGGACGAATTAGCTATTTGTTCGGACCAGTAAGTTATTTGTTCGGACGAAATAGTATTTGTTCGGACGATTCCCGATTTGTTCAAACGAATAAGTTATTTGTTCGTACGAATTAGCTATTTGTTCGGACAAATAAGTTATTTGTTCGGACGAATTAGCCTTAGGATTTGTTCGGACGAATTACGATTTGTTCGGACTTGTTCGAACGAATTACGATTTATTCGGACGATTTAGCTATTTGTTCGGACAAATAAGATATTTGGTCTGAATAAGTTATTATTATAACAGAGAGAGAGAGAGAGAGAGAGAGAGAGATTTCATAAGCAGGGATACGCAGATGTGAAAAGTCTTAATCAGCAACGAGATCATGCGCAGATCCATGAGTAATCCCCGATGGGGGGTGGGGGTGGGTGTTAAAGATAATTTTGTTCCCCCCACTCCCTTTGAGATCTTGAGATGCATTCCCTAGAGATGCCCATTCTAGGCAACGCAGGGTTATTTTTAAGTAACTAACAAAAATTTCGCGCTATGCCATAACAAATATTACTCCCGCCATTTATCAACATGCAAAATTTTGACAGGTTTTGAGACTTGAGCTTATATTCTTGCAGCAAAATATGTCAGATATTGTATAAAAACAGGGGCATCGAAAGATATTTCATATTGGGGTGGCGAAATTGATCGATAACAGGAGATGGGGGGGGGGGGTAAAACCAGATGTAAGTTGTTATTCTACAGCGCTTCAAGTTATTCTTGAATTTGATGATTTATATTGTCGCTTATTTGATGGAACTATTAAAGAAACCAAGCAAAGTTGTACTTAATCTATATTTCTTACCATTGACGACAAAATATGTGTATCAAGATAACGCAACTCAAATTTGTATTAAGGTGGAATAACACCTGGAAAAAGTCACCCAAATTAACAGTAACTTATTTGATTATGAAAGATAAAATGATAAATAAACTGTGCATATGTCAAATAAGCGGAAAATTTGCAGTTTGGAGGATAAAAAATGAATATCTAAAAAATTCAATTTAGTAAGTAACAACAAAAGACCCCACGGGATTCGAACTCGGGATGTACGGATCACAAGCCCGACACTTTATCCACTCGGTTATGGAGTAAGTTACATGTTGCCGTCAATAAAATCCTTTTAATAAAACAAAATGTCGTTTTGATCAGAGGTCAGCCATTTTGTGACGATGTGTTATTCCACCTTAAAGAAGTTTATGTGCATCAAGCGTGGATCTAGAGGGGGTCAGCTGGAGGCTGTTCTCCCCCTGCCCATTAGAAAATTCAAATTTCTAAAATTTAGTAAAGTTACCCAAAATAGGTCCAAGACCTTCCCCTCGGCAAACATAGATATCCCTCAGGACCTCCCCCACATCCTCCCCCGAAACATTTTCTGGATCCGCGCATGTGCATGTATAAGCACCAAGTTTGAACTTCAAAGACGTTCAAAATCCTAAAATGGATTTCCGTGAATCATGGGCTTACATATTATATATATTTTCATAGCTCATAAAACATATGAGAATAGTTGTTTCTAACTTACAACTTGTAATTGATCATCAAAGCTGAAGAACGATATTTGTTCAATGTCCAACCTTGTCAAAACACGCCAAAAATATGTATATATAACCCACTTTTGACCTTGTAAACAATAAAGTTAACACTTTTCCCGTTCGCAGTTGAACATAAATCGCCGTTATCATCGACGCTTCAATGAATACAGATCGCCGTTATTAGATTTTAATTCAGTCTTAATATTTTTTAATTCATTTTTTGGCAAAATTATTGGGGCGGCGACTCTGCCGTCCCTCTTCCAACATCCTTGAAATATCGGTGACTAGTACATGTACATGTATAACATTTAGGTGCTATCATTTGAAGGAAAAACGACATTCAATGAAAGGGGTGGCTTGATCACAGGCCCTCTCCCCCTTCATCATCAACATTATTGCCAGATCAGATAGTCTTGTAAATTACTCATCAAAAATTTTGTTTTTATATACAAACATTACTTATTCGTCCGAACAAATAGCTAATTCGTCCGAACAAATAACTTATTTGTCCGAACAAATAGCTAATTCGTCACAACAAATCGTAATTCGTCCGAACAAATAACTTATTCGTCCAAACAAATTCATGTAGCTAATTCGTCCGAACAAATCCTAATTCGTCCGAACAAATAAAATAATTTTTGTCATCTGGCCCTTCCACGCCGCCGTAATATAACACTGTTAAAGTACAATGCTATATAGCTTCAGAATACCATTATTAATTCCTTTCATTGTGTATATTAATAAGGTAAATGTATTATCATAAAACACAGACCAAAGGCTCAAAAATTGTTTTAATTATTTTATAGGGTTTAACTTGCCTGTTTACACTAACATTCTATGAAAAGGCATTTTGTCTTAGAAAAAGAAAGCCTATGCACTACTGAGAGAAAGTGTATCCCATATTGTCAATTCAATTCAGGATTAAGATATATATTGCCATTTAAGTGAACCCACCATTTCCACTTTACTTTATATATCATATATTCAAATGGTTTTCTTTCAGCAAAACATCTTAATGTCCTGTTTACAACTCTGTGGCAGAGAAGTCGGTTTTTTTTTGTGTGTGTGTTCTGGAAAACTCTGTCCTAAAGAAGTGCACCCTTCAAATGCTTTTTATTAATGTACATGTATATCTTAATGATGAAAACAAAATATATAATTTGCAGTAAATGTAATATGTCCAGTACTAGTGGCACTGTGCGTAAGTTAGATGTGGTCAATGTAGAATATTTAAGGTAACTCCAGTGTCTTTCGGATCCGGTTCTTTTTTTACACGGCGTGCTAAATTTCCGGTTATAATTTTGGCACACAACAAGTGTTTTAAAATAATTATGGTTTGGTCAAAAAGTGGAAAATTTGTTAAAATATAGCATCTTCGTCGTTTAGAGGTTTTGGAGAAAGCAAGAAAAGCAGCGAAATGTAAAAAAGGTAAATGAGTGTGTAATATAACTGTACGTATTGTATGCATTCTCCTCCAACAATTACATTGCGTTTATGTAGCATGACGACCTCATGTGTCCTCCGGGACAAGGAGAGGATAAGTACTTGTGTAATTAATTAAAACTACATAACACTGATTGGTGTTTAATCTACAGATAAATATGTTAAAGAACTGGGATAGAAAGTATTTGACAGAAAGGGGAAGGGGGTACTACTGCACTCAACTGTATTTTTTTGGCAGTCTCGACCTTGATTTTATATGTATAATACAGTTTCATTGAGTATATCAATTTAAGTGACTGTTAGAATGTGTCTTTTTGGTACATTTCATTTTTTTTCCAAAGTTTGCAAAAAATACAACTTGTAAAATTTATATTTTCAATATGGGGGTACACATGTTCAAGAGACTATCAAGCAAAAACTAGATGGTCAATTTTGATAAACTATGGGTTTTTTTTGTTAACACAATATGTAACTCTTAATAAATATTCTTTAAAAAATGTATGTAAACTGAATAATTGCTTAGAATTTTTCAAAAATATGCAATTTTGTGATTTTTGGGGAAGGTCGTGGCAAGAAAAAATGTAATATTTTTTATATTTTCTGTGGAAAATCAATAAAATTTTTATGATTTAATGATAATCAATTGATTTGCTTAAATTATAACCTAATTTAAGTATTTTGGTGCATAATTTAATAAATTCTGACATCATGCATCATGGTGTTAAATTTTGGCTGTTAAATTTTTGGACCTTGTGAGCTGAAGCTCACTGTAGGAAAACAAACGTGCAAAGGTATAAATATTTTGGTCTCTATAGTAAGTTTATAAGTTGTTTTAACTATTAAAATTAAAAAAATGTTTGGTTTGACACGGATTTCTAAAACACTGGAGTTACCTTTTAAAAATCAGCAATTAATTTAAAGCTATGTATGCCGGTTTTAACGCTGATTTTGCTATATTGGAAACCCGACCCAAACTTGATTGTATAACCGAAAAGGCTGTGATAAATGCGTTATTTAATATAAGGAGAAAGGAGAATGTTCTTCTGCATATTTATAAACGATCCATGAGGTGTAAATCTGCGCTTGACCGGGGAAAAAGTAATCAAAATTAACAGCATAGGGGAAGAAAAATGACAGCTAGTTTGTTTACCAAATAAGATAGTGAAAATACTTTTTTGACATTGACAAAAAAATTATTCATTCAAAACTTTCGTTACGAAAAAATAACCATTATCAGTAAACCTATAGACCGCCATTTTAATTCATACTGCATAAGACAATAAATAAAAAACAGAACGTTAGTATAACCACTTTTAGGGGCCCCTCGACTACAAACATTAGTGTCCCTCTGTCTTTTTCTTTCTTTTTTTTTCTTTTTTTTTTTTGTCCACGAATTCGTAAGCCTGCTACAAGCCTGCCGACCACAATTTCGCGTCGACTTCTTGTTTCTGAATAGGCTTGCAACATCACAAGATCATGTGATAATGAATATTTAAAACTGAATAATTTACAGACCGGGTCGGTCAGTAAAAATTTAATTGGAAATTACCGGTATATTCAATACTTTGAAATGCGTTTGATTAAATTGTATAATTTGTGGATAGTTTCTAACTTATGTAGATCATCACACTGACAAAGTTTGGGTCGGGTTTCCAACATAGCAAAAAGCAGCGTTAAAAAAGAGTTTCAAAGATCTTTGAATATCTTGTTTTCTGATAATAAGATACTAAGATTAGGATTTATTTTTCATAATTGTTTTGTTTTCAATTGGCAATAATTGCAAACTCTTACTTATTGTTTTAACCTTATAGACACTGGCTGCCAGCACTTTGCTTTTAGGTACGTTTCATTGAATTGAATATTAATTTGTATGCCTATGGTATTATGAATAACTTTATCTCTAATCTGATAGTTCAATTTCCAGTAGTTCAAGTAGGACTACGTATCTATCTTCGAGTGTCCATTTAAACACACCCCTACAAACACTTTGAACACTTCCAACACTTCAGTGTTAGTTGTCATTCTGGCGCAGGTGTATATTTCTCGCTGCTGTTAAAAATTATACGACCTTACTTTTTACAGAATGCGACCGTTCATATTTGATTGCATTCGACTGAAATTGATTGATAAAAATATTACAAAATCCAGGAAAGATCACAATTACTTAAAAATTGGAATTCCTTCAGACGAATATCCAAAACTAGCCAGAATGTTTTTTCAAAGAACAGAAATATGAAGTGTCTTACGACACGGCAGATTATATGAGCAGAAAAAAATTCCAGAATAAGTTGAATAAGGCTAAACTACATCATACAAATGAAAGACGTAGAAAATAAAACGGTCAACTATTTAAAAAAAAACTAGAGGCTGTCATTAGACAGTAATACCCGCACCAAGTGTTTGCCCCTAAATAACACTGTTTTGTACCAGTTTTAGTAAAAACGAAGGATACATGCAATTTCCGGTAATTTTTAAAAATTACAATTTCATAAATTGACATTCCATCCCATAATACACATAGCGGCCCTTTATGTACAATTTGGAGTTGAACTTTTTGCATGTGAATTTTAAGTTAATCAAAAATCTTAGCATTTCATGTCATAGAAATTATGGTCTATATAATTATTACAAACAAAATTAAATTATGCCCCTCCCCTCGACGGTTGCCGGCTTTAGGTTTGCTTCTGTGTGCCAACATCATCGTGTGCACGGATTTAGAGAAGGGGTGGGAGTGAGGGTTCTAGACCCTCCTCCCCCCTTAAAAATTCATTTATATTACCGTAATATAGTAAATTTACCAAAAATACACCTCGGACCCCAATCCCCCCAAACCCCTCCCCCTGCAAACACAATTACATTTATTACTCTGAAACCCCCCCCCCCCCCACACACACACACACGCACACACTCCTCAGGGATAAATAAACATCAGAATATTTTGATAACAACGAAAGCCTGCCTGTACATGTAGTTGCAACAAAGAAGATTTTAAACAGTGCAATATAAATGACATAATTTTATTGCACAATGATTTTCAATGGAAAGCTGCCAGGACAGAAGATAATTACTGATTTAAGGTGGTATAAGACACATGTTGATCTTTATGTGGATAAAAGTGCCTTATAATCAAAATGGTGATGTTTTAGAATTTTAAAATTTTACAGTACATGTATTCGGCAAAAAAAAAAATAAATAAAAAAAAGTAAGATTTCAAAATTTTTGAAACTTAAGTAAAAAATAGAAAAGCCCCAGCAGGATTTGAATTCTCTACTTACAGACACATAGTTAATGCTCTAACCCATTGCGCTTCACTGTTAGGTAACATTATTTTGGGGGAAAATATAATATTTATACTTTATTGTTTATTTCAATAGGGAGTACATCACAATATGCAGGTGCCCTGTACCACTTTAAGACTGAAATGTTTGCTTTACATAGTTATATACCTAATAAAACAGTGCAGCGGGTTTTGAAGAATAAATTATAAAAATACATGCATGTTACAAATAACCGATCTTTGTCTGAAGTTAACGTACTTAACACAGGTCTGCAGGTCGCATTAGCGGGTACTAGTTTTATCCAGCTCTTCGGTTAGATGGGTTTCACGTGGTGTATACATACCGTTATGTGTTTTCCATATGCAGAAAAGGATTAATTAACATGCATAAACGTTTCTTTAGTGATGATCAGCAAAAGGGATTCATATTGTGCTCTTATTGGATAATCATTATGATGTTGACCAATATAGGTAAGCATAAAACATGTAGTAGAACAATATTATAAGCCACCGGTATAAGTATATAAGTTTTACTTTCACTTTCTAAATAAGTGATCTCCCTTTGCCAGCATACTGTATCATCATCTTTTTATATTTAAATAAGCTTATCATCATTACCTATCCTATTGCATTTGTACAGTTTCTGTCATTTTAATTGCAAAAGTTATTTTTTCATTTGTCAGACTTAGATTTTGTATTAAATTTGTGTATTACATGTGTAAGTGTAGAGACTTATCATGTTTATATGAATTATGATAGGAAGGAAGGGGTCTTTTTTCAATTGTTCTCAATTGTTTCTAATGTCATTATAATGCATCAAATGGTTAAAGTACATGACCCCCAGGCGTTGTCTTTAAACCCCCACCCACCCCCCACCCCCCCTTGAAATAGGAAATGATGATATTTTGATAACTTTTGAGATTCCCATCCCTAAATCACATTTATTCTTGCTCTTTGTGTCATAAATTGCGCATCGAATATGGTATATAGGTTATACCCCCTTGGAGACACCCTGACTTTCTAGAACTGGAAATAATAAAGTATTTTATCTTATTCATATGTAGTACGTGTTTGACCCATGTAATTCCTAGCCTTATAATGAACCTGCTCTGTTTAGGAGACTTTACAATTGCCCCGAATACATATATAACATTTTGTTTAACTTAAAAATTGAAAAGCAATTTCCAAAATTTTAATGAGCATCTAGAGAAAAATACCAATCAAAAAAAGATTTATAATTCGTTACTGCGAATTACTACTACACATGTAAGAATGTAAGAAGACTCTGAATCTTTATAACCTGAGGTTTGATTTGGGGGGGGGGGGTTGGATGTGGAGGATAAACTTTTCATTTTAATCATTTATTGTTATTAATTTTAACTTTGATATTAGTTATGGATCCCCAGGTAGAAAATAAGAAATATCAATAGATCATTTGACAATTATGCAAGGTGTAATGTGATTTTTTTAACAGTTTATAAAATCTCATAAGAACCCAAATTATATTTTGAATTTAATAGATCATTTGACAATTAAATCAAATAAATGCAAGGTTTTTATCTAATCACCCGTTGTCCATACGTCCGTCTGTCGGTCTAGCTGTACGTCTGTAAACTTTTCAAATTTTTGACTTCTTCTCAAAAACCACTGGGCCAATTTCATCCAAACTTGGTACAAAGCATTCTTATAGGAAGGGGATTCTTAATTGTTAAAATAAAGACTAAACCATTTTTAAAAGGGAGATAATTGCGAAACAGTGAGTAAAGGTGTGTGTCTTTAAAAATCTTCTTCTCACCACTGCACTAGAAATGCCAATATTTACACAAAAGCTTCTATATATAATGAAGTTTATAAATTATAAAAATCATGACCCTCGGACCAAAACTGGGACCCCAGACGGGGTTTAAAATTTAACATAGAAATGCGTAGGAAAAATGTTTAAAAATCTTCTCAAGAACCACTGCACCAGAAATGCCAATATTTAAAAAAAGCTTGTATATATAGTGAAGAATCTAAATTGTAAAAATCATGACCCCCGGACCAAAACTGGGGCCCCAGGCAGAGCTCAAAGTTTTACATATATAGAACAATGTTTAAAAATCTTCTTCTTAAGAACTACAATGCAACGGTATGGGATATTACCATGAATACATCATTGTGTATTGTAGGTTCTAAATTGTTAAAATCGTTACCACCGATTTTATACTGGGGCACCAAGAGAGGTTCAAAGTTTAACATAGAAATGTATAGGAAACTTGTTTAAAAATCTTCTTTTTGAGAACTACAATGTTACAGTTTGTGAGATTACTATGCAAGGATCCCCAAATAGTGAAAATTCTAGATTGTAAGGCCATGACCCCCGACCAACACTGGGGTCCTAGAAGGGGTTCAAAGTTTAACATAGAAATGTATAGGAAACTTGTTTAAAAATCTTCTTTTTTAGAACTACAATGTTACAGTTTGTGAGATTACTATGCAAGGATCTCCAAATAGTGAAAATTCTAGATTGTAAGGCCATGACTCCGGACAAACACTGGGGTCCTAGAAGGGGTTCAAAGTTTAACATAGAAATGTATAGGAAACTTGTTTAAAAATCTTCTTTTTGAGAACTACAATGTTACAGTTTGTGAGATTACTATGCAAGGATCCCCAAATAGTGAAAATTCTAGATTGTAAGGCCATGACCCCGGACCAACACTGGGGTCCTAGAAGGGGTTCAAAGTTTAACATAGAAATGTATAGGAAACTTGTTTAAAAATCTTCTTTTTGAGAACTACAATGTTACAGTTTGTGAGATTACTATGCAAGGATCCTCAAATAATGAAAATTCTAGATTGTAAGGCCATGACCCCGGACCAACACTGGGGTCCTAGAAGGGGTTCAAAGTTTAACATAGAAGTATATTGGGAAAATGTTTAAAAATCTTTTTCTCAAGAACTACATTGCTACAGTTTGTGAGATTACTACGCAAACATCCTCAACTAATCTAGATTCTAAAGAGAGAGATTCAAAGTTTAAAATAGAAATAACAATTTACAACAAACTGTTGTTCTGGTGAGCGATGTGGCCCATTGGCCTCTTGTTTTATTTTAAGAAAAAAAAGTCATTTTATTTACAGTGTAAGGAGGGATACATGCGCAGATCCAGAGAGATTTTCTGGGAAAGGGGCGGTGTTGACAGTTAATCGAGTTTGCAGGGAGGGTGGTGGTTTAAATTTTAAAGAAATTAGATTTTTGGAGGGGAGATCTGGACCCCCTCGGCCCCTCCCCCCCTTTGACCCCATCTCTAGATCCGCACATGGGATAATGTTAATTTTCTGCTACTATTTGACTACAAGGATTAAATTTATTATTTCAAAACTTATTGCACATCTATAGGACAGTCCCTATTATCTCCCAAGATGTGACATGTCTATTCATTAAATCAATAGAGGAGTTCTGGGATCTAGGGTTTTTTTTGAGTGATAAACGTCAATTTTTTGCTATTTTTTGACTCCCTGGATGAAATTTAAAATTTAAAACCTTATTGCACATCTATAGGACAGTCCCTATCATATCCCAAGATATGATGTAGCAACTCCAAAAGTTGTAAGAGGAGTTACAGGAACCATACTTTTTTGCAAAAAAAACGTCATTTTTTGTTGCCCACCGATCCCTGTGATGAAAAAAAAATTATGAAACCTGATCACACTTCAAAATGACACCCCCAATCATATTCTAGAAGATCATTTGGCTACTGCAAAAAAAATGACGTTTTTTAAACCAGATTTTTTGTAAAAAAAAAAAAAAAAAACGTCATTTTTCAGCCACCAAATGACCCCCAGGGCAAAATTGAAATTTCCGAAACCTTATTGCGCATCTATAGTATATCCCAAAACATATTCCAAAAGATGATTTGTCTATTGTTGAAAATGTAGGAGGAGTTCGAGGAAGAAGGTTTTTTGTTAAAAAACGTCATTTTTTACCAATTATCTGACCCCCAGGACTACCAGAGAATTTTTGAAACCATTTTACAAAACAACATGACACCCCCAATCAAACTCCAAGAGTTCAGATTGCTAGTTTATACGATGTAAGAGCAGTTTGAGAAAGTAAAACGTGACAGACGGACGGACGGACGGACGGACGGAACAGGACAACAACAATATACCCGAACTTTCTTTAGAAAGTGCGGGTATAACTAATGATATCATAAACACCTAGATCTAAAAAGACTGTGCTAATTAAGGAAGTGGAAACTAAAGGTTAACGTAAAAAATAATGATTTTTCTCATAGAAAAGGAAAGGCACACCATTTAAATATTATGTCGCGATTGGAAAAATCAATGAATAAAGAAAACACAACATAAGTCACGTTTTGCTATGAACACGTTTTGACTGTCATTTTTCGGTAAAGGTCTTTAAATGTTGTTAAGATGAAGGGGTATAATGAGGAAATGACATAGATGGCGTTAGGTTTCTCAATTTTCTCAGACCCAATCAATATAATGATTTTTAAAGATGATAGAGGTTAGTTTGTCTAATAATCAGGAAAGTGTCCTAACTAGGATCAAAAGATCATCATAGAAAGACATAGAAAAAACTTGAGAAAGGTTAATGCCGTTTTAAATTTTGTAACACTGAAGCCTTGAAAACAACATGAAATCCTGTATTTGACTATTTGAATTCAAATTAAATAAAGAGTATACTGTAACACATCATTTACTTGTAATATATAAATTGGTTTTATATGTCATATATCCATAATCACATTAACAAAGCCTCATTAAGTGAGGTAGAATGAGTAGTACCTGTAACTAAGCCTATAAAAAAGTATCGGTAAAAATCACTGTAAAGGTCGGCATCTATCGCTAGCTCTGTGCTTTATATGGTATTTTGGGGTGTTTTTTTTTCTAAACGTTGTAATACGCAAAACGTATTTTACTACGCCATATGTAAACACATGACTATGCAGTGACCTTGATAAAAGCTATTAATATGAACACGTAAGCAATTATGTATGAACTGTACAATTATTATAAATTTAACTTATTAATCATTATTTAGTTTAAATTTCAGTTTAATCAGATTAAATTTGATTGCGCAGTAATGTGATCTCATACGTCCAGGTATAGGACAAGAGTACTATATTTATCATAATTGCAGATTCTATAGATGCTTTGCTATGTATGCTTGTCACGGATTACATGTTTTCTGTTAACCTTTGACATATAACCATGTTTTACTCATGCTATGTACCAATGCGGGAGACTGTAAGCCCGCATCCCTCGACGCTGTGATGGACAGTTTGACAGTTTTGATACTGTATTTGGAACTAAAAATACTGCTTTTGAATTTAATCACTGAATCTACACTCATGATCAACACAGGTGGTCATGACTAAGTGAAACTGTCCGTCGTGGTGGAGAGGGTATATCTACTCATGTCATTTTGTTAGAAGAAGAAGAGAATTAGAATACCACTATACGACACGTTAGCTAAGAGTACTGATTATAACCACTATACGACACGTACAAATAAACTAGTGAAACCTTCACTTGGACTTGTGGTCAATAATAAGCAAAAGACCGGGAGACTTTGCGCGGTGAGCTCAAACGTCTTACATCTGCTGACTTATTATTTTTGGTGCCGTGACCAGGATAAGCGAAGTTAAAAAGAAAGGACAAGAAAAACTTCTCACGGTAAGAATCCTTTTCTATATCACTTATCGTCTCTGTTTTAGTGGTGACTGAACAGCAACTAATATGGCAACAAGTGGGTACGATAGAGAGGAATACAGAAAACAAATGGAGCAATTAGAGCAAAGTATGTCACATTTAGGTCAAGAAAAAGGGGAACAGAATAAAGAATTCTCGGTTAAGTCCCCGGGAAGTACTAAGGAATCATTTCATGAAACTAAGAAGTATCAGTTCCATGAACACAGATAACAGTCCCATGAATCCAGACATCCAAAGATGGATGACGAAAAAGATTTTTTTATTAGCCAGGTAAAGGCAATGACAGCCGCTCTGTCAGTACCATTATCTTCAGTAATGACACCTTTTGAGGGGGACCCCAAAAAGTTTAGGCAATGGTTGAAAGAAGAAGAAAAATATGCAGTAATGTCAAGAA
This sequence comes from Magallana ariakensis, assembly GCA_020458035.1. Lineage (NCBI taxonomy): Eukaryota > Metazoa > Mollusca > Bivalvia > Ostreida > Ostreidae > Magallana > Magallana ariakensis. The sequence goes on along the minus strand of CM035818.1, from coordinate 1,469,031 downwards.
AATCAAATCATGAAAACCCTATGTTAGCATATATCACAAGTAAAGGGTCTGTGGGAGATTTCATAAAAAGATATTTCGATGAAACAGTAGCGTCGTAAGAAGTACCATCGTGGCATGACCTTAGGACTTCGTTAAAAAATAGATTTGCGGAAATAACTTATCCCAAACACGCGTTGGCGATGATGCGTAGGACTAGCAAAATTCTAACGAAAGTGTTCAGTTGTTTGCCGAACGACTGTTACAAATCGCGGGAGACGCATATAGCAAAGACAGACTGAATGAACCTTTATTGCAACAACAGCTGGTAGACATTTTTTGTGACGGGTTAACGTTTGACTACCTTAGGATGAAAATCCTACGAGAAAATCCTAAGGACCTAGTATCCGCAATTCAAGTCGCGATGCGGGAACAAAATTTAAGACAAAGGTTAGACATTCGAGGGTCAGATATATCCGATAATAGACATAATCTTAACAACGGACTGACTGTCCCTACTTTTGATACTACCTTCCCTTTCTTCAGAAATCGGTTAGATAACCCCGTCCCGATAGACAACAGACAGGAAGAGCCGATGGAGATCGATCACGCGCGAAACAACCGATGTTTCAAATGTAAAAAGACAGGTCATGATCACTGAGCCAGATTTTGTAAACAAAACAAACCTCGGGTTAGGCTCCGCCCCCAAATAAATAAACCAGTCAATCAAAATAGGCCTCTACATACTATCGAACGAAGCCCCCGTCCACCTGTCGAATGTTGGAACTGTGGTAAATTATGGCATGTGCGCGCTGACTGTTGGAGCTCGCGTAACTATCATAAAACACAACAAAACCGCGGGAGACAGATAGGTCGCCAGAATAGGTCACGCGACACTCAGAATAAAAATTCTGGTAACAAACAAAATCAGGAAAACTAAGATGTTCTTCCTTCGTTGAAGCCCGAAGAAAGAACTTTAAACAAAGGCCTAGATATGAAATTAAATTTACCAACAATCCCAGTAGTTGTTTATTAAAGATAGGTAAAAATAAATTTAGAGCTTTAGTGGATACCGGTGAAGCCGTATCTTTAATCAGTAAGAAAATGTTTGATAATTTATTTCCTCGCCCTAAATTGTGTAAACATGACATCCCTGCTCTTCAAACAGCAAATGGTAATTCTTTAATTGCGATAGGGTACATAAATATTTCTTTTAAGATTGCAGGTTTAGCGTTAGAACATTAACTTTATGTAAACGAGGGACTCAATCGGAATCTGATTCTTGGTCGCGATTGGCTTAAGAAAAACAATGTGCGTTTATATTTTGACTTAGGAATCTTGCGTATAAATGGCAAAACTTATGCAGAACTCAAAGAAAACTTACATATCTCAACAATTTTGAGAACCCCTAACAAACTATTTGTGAAACCAAATACCGTGGCTGTATTTTATGGGAGAGTGAATAACAATTTCCCTACTCAAGAAAGTGACTTAGTTAAAGTAAATTGCATTGACAATGACTGTATAATGGAAGATCCAGGATTTTACTTCAAAGACTCTGTTTGTGAGGTTCGCAAGGACGGGAAAATTCCCTTGATCTTCGTTAATCAGACAAATAAAGGCTATAAGATTCCTAGAGGATATATCGTGGGACATGACATCATAGAGAAGATTGACGTAGTAAAAAATTTTTAACAATCTATACAAAGACTTGTGAACAAGAACCAAGACTTATTCGCTAAAAAGGATAGTGATCTGGGAGTAACAGATATAGTGAAGATGAAATTGAAACAGGAGGTCATCATCTTATTAAGAATGGACCTTACCGAGCGCCCCTAAATAAGAAACAAATCATAGACAAGAGCAATAACGGAAATGATGGACGCCAAGATAATAGAAAGCTCACAATCACCCTGGTCATTTCCCTTAGTGGTAGTGAAAAAGAAAGATGGATCAGATAGGATGTGCGTTGACTTTAGGAGCCTAAACAAGACTGTGAAGCCAGTGTCATTCCCATTACCATTAACTGATGACATTCTGTGTTTGTTAAGAAAGGCTAAGTACTTTACTGCCTTAGACCTTAAGAGTGGATATTGGCAAGAGTGGATATTGGCAAGTAAAGATTTTAGTAAGGAAAAGACAGCCTTGCATGCCACAAAGGATAAAAATGGAAGTCGTAAAAATGCTTACCTTGTCATTGGAAATCTAAAAAAACTATTTTGTTAAAAACCATTCTGATTGCACACACAAGTACTCTGAAGTTGACATTAAAAAGATGCTTGACTTTCTGATAGACAACATCTATGTAGTTTTTGGAAATCAAGTCTTCCAACAATCTGTTGGAATTCCCATGGTTAGCAATTGCGCCCCATTGTTAGCAGACCTATTTTTGTATTCTTATGAAGCAGATTGTATTCAAAAACTTGTAAGTGAAAAAAAAATCACTCGCTGTGGCCTTCAACTCAACATTTAGGTATATCGACGACGTATTATCAATTAACAATTGTTATTTCCATACTTACGTCGACTCGATATATCCGAGTGAACTTTATATAAAAGATACCACAGAGTCAGCGTCATCTGT